>JAJKFI010000007.1:18827849-18840740 GCA_029204185.1 Lerista edwardsae | reverse complement strand
AATAATAATAATAATAATAATAATAATAATAATAATAATAATAATAATAATAATAATAGGAACATAGGAACAGCACCATTGGATCAGGCCAAGTGCTCATCTAGTCCAGCTTCCTGTATCTCACAGTGGCCCACCAGATGCCTCAGGGAACACACAAGACAACAGGTTGTCTGCATCCTGTTGCCACTACCTTACACCTGGCATTCTGAAGTAACCTACTACTAATGTAAGGAGGTTGCACAACCCATCATGGCCTATAGCCCATGATGGACTTTTTCTCCAGATATCTGTCCAATCCCCTTTTAAAGGCACCTAAACCAGATGCAAGGATTTCCACATAACAGATTAATTACCTGCTGGGTAAAAAAAAAATTTCCTTTTATCTATTCTAACTCTCCCAAAACTCAATTATAGTGAATGTCCACTGGTTCTGGTGTTGTGAGAGAGGGAAATCCCTCTATCCACTCTATCCCTCCTGCATGCATAATTTTGTACGTCTCAATCATGTCCCCCCTCAGGCGCCTTTTTTCTAGAGTGAAGAGCCTTTTTTCTAGACTGAAGACTTCTGACATAGATCATGACTACAGGACAAAATATTGTCTCCTTGCACCACATCACACAGCAATAATTCTTAAAGTGTGCTTTGTTGGCTCTCTATGGCTACACACCTAAATTCCTTTTTTCAAAGGTCCGTTAGAGTCCAGAGTACATAAATCATTGGAGTTGTCTGGGCAGTTCTAATGGAGCTATTAATATTGTTTTCTGCTGGTGAGAATAACTGTCTTGCACTTCCTACGCAGGGCCATCCCAAGATCCCCTCAGATAGTGGTTCTCAAACTGTGGGTTGGGACCCACTGGTGGGTCGTGAAGCACCTAGGGCAGCCATATTGAAAATATGGGATGATGGAACGCTGGAAAGAGGGAGGCTGTGTGTTTGTTTTGCTTGTATCAAGGCTGTAAATAGGCTTTTTCTTTCCAATTCACTTTGCTGTTGGAAAATGACTGAGACCTAACCCGACTTATTGCTCTGACATCACAAAGATGGCACTTCCAGCCATGACATCACTTCCAGTGGGTCCCAGACAGATTGGCACTCTAAAAAGTGGGTCCCAGTGCTAAAACGTTTGAGAACCACTGCCCTACGGCAACACACCTCTTTTAGCTGGTGATGCACCAACCTTCTGCTCCACCTGCATCCTGGATGGGAAGGGGAAGTGGAGATGAGAACGAGATGCTCCACCACTCTCCTCTCCTACACACTTTCTCATACCCCCTTTCCAGCGATGTCATGCAACCGGAATGCTGGGCAGGAGGAACGGGTGAGCGGCAGCCCACCCGTTGCGTTCCGGTCTGTTTCGCCATCTTCCCCGCCCTGGGGGAAGGGAAAGACGGCAAAACGGACCGGAACGCAATGGGTGGGCTGCCGCTCACCCGTTCCTCCCGCCCAGTGTTCCGGCTGCATGACACCGCTGCCCCTTTCCATTTCCTTTAATTTCCAATCCAGGGAGTGGAAGGGGGAGCAGTGGAGGCAAGTGAGCAGATGGAGGCGAGTATATCCTGCCACTCTGCCGCGGGAGACAAACACCTTGGCTGACTTCATGGCTGGATCCAGAAGCATAGCCAGAGGAGGGCAGTGTCGTAAGTATGACAGCTGCTGCAACACACTGTGGAAGCCGCCACTCCCCCTTGCCTTCAGAGCCATTCGGGGCAGCAATGGCAACACAGAAAGGGAAGGCAATGTGCTGTGGTGCAATGCAGCAACAGGGAGGGGCCGCTTACATAGCACACTCCAGCACCTGCTGTACCTACCGCATTGCGCCACCCCCTGGCTATGCTTCTGGCAGGGTCAGCTCTGCTTCTTTTTCTTTTTTTTAGAACTTTATTAATTTTATTAAGAAAGGGGAGGAAAAAAGACATGGGTAATAGGTAAACAAAGGGAATACACATAAGGCAGTTGCCATTGAGTTGCAGCACATCAATATCACCTTCTTACATTTCGTATCTATAACTAACACCCCTAACATCAACATATCATCTTATATTTATTTATCTTCTATTCCATCCTGCAATCTAATTCTTGTTCTTATTTTCAATCCAGTCATAAAAGGGCTTCCAATTATTTCCCATCCTGTCCAAATTTCCATATCTCAGTCTTTCAGTTAAAATATCCATTTCTGCAATGTCACAGTTTGTCTAAGATGCTCTCCCATCCACGAAATAATAACGCAGATAGATCTTGAATTTTTTTTTTCCGAAGCGGCAATAGTAGCTACTTTCCATCTTCTGCCAGATCTAAGTACATTCGAAAGCACCTGGTGCCTAGCAAGGAGTTCTGTCCATTAGAAGTCATGGCTTGCCCGACAAGGACCTGTGACACACTCCCCACTGTGACCATCAGCTAAATGAGGCAAGTAAAAAGGGCAACACAACCGCGACAAACAGACACGGGTGCCACAGGAAAAATGTTGAGAACGCTAACGTTGAGATAATGCACCAGCAATATAACAAAGGAATTTGAAGGATCTTGGGTAAAAGGAGAATCACGTGCAGTTCAACATTCATAAGAGATACAGATAGATGATCTCTTATCCGGACATCTGAAACCCAGACATCTTTGTCCAAGACTTTTTAAAAACTTTCTGTCGTGTGAACACTAGAAGGTCTTGTGCTCATTCCCATGTACAGGCCGTGAGTTCTATTCTCTGCTCTGTGGTGCGTGACACTGTTGAAAAATGTCGAAAAGGCCAACAGACACGAGGAAGCATTTCCCATTATATTTATGCAGTTATTCTGAAATCCAGACAAATCCAAAATCCAGACACCTTCCAGTCCCAAGCAGACCAGATAAGGGAAACGCAGCCTGCATTGCAAAATGCCACCAGTTTTAAGTTCCTACATCAGTTATTTTGGTGTTAGAATTTCACGGCAAGGCTGGGGTTCTTGATAACTACAGCAAAAAAATTACCAAAATAGGAGCCCCCATCCAAACTAAAGCATTTCCGGCCATGATATCATGGTAGGCCCCAGACAGACTGTCATTCTAAAAAGTGGGTCCCAGTGCTAAAAAGTTTGAGAACCATTGCTTTAGAGAATGATGAAAACATGATCCAGTAAAATGGCTCTAAATTAGATTTGCAGTGTCACTGGGCAAAGTAGGATGAACTCAATAGGCTACTATTGTACATAGCTAAGCTCCTTGCACAGATTGCTAAGAAACAGGGGTAGGGTGGGGTGGAGGGGAGGAGTAGGGAATTGCTCCAAACCGGGCTCAATCTAATTAGGCACACAGACCAGCCAAGTGCCACTGCTACCGAGCAGGTGTGAGTTTCCCTTAATAGAGAAAAAGCTGGAAAGGCAACTCAATGCACTAATTTAGCTGTTCCAGCTTCCATCTTAAAAACCTGAATCCCTGTTCAGGGTCATGAGTCTTGAACTTCTGCCTTTTGATTATATTCTGCTCATTTGATTCTGGGAGTGAGGGGGAAAAAAAGGACTCCTGGACCTTGAAACAGAAGCCTGTATTGATGTCAAGAGGGAAATGGTGCGGAATGTGTAATTGAGGAGCACAGCGGCAGCTGTAATTGGGACGGCAGCGAAGGCAGGGCACAGTGAATCAAGCACAGGACTCTTATCCAGGGATGGGAAAACTCACAGCATCGCTGGCTTGCCCCTCGCTCCCATTTGGGCTTGGCAACTTCCCCGTGAATTTCCTTCCACCTGCTTTTGTTGTGCCCACAGCCCATCTCGAGGGACTTAATATCACAAGAAGGCATTTTGCTGATCTTTGCTCAGCTTGATTCAGTAAAGACATAAGATGGTGCCTGCCTAGCAGAACAGGAAGCAATAACAGAGAAACAGAATTTATAAACGGTACTTTTCCACTCCCGTCTCCTAAAGGGGGGGGGGGTTCCTTATACCTCGGCAATGTACAACATGCATAGGAAGAGACGGCATGTGCTTGTTCTTGCACACCCACACACACTATTCACAACTGAGTAGTTTGCAATAACTAGCACAATTTTCATGATTATGTTTCTTGGTCGTTGTCGGGGTTTTTTAAGTCTATCAAATCCAAATTGCCACACACACAAACTAGCCAAGAATTTAACGTCATCCTTTCTCCAGCTTAAAATATGAAATGAAAATTCAGCCAAATATCTATGTCTTCACCTGCAATTGCCACCTAAGAGGAGGCCTGATGAATCTCCTCAGACAGGAAAAGTCCCTGGACCCCTCTGATGGTGGGAGAACACGTAAGAATCTCCGCTGAAACTCTTAATACACACGTTAAAATATGTGGCAGGGACATTCTTTCCAGCTCATATCATATAGAATCAGAACGGTCCAAGGACTGAAATTCTGACCAACGTTATTCCTGGATATTTTATATTGTTTCTTTAAACTGTATGAGAGGCAGGCATAACTGACCGAGGGAACGACAGCTTCATTCTCTTATCTCAAGCTCTCACCCACCCCCAGGGCATGTACAGGTCCTGCCTTGTTATCCACTGGAGTTCCATTTCGGAACTCCCAGTGGATACCAAAATCAGTGGATACTGAAATCAATGGAAAAATAGCTTTAAAGACCCACTTCCAGGTTTCTTGCTCCTCCATTGTTGCCCTAGAATGCATCGGTATATAGACACTATACCACATTCAGCCACTAGGTGGGGCAAATAATGGAATCTAATGGACAGTGCAATCCTAAACTGGAGTTAGGCCGGCATAAGCTAAATCAGCAAAGTTTGGGCAGCAAAAGGGCCACCATAAAGTGTGTTTGGACTACTCTCGGAGTCAGGGAGGATGGCTCACGTCTGTGTGCTGGCCTCTCTGGCTAAGAGAGTGGTCTAAACATACTGTACGGTGGCCCTTCTGCTGGCCAAACTTTGCTGGCTTAGTTTATGCTGGCCTAACTCAGTTTAGGATTGCGCCTGGAATGTAGGAAGGGAGGAAATGGGTTTTTGATCCTCTTTTTCTTTGTTACAAGGCATTTAAAGGGGGGGCCCTGGCATCAATGGTGAGTCAAATCAGTGGATCCTGAATCAGTGGATAATGAGGCATGATTGTATTTAGGAAGTAGAATGGCAGATGGAATCACCTGCACTATTTAACTGCGCTCTCTCTCTCTGTGTGTGTGTGTGTGTGTTTTGCCAACTGTGTGTAGTTGTATTCACACAAGTAAAGTGTGCCTAAGATGTGAGCAACTGTATAGAGTATTTTAGGTGAAGACAGGCATTCAGAAGCATCTTCTGCTGTACTTAATGATCTATACAGGTTTTAATTTTTAACATTACAGGTTGGGCATTCTATATCTGAAGTGCTTGGAACTAGAAGTGGTTCTGATTTTCCATGTTTTGTAATACTTGCCTATACATAATGAGAGATCTTGGGGATGGGGCCCAAGTTTAAACACAAGATACATTTATGTTTCATATACCCCTTATACACGTAACCTGAGAGTAATTTTATTCAATATTTTTATTAATTTTGTGTATGGAACAAGAATTGTGCATGAAACACAGTTTGTGATTTTATTTAGGCAAAAATGTAAAAAAAAGAATGTCATGTTGGCACTTCAAAAAGTTCCTTATTTTGGAATATTCCACAAGGGGTATTCAACTGGTATTTGCTTGTTCTCTTTCCTCCTGCAAAAGGTCTGCAGTCCTGATCTAATCAAGCACAAGTAGTCACAGGAATGAGCAAGTTGTCCTCAAATGCAGCTGGGCCTTCAGCATTAAAAGATGGACTCAGCATGGATATGGCCACACCCACTGAGAAGCAGAACAGAATGTCATTGGGAAAATCTTTCCAGTCATCTTCAGCATTAAGAATGCTCTTAAATTAATTCATTAGATCAGTGGATCCCAAACTGTGAGTCAGGAGCGTACCATTGGGTCACGTAGCACCTAGAGCAGCCATAATTGAAGAGATGGGATGCTGGAAAGGGGGAGATCTGTGTGGCTGTCTTGCTTGTGTCAAAGTTGTTTTTTTCTTTCTGATTCATTTTGCTATTGGAAAATGGTTGAGAAATCACCCTACTTATTGCTGCATTCTGAGGAAAGCAGCAGGCTCTGGTCACAATGACATCACTTCTGGCCATGACATCACTTCTGATGGGTCCCAGACAGATTGTCATTCTAAAAAGTGGGTCCCAGTGCTAAAAGGTTTGAGAACCACTGCATTAGATAGTTAAGCTACAACAAGTTACGTGACTTTAGTAACTGCTCCTCCTAGTGTTGTTGGAGCTGTCTAGAAAGGAGCCCCTGTCACCTTAAGGTGGTGGGCATGCAACAATGCAAAGAGTTTTGGGGACAGGCAGTTTTGGGGGGAAAATTGTTTGCTATTATGAATGTTTACTATTATGAATGTCCTGATCAGTTGTTGGCTTTATTAATAATATTTTATATTAAACTTGACTATACTTTCCACAGAGAGTTGATTTTGTTTTTAAGCTCACTGCTGCTTGTCTGAAAATAGCGTTACACTGGAAAAATAATACTTCCTTGTCATTAAATTCTTGGTACAATAGAGTCTAGCAGGTAGCCTTGGCTTGCTTCTGAGCTTTGCTTTGCTAAGAGTCAGGCCAAGCTGGTTGAGTTCTTTAACACTTGGCTTCCTTTCTTAATATTTGCAAACAAAAGCAGTTCGATAAGATGCCCGGCCAGCCAGCACTTGTCGCTATAGAACAGGGGTCAGGGAACTTTTTTACCTTTTACCCCAAAATATATTTAGATATGCCAACGTTACCCCCCCCAAGAACAAAAGAAAAAAAATTACATATTGGAACCCATTGCTTTTTATCTGATTAATTAACGAGCTTTATTAATGCTATGTAAATATGAAGTTGTAAAGGGCGGAGCAAAACGAACAAAACGGAGCCAGCCAGCCACAGAACCGGAATGGGGGTAATGGATGGTCTCACTGCCAAGACACAGCCGGGCATGCATATAGATTCATATGCATGCCCGGCTGTGTCTCAGCAGCGCGACCGTCCATTACCCCCAGGAATTTCATTTTTACCCCAGTTGGGGTAATTTACCCCTGATCCCTGACCACTGCTATAGAAGGATGATCTGAACTAGATCTTCTGGTTCGTTCTTCACAATACTAGGTGCTTTTATTGTATATCTGGCTTGCAGGAAGACGGTTACTTCAGAATGCTTTCCTGGACTCTTTTTTGGTTACTGTTTTTGTTTCTTGTATTCCATAATTTGCCAAATCAAATAAAAAAAAACTAAATCCAGCCAGTTCAATGGCGAAATGATGCACATCACAATGCAAATGGGCATGTAGGTCCAAGTGCAAATCTATAAATAGAATCAATTGTGTTTAGAAGCTTACATCCACACACTCACACAAGTCTCCCTTGCAGGATTGGGGCAAATTTTTTGGGGGGGGGGCATTTTAAATGATGCACACTTGCTATCTTTTTTTTCCCAATCTTCTTTGAGAAATGCAAAGCATAACTTAATTGTCTCTGCGCAGCCGAAGTGATCTGAAAAACTAAATGCAAATGAAAAGATCCAGACTACCTACAACATCAAGAAGCTTACATGCTTTGAAGGATTTGTACTTAGTCCCCTGTGAAGCAATTACAATGTGTGGGATGACCAGAAGTCACCCATCTACACTGCCTTGGTTATTGCTAGCTTGGCCGTAAGCCACACCGAAGAGTTTAAGCTGTGTGATGGATTCAAACAGAAATGGGTTGATCGCACAGACTGCAATTGCATACTGCTAAATTCTAGAACGTTCTTCGATAAAAGGTCTGCGCTGTCAAACTACATCCACTTTAAGCCCTGAGAAAGCCATTTATAAAGGCTATGTGAAGTCAAACAAACTTTGCAAAAACTGCTTGTGCTGAACAATAGCGGCAAACTCGCGTATCAAAATTGTTTAAATCAGTGGTTCCCAAACTGTGGGCGGGGACCCACCAGTGTGTCGCAAGCAATTTCAGGTGGGTTGCGAAGAACTTAGGGCAGCCAAATTGAAAATATGGGAAGATGGAATGCTGGAAAGGGGGAGGGTCGCGTGGTTGTTTTGCTTGTGTCAAGGTTGAAATTAGGATTTTTTCTTTTTGATTCACTTTGCTATTGGAAAATGGCTGCGAAATAACCCAACTTATTGTGCATTCTCAGGAAAGCAGCAGGCTCTGGTGTCACAATGACAGCATTTTCAGCCATTACATCACTTCTATTGGGTCCTGGGCAGACTGTCATTCAAAAAGGTGGGTCCCAGTGCTAAAACATTTGAGAACCACTGGTTTAAATTGTTTTCTCTTCATAAGAGAGCCCTTTCTGAGACTTCCCACCTGACCAAAGTTCAATTCTGAGGAACCATCCTTGGAGCAGTGAATAAAGAGAACCTTCTTCATGTAACCAAGTAAGATACAAGTTCCAAATGGGATTGAACTTGTGGAAAGAGAAGACCAGTCACAGAAACAAATGCCACCAGCAAACTCTATGCATTCATTTGTTCTGTTATAATGGAGGATGTAGTCTTGCCTTCCAGCCATCTCCCAACCATATTGCTAACCCTCCTTCCCTACCTTCTAAAGTTAGCAGGACTTTTGTTGTGTCCTACAGACAATGAAAGGCAGTGTAAGGTGACCAGCCTTCTCAAAGACCCTGTGTCTAAATCTATAACAGATGTCTGGCACAGAAATTAACAGGCCAATCCTATCTTCTCCCCTTTGCTTTATGGCCATTGTAAACAGCCTTATGGAAGTGTGCAGAGCCACACACTCGTGACCTGTTGGATTAGGCCAAAGGTCTACCTAGCCCAGCTTCCTGTATCTCACAGTGGCCCCCCAGATGTCTCAGGAACAGATACATGGACATACTTCTTAATCCAGCATGTAATTAATTTGTGGAACTCCTTGCCACAGGAGGTGGTGATGGCATATGGTCTGGGTGCCTTTAAAAGTGGATTGGACAGATTTCTGGAGGAAAAGTCCATCGAAGGCTATAGGCCATAATGAGTTGTACAACCTCCTTACCTTAGAAGGCTACTTCAGAATGCCAGGTGCAAGGGAGTGGCAACAGAATGCAGGCAGCCTGTTGTCTTGTGTGCTCCCTGAGGCATCTGGTGGGCCACTGTGAGAAACAGGAAGCTGAACTTGATGGGCCTTTGGCCTGATCCAGCAGGACTCTTCTTAGGGAGACGGGCCAGGTGGTTGTGGCTTGGGAAGCCTACATGGACCACAGACAGGAGTCCAAGACCCCCCCCACACCGTCCTGGCCCCCCCCCCCCGACAGGCTTGTGTTATTGAGTGCCTTCGGGCATAAAGGCGGGGTATAAATCTTTTAAATAAATAAATCATGAGTAAGGCCAGTTACTCATGAGTAAGGCTAGCCTAAAGCTGACAGAAACAAGACGGCGCCAGATACAGAAACAGGAAGGAGCCAGATAGGAAAGATTGTGGCTGCACGACCCTCTTTTGCAGGCCTGTGGATATTAAACAGACAGAATGATTCTCTGGGTCACAGACTAGTCAGGGCTCCGTACCAGACAGGAAGCCTTGTGATAGATGTGCTCAGTGCTCAGCAAATGTGCACTCCCCCACAACAGGAGCACAACCAGAGGGAATAATTTGGTCCTTACATAACAAATGGGTAGTGACAGCACATTCACTGCAGTAAAATTTAAAAAAAAAACGCGATGATCTGGAAAAACGCTAATGCAACCAGTGCACTGATGAATGCAGGAGGCCAGTTTTCTGAATGTCAGGTCCTTGGGTCTTGCATAAGGATAAGCGTAATCAGCTTAGAAATGATTGTTTTCTTTTCTTTCTGCCTTGTTCTCCTAAGGAATAGCGATGGCAAGATCTACTGTTTAATCAGGCCCATGAATATGAAACAGGAAGAAGATCAGCAATCCCTCTTCTTAGTCAAACATACTTTAAGTCTTCTTGACTTGTGTCTTCTACTCTTGAGCTTATGGGATACATTCTCAAATTAGATGGAGATGTTTTTCCCCCCTTAAAAAGCTTTCAGATAAAACATTTGTCAACATGCTGTTAAGACTCGACATCCTTGGGCTTTTTAATACAAGAGCGTATTCTTGGCAAAAAAAATAAAATAAAAAATACCCAGCTCTCTCTATATAGAGAACATCTAATCTTGCAAACTGCTGATTATGTTACATAGTTAGGGGATCTGGGGACTGCAGGTGAGTTTGGAAGTCACAAGAGAGCTGGAAAACTTCAATACAAGACAATAGTTGCACTGTGCAACACAGAGAGCTAGAGGCAAAACCAGTCCTAGCTCTAACAGCACAGCATCCCAATTTGCTGGCTCTCTAGAACTGTCTCACCGCCCCTCACCTGCAGGCTTCAGCAGGACCACTGCCAAGCCAATATGCCGGTAGGTCTGCCACCATTGCCTGTCTGCAGTCCCCTAATCTTGGCCCTGGGCGAAAGAGCCAACACACACATTTAAATAGTCACTCTCATTCCCGAAACTAGCTGAATGGTGGATTAGCTAAATAGAATCTCTGGACTGCAGATTCTAGTGCACCGTTAGATTCAACCAAGCAAATCAAGAATTCACGTTAAATATTTATTTAGAATAACAGAATTGCATAAGGAGAACAAATGCTCTCAAAAGTAAAATATACAAGGGGTAACACACAGCAATGAAAATAACAAAGGCCCTAATTTATTGACTTAACAAGAATTCCATAGAGTACAGGCATGCCCTGGTTTCCACTGGGATTCTGTACCCATCGATACTTGAAATCGCGGATACTGGGGATGCCTTTTAAAGATGGGGAACTTCAGTGGTTTTGTTGCAACAGGGTAAAAAAAGAGATAACTACAACTGTGGATATCAAATCAGTGGATACTGGGCACACCTGTACTTTGTAGGCTAAATTGAAGCAGAGTTCAAGAAATTCATGCTCCCTATTTTAGGCTTACTGTCCCACAGCACAAAGCCTGAAGGTCAGAATTCCAGGAGGCAGGAAGGAGAGGGAGAGAGAGAGAGAGAGAGAGAGAGAGAGAGAGAGAGGCCACCAAATGCTCCTCTTATATACAAGTTACCCTTATATAAAAAAAATGGATGATACTACCTTATGCAGTGCTCTGGCACGTACACCTCAGGTGACTGGATAGAACAAAAACTTGATTGCCACCTGTAACCTCCACAAATCTTTATTTCAATCTTATGACTCTGCTAGATGTTTCACAGTGGCGTTCAGCTGCATCCCTTATCTTGCTATCCTGGCGCCTTAGGCTAAACAAGAAGAAAATGGAACTGCTTCTAGCACTTAACCCTTTAGCCCAGAGGTCTCCAAATGCTGGCCCGGTCTGGCCCTCAGCACACAATGAGGGAGCTTCTGTTTCAGCCCACAGCAATCCAGTGACAGGGGATAAATACAGTGTAACCTCGGAATCCACTGCGGTTCTGTTCCAGAAATAACAACCCCCCGCCAGTTTCCAGGGTCACCATTTAAATGCCCTTAAAAAGGAAAAAAAGTGCCCCATGTCACATTTTTATCTTTGTGTGGACAAACAGTGCAGTCCCCCAGCCTCTCAAGGCTAAAAATAGCTGAAAAGACGTACTTCTGGGTCTTCTAGAATGGGTATATACCACTTTCAGCCAGTAGAGGGGGTGAATGGAACGAGATTATTCTATTACTCTGCATTACATTCAGCACCTCTACTGGCTGAATGCGGTATATACCCATCCCACCCACTTATTGTAGTCAATCGAATGCTTCAGCACATTGAGTCTCCATGTATGTATGTATTTATTTTCCTGCCCTCGACACTGTGGCTGATATATGATGCAGAGTTTAGAGACTCTTGCTTTAGCTATTTGGTTTTCTCTTTCCCAAAGCCATAAATCTACAGTGTTCCCATTTCTCTCTACAGCGGTGTAAGTGGTTGCTCTAACAATAACTCTGTGCCATAGGGCGTGCTGAGAGATAATGGTCACCCAGGAAGCTTCCAAGCTGAGCAGGGATTCAGACCTGGACCTTCCGGATCTAAGTCCAACTCCCGAACCACTACACCTTCTAGCCCAGTGTCTCTGGGCCTCACACATGTTAACATGGCTTGTGTTCACATGAGAAGGCACCTGATGCTACCTCTGAACCCCGAGGCATTAGCTCCACAAGAAGGAACCTAATCTGTGGTTCTGGCACCTCAGCAACTGTTGAGAACTTCTCATCTCCCTCTAAAAACATTGCTGAGTAAGATACAGGAGATAGCGAGGTTGCTCAAATGTTCCCCTTCAACTCTGCCCCCAAACTGCTTACCCTTCAGCACCAATTCAAGCCTGAGGGAAACAGAAATCTGGACCTTTGGCTGGGAGAAATGTAGCTGGTGTGTGCATTTGTGTGTGGCAGGATGGGGGACATGGATGGGAAAAAAGCCAGGTGAGGGAAAGGGTAAGTACCTGACGCTTCTCTTCTGCAAATGATGCCCTCCCAGCTTCATGTTTCACAGGAGAAGCAGTGGACACGTTTTGGATACGCATGATAGAGGCAGAACTAGTTCCATCCTTGGCTGCTGAAGCAAAGTCTGCCTTCTGCCATACACCTTCTGGTCAATGACCTTGAAGTATTGCTAAGAACCCAGCCAATGTCACCGCCCGGCCAAAACAGGACATCATCTCAATGATTTGGACAAACAAGTGAATCTGTTCTAGAATTGGAAGTCTGGCCTCAATCCACATTAAATAACGATGGCTGCCAGTTCAAACACCTTGCATACCTGTGACAACACTGGGGATTTTGGACAGAAAGCTCTTGACTGTTCGGATGGGCACGCCACCTGTTTTGTCATCCTGCATTCTTGTAATGATGTCTTCGATCTGGAAAAGGAAACACAATGAATATTATTTGCCGTGCCGAAGCGAGGGAGAACTCACACAGACCAATATGATC
>JAJKFI010000007.1:18793049-18827839 GCA_029204185.1 Lerista edwardsae | reverse complement strand
TTGTCCCGATCCCATAGTCCTTAGCGAAAATCATTCTTTCCACAACAATTATTCTTGCAAGCCGAGTGACTGCAGATGCCTACTGTATACTCAGGTTTTTACAAACATTTCACCCAATTTTTCAATAGAGACTTACCCAAACAGTACAAGAAGCATTGAGTCAAAGGTACAACAGATGTCTGTTGCTTTCACACTAATTTGGTTGTCAAAAGACGAAAAATCAGATAATGAATACCTTGTCCTAGCACTCCCCTGGTAACATACAAGCAGATGGATAATGAGGATAAAAAGCAAATGTGATACATGACAGAGGTAAGGAGAATTTATTGAACCAATTTTCACTGGATATAAAGTTTTCCAATTACATATCATTGCAATGCAGCTCCAGGAATAGAATACACAGAACACGGGGATGTGGTGGTGCTGCAGGTTAAACCCCTGAGCTGAGCTTGTTGACCAGAAGGTTGGCAGTTCGAGACTGCGCGATGGAGTGAGCTCCCGTCGCTTGTCCCAGCTCCTGCCAACCTAGCAGTTTGAAAGCACATAAAAAATGCAAGTACCATATATACTCGAGTATAAGTCAATCTCATGGATACGTTCTGATTTTACCCAATACCAGCTTCTGACAAATGATCTACCAGTAATTGTTACCTAAGAACTGTACAGTCTACCTATTTATTAAAGTGCAGGGAAAAACAAAATAAAATAGCAACGTAACAAGCAACTACTAAACCAGTTGTTCCCAAACCTTTTAGCACTGGGACCCACTTTCAAAAACGACAGCCTATGGGGACCAGAAGGGATGTTATTAAACAGAGGGAACGCATGCTGGAATAATGAAACAAGACACACACACAAATTGTTCAAGGCTAGAACCGATTGAGCATATCTGCCTGGACTAGAGGAATGCACGTCACCCTGTTGAGCTCAGTTTACCTGCTTGCAGAGCCCTTTACAGGCTTGAGCTGGCTTCTACAGGGATAACTGTTGATAACATATTCTCCCTGCAATCTTATGTTCACAGTAGACTAATTAGTTTCCCTTCTATCATCCAAGACCACCTTAGTTTTTCACATGGCACCACTAAACCCACGAGAAGGCAAAATGCAGTCAGCTTGCCTGCTTAGCCGCAAAGGTCTTCCTTCTTCCTCCAGTTGGTGACTCCAGGGGCATGGCAGCCACATAATAATTCCCCCACAGTCTCCAAGAGCAACCTTAGTTCCAACCACAATCCCAACAGCCGCAAAGGTTCCCCATCTGTCCGCAACCCCTTTCCACCCACATTACTGCTCTTCCCAGGAGCTCCTTTTCTTAGTAGGGACCTTGTTATCCCCAACTGGCTGCAGTTGTGAACTAGCTGCAGGCAAAGGCTCAGGGTTAACCCTGTAATTCCTGGCTGATAGACAAGGGGCCACTGCTGATACCATTCCCTATCTCCTCGGGGTAATCTTCTGCAATTTCCATAACAATTACCCCTTCTCCCTAAGTTGGTTTGTTATGTTCTTGTAAGGAAGAGGCAGAGAACAGTGTGTGCTTTTTGCCTTCTCTTCCCTCAGATTCTCCTATATGCAGCAACCTGATTTACAAACGACCTGGGGAAACGCTGGGCGGGTCATCCGGGTGATTGGCAGCCCGTCCGCGGCAATCCGCAGCTGCCCTGGCCTGGGGGGGGCTCCTGCTCGCTGCGGAGGACGGGTGAGGGTCGCGCCGGGTGCCTGGGCGAACAGCGGTGGGGCGCGCTAACCGGGGGCAGCCCCCCCCCAGGCCAGGACAGCTGCAGAACGCTGCGGACAGGCAGCCAATCACACGGAAGCCCCGTGTAAGTCCCACCCAGCATTCCCCCAGGTCGTTTGTAGATCCCGTCGCTGCCTATATGCCTTGAGAGAAGAGCAACATACCTGCCTGGGAGTAATACTTGGGACTAATAAAAGAACCGCTTCTCCCCCCCCCCCCATAGTTTGCACAGTAGCTCAGCAGCACAGCCATCTGGAATAAGAGAGAGAACATGGTCTGAAAGCTCATTCTGAAAAGAGCCTGTTTTCCAAGGAGCCCGTTTACCTTTTGCAAGTGAATGCACAATCCTTACACACAGAGGTTGAAG
This sequence comes from Lerista edwardsae, assembly GCA_029204185.1. Lineage (NCBI taxonomy): Eukaryota > Metazoa > Chordata > Lepidosauria > Squamata > Scincidae > Lerista > Lerista edwardsae. The sequence continues at coordinate 18,825,738 of JAJKFI010000007.1, read as the reverse complement.
AGCCCTGCTGAATTCAGCTCACGTGTTGCAGTAAACACTTGCTTACTGAAGAGTAAATGCGACCCTGTCGCTCTGTTTCACTTTCAATACTTCTCAGCTTAGAGGAAGGGACTTCCTTTGCAAGTGTTTTTGGGGCCTACGTTCATCGGATCTGGACCACTGTGGAAGCGTTGCATTCTATTCCTCTCAGCCTGCCCTTTCCAACGCACCATGGCATGGCTGCCTACTCACGAGTAAACACACACTGTGGCTCCGTTTCACTTTCCATAGGACTCTATTCATTTTCCTCAGCTGCTTCTGAGCATGCTCACGGTTGAGCATGCTCAGAAGGCTCTGCAGCTCCCTGGCTTACAAGCAGCTCCCTGGCTTACTCGGAACAGCTCAGCTATCCACCCAGCATGTGACTTTAAGGTATTTACTGCGTTCCCCCAAATATAAGTCGGGCCAGGTTTTTCTAGTCAACTTATACATGATTATATACAGTAGATAAATAGATACCAATTTGGGGGGAAGGTAACAGTGTTCTGTGCACCACGGCGGATAGTCATGCTGATCACATGACCACGGAAGCTTGTCCTTGGACAAACGCCGGCTCTTCGGCTTAGATCAGCACCGCCCCCTCCAATCGGTCACGACTAGACCATTTGGTCACGGGGAAACCTTTATATTACCTTTATACACAGAACACTGCACTTAATCACTGATGTTAGAAAATCAAAACAGCTGCTCTCGATATATCAACCAGGTGGAATTAGGAAAAACAATAGCAGTGATAAGAGAAGCATTCAATTTGTTTTCAATTATTGAGTAAACCACATATTTGAATATCAAGAGATGGGAGGCCCTCTGCACCCAATATTGCCCTTGTAGCTCACTCCTAGGTCTGGGCTGTGGTTAGCTGGGAAAAGCCCTGGAGGCTGTCCTGTGGCATGGCCACCTTGTTTGGACTGCATCAGGTGAGCAGGTCAGGGTACGAAGGCATAACACACCCTGGTTTCATTGTCTACAAGGATATTACATGCTCTGTAGACTATTGAGAAAGGGAGGGGAAACATCCCAACCCGCCGCCCCCCTCCAAAAAAACTACCTAATTGCAAAGCCTAATTCAGCGCTTGGCTGGGAGTTTCCATCGGTAGTTCTCAGTCACTATCTAATGACTTCAGCTCACCATAATTACATTTTATCACTGCCTTCTAGTAAGCTTATAATTGAAACAGTGTCATTGCTCTGCTTCAAATACGGTCTCTGGAGACATGTGGGTGATGATGACTCATTATTTCAAAGCTACACTGTACAACGTGTGCCAGCCTTATTACTGTCAGCAGCTTCAGTTTGAATCTTATGAGGTTGCGTAACAGACTCGCCCACTGCTTGTCTTGGTATTTACACTTAATCACATATATAAGAATTATTGCTAACAGATCTATAATGCTCTTTACCATGTTTGGAGCTTTACTATGGTTGGAGTCATTGCTCTGTTTATCTTCACAACTGCCTTGGGCGACAGGTCATTAGCTTGCCTATCAATGCCCAAGGCCATGCACTGAGTGGACTGGTAGTCAGAATTAAATACACAGAGCAGAGGCAGATCTAAGGGAGGGCAGAGCTCTAAGTTTTGCAAGAAGCCTTACCTTGCAGTGGAAATCACTCCTCTCCTGCACCATTTTAGCCAATCCTCACAGGGAAAAGCAACATCTTGGCATTGCTTACTGGCTACAGCAGCAAGGGAGAGGCGGGATTTATATGACAGGGTAAGGCTTCTTGCAACACTTATAGCTTTGCCCTCCCTGTAGATCTGCCTCTGACACAAAGTTGCCTACGCCTGACACTTTGGAAATTCTTTATGAAATACTTACAGAAGATCATTGTGCTAGACCCTTTACATCTTGGGTCCTTGGTATTTGAGGGACTGCCTTCTTCTATACAATCCTACCCATACTCCCAGGTCATCGGGGGGGGGGGGGCTGTTGACTGTGCTGCTGCCAGATGAGCTGAGAGGGATGGCGGCCAGAAATAGGGCCTTCTTGGTGGTGGCTCCATGGCTGTGGAATTCCCTTGGAATTAAGAACAGCTCCCTTGCTAGCAATCTTTCGGCAGGGTCTTAAGATCTCTCTTTTTAAGGGAGAATTTTTAAATTGCTGACATGATGGTCTGGCATTTTAATTTCATTTTAATCTGTAATTTTAATGATTGTCCATCACCCACTGGAAGTGATGTCATTAACCTGGATGTTGTGGCAGGAAGTGACATCATCAAGCAAGAAATGCTGTCATTGTAACATAATAAAATGGCACTCCTGAAATGAAAACTGGCATTCCTGGATTGTAGCAATCCATGAAACATCCCTGACAAAAAGCAAGATGAGGACAAAATATGATGTAAAAGCACTGAACTAAAAACAAAATTAACAAAAAAAACCTCACTTGAAAATTCAAACTGTTATCACTCACAAAAGGAATATCACAAGAGTACGTTTTGCAGTTTCCAAGATGGCTGCTCCCGGATTTCCGTGACCCACCTGACATCAGGTTGATACCAGTGGCGTTATTTACCTGGTAGGAAAGCAGCATTCACCTGCCCCGGCAGGCAGGAAAGCAGCGGAACGCGGCATGACGCAACGGGCGGACTGCTGCTCAAAGGTAAGTCCCGCCCAGCGTACCGGGTGAATAACGCCACTGGTTGACACCCACCAAGTGGGTCCTGAGCCACTATTTGAACAACAGCCTCAATTTGAATAACAGCTTTTTTGACTGTTAGCAAAAAAAAATTACTTTGCTGCCACTCTCCTCTTCCCCGCTTCTCTCCTTGCCACCTGGAAAATGTGTTTGGAAAATGTTGCAGTCTATTTCAGTCCTGCTGACACACATTCATTACAGCACAGTTGCGGCTCATCCTCACTTAGCTGTGAAAACTGGGTGTAACAGCCAACCTCAGCTACTATCTAAACATGCAATGAATCAGTATTGTCTTTCCATGGTCTTGGCTCATATCAACTAACTTCTGCTTAAAAAGCAGGACTAGCTGGCTGTAAACCCAGAACACATTTTCCACATATACACTCACTTGCCAGCTCCCAGTCTGGAAATGGTGTCAGTCACTATATCCTTTGTATATACAACTGAGCAAAAACACATTTAAGCCCCATTTTATTTCACTGTAAAATGAGTGATGCTATCCCAATGGGATCAGGATCCATTGCTGTGCGATGGATGGTGCCCTATATTTAGGGTTTCCCGATACAAACAGGGACACAGTCAGCGGTGTTTGAAAATTATGGAATGAATAATTTAGAACTTTGCTGGCCTAACTGTGCTGGCCTAACTCCAGGTTAGGATTGTGCCCTCACTTATTGAATGCCTGAACAGCACCTGGGCTTCCTGCATGTGACACCACTGGCTTCCCCTTTATTCTCCCTCTGTACCCGTGAGGGTGGTATATGATGAGTGTGCATGCACACACCCCTATGAACCTCACGGAAACATAGGAAGCTGTCTTATCCTGAGGCAGACCATTAGTCCATCTGGTTCAGTTCATTGGCACTGATTCTCCAAGATTTCAGACCAGTCACAGACCGACTATTGTGTCCGCAGGGGCAAAAGCCCTGGGTCTGTCGCTCCTGGGGCAGGAGGAGGGTGGCGATGAGGCGCCTCGCCAAGAGGCAAGAGATTTCAGCCCTCCCATCCGCCCATGCCATCGTATGGCTCAGAAATGGAGTGTGGCATGGGGGCAGAGCAGTGTGACTCATGGGACGGGAAGGTGTCTGGATTTTGGAATAATTGCATAGATGCAGTGATGTCATGCAGGGGGAATGCGGGGGAACTCAGTTCCACTAGTTAAAATTAGGGCTGACTCCGCCCACTTCACTCTCCCTCCTCCCCCCTCCCAATTCCTCTGCAAAGAGCTTTTCTTCTTGGTTGGCTGGCACTCAGAGGGTTAAAGACAGTGATGTCATGCAGGGGGAACGGACCAGAACGGAGCCTAACGGGCTCCGTGGCTGGTTCCGGGTTCCTGACAAGTGCCAATCAAAACAGTGCGTTCCTGTTCCTAAATCATTTGAATGACACCACTGCATACATGTACTGAGAAATGCTTCCTCTTGCTTTTTTCACTGTTACCCATAAGGCCCCTGACATTTTTTAACAATGTCTGTACCAGGCCCGTAGCTGGGGGAGGGGGGCAGAGTGGATACTGCCCACCCTGAGTTAGCAGGTTGCCCACCTTCGCATTTGTGAAAAACCAGTATAGTGCACACCAGTATATATACCCAATGTAATTGCTCATCTTGGAGAAAAAAATAGTCACCCACTCACCTCAGTTTTTCCTCACTTCTTGTGCATTTTTGGGGTGTGTATGTGTGTGTGTGGAAGAAAACATCCAGGTGGCTGCAAGACTCTGGTATTGATATCTGTTAATAAATAGTCTTTGGTCCTAGGTGAATACTCTGGATAGGCTCTATGTGAGAGTGTCAGCTATGATGAGGCTATCAATGATGACGAGGATGATTTATTTATATAATGCCTTCAGTGCACATGGCACTTTATAACAGAAGGCAGTTCCCTGCCTAGGGGGTCAGGAGTAAGGGTAAGGACTCAGCATCTAAGACAGATAACAGGAGAGCACACAGAGGGATGGAAATGGTGCTCGGGAAAATGGGAAAAAGATTTTGCTATTTCTCCTACATGTCCTTAAGCTTAGCTGCGGACAGGTAAAGAGGCTAGAACAGGGGTTCTCAAACTTTTTAGCACCAGGATCCACTTTTTAGAAAGACAATCTGTCTAGGACCCACTAGAAGTGATGTCATGGCTGGAAGTGCTATCATTGTGAGGCCAGAGCCTGCTGCTTTCCTGAGAATGCAGCAATAAGCTGGGTTATTTCTCAGCCATTTTCCAATAGCAAAATGAGTCAGAAAGGAAAAAAAAAGCCTATTGACAACCTTGACACAAGCAACACAGCTACACAGACCTGCCCCTTTCCAGCATCCCGTCTTCCCATATTTTCAATATGGCTGCCCTAGGTGCTTTGCAACCCACCTGAAAATGGCTTGTGACCCACCGGTGTGTCCCGACCCACGGTTTGGGAACCACTGGACTAGAGGGTAGCGCCAAAGGCTTCAGAGGCCAACAGCACAACTTCATTTCACGGTGAACCATAGGTGCTTCTGAGCAATAGCTCTGTAAATTAAGTTTTAACAGTGACCTAGAAATGTCTTCATTCATTCAAAGGCAACTTAACAAAAGCAAAAGATTTCAAGTGCAAATGAGGAAGAAGCGACACAGACGTGCACCCGAAGGGAATATGGCATTGGATTTGGCCATTATATACCAATTGTAAAAAGACTGTGTGTGTGTGTGTGTGTGTGTGTGTGTGTGTGTGTGTGTGTGTGTGTTTTTTGCTTCGATAGCCTCTTAATAGCGTATTCTATAGAAGGGATTAACAGGAACTCAGAGCCTTTTGCCAAAACAACATTAAGGGGCACTTGCTTTTCCTGCACTGTGTTAATCACTAGTCCTTTCATTATCTGTAATTACATTTTTAATTGCTCATTGTGGTATTATTTTGGGTTGTAAGCCACTCTGATTTATTCTGAAGATGAGCTGGAAAGGGTTTTTTTTTTTTTTTTTTTTTGCAATAAACATGCGTTATGCCTCTTCCTTACGGCTCAGGGAAGCAGGTGAAGCTTAGAAAACGTATTAGAACCTCCAGCCATTCATATTTCACAATAGCATGTTACAGTCCGTGGGTTTCTGTTTTGTGTTGTTGCCCACTCCAAGTATTTGGGGAAGGGCAGGCTGAAATCTAATTACAGGGTTATGCTCACGACAAGAAAGCTCCAATTAGGCTGGCTACATTAGCTCACACCACTTCCCCCACGTGAAGCCCCAGGTTTGATGGGAGTCGCACTGGTGAGGAACGACGCATTGGAAACGCACAGTATCATAGCTACCAGTTATTGCAGTGAATTAGTGAGGAAAACACTGCACCCATCATCGCTTCCTTTTATGTTGCCAGCGTTATAGTCGTACACACAAAGCCACTCAGTATGAACAGATTTTCCCAAGGAACAGCAAGTACTCCATTAATAGGCTACTTGCCGTCCGTCCGTCCGTCCCCCAGTTTTTTTTCTCTCTCCCTTTTGCGTGTTTTCCTGCACCACGTAATGCACTGTGACAGGTCATTTCATGCATCATTTAATTCTATGCACTGCCATCTACAATGGCCAAAATTAAGTCTGCAAATTGGCAAAAAGCAGATGGAAAGGAGGGAGACCTTTGCATCGCAGACAGAACTGAAGGGTGCTTACCCACGCAAGGCAAAGCTGGGGGTTCAATAGACACAGTGCACATGCTTTTTAAAGTATGTGAATTCTATTCCATTAGAAACTGCCAGCATCCCCGCCCACACATCATATGTGATCCAACCTTCTCCGTTTTCCTACAGGGTTTACATAACCTGCCTTTGACCGGAAAAGAAAAAGAGTTATGGACAGATATGAGTAGGGGAAAGCCCATAGCAGTGGACAGGCTGAAGATAGTGTCTTGCCAAAGCCCCTGCTCCAAACTTTCTTCCTAAAGGCTATGCCCACTTAATCTAATTAGTAGCTCAGATACAGATAGCCCTGGCAATATATGCCAACTACTGGACCCCAGCACCAACAGAGAGGTAGCTCCGCCCCCAGTGGCTTGCCTGTAGGCCACAGGTCTCCTCCTCCAGCTTCAGAGCAGTTGTCCTCCAATAATCTCCAGTCCTCAGTCCAATAATCCTCAAGTGTGCACAGAGGCCCGAGCGCGCCCCATGGCTGGCGCTGAAACCGCGCCCCCCCGAACATTGCCCCGCCCCCGCACGTCGCTCAGACACGCCTCCCTTACCCTGGAAATGCTCCATTTCTGAGCGTAAGGGAAGCGTGGGCAGGCGGGACGGCCGAAAACCGCGCCGTGTCGCCCGGACCGTGCACAATGGCACCCCGCCGCTGCCTGGCACCCCATGGCTTGTGCCATCCCGGGCCACAGGTAAGATTCGTGCCTGATAATCCTCAGTCATTTGTTTGTCAATCAGTCAAACCAGTAATTCAGTCGATGTATCAGTTCACCACGCCAGTCCAATAAGCCCGTCCGTTGTCCAGTCTGTTAGTCAGTCAAGCCAGTAATTCAATCCAATACATCAGCAAGCCTCCACTCCATCCACCACTCTCTCCACAACTACAACCCACAGCTTTTCCTTCCTCTAAGTGCTCCTTATATCCCTGCTACAAGCTCCTAAGTGGCTGCAGCTGTGCAGCCCAGCCACTGCTACTTCCCTGGTGTTAACCCTGCACTTTCCTGAACCAAGGGCCACTGTCAGTACCATCCACTGCCTCCTCAGGGTAATTTTCCAGGTTTTCCAATACAGATGGGTAGTTTGGTTGAGGAATCAAAAGATGAATCAAACTCTCTCTTTCCAGAGCTCTGTCTCTTCACCCAGGCTCATGTCCAGCAGGGGTAACAAGGTGGGGAGAGGGTTTCTTCTCCCATTTGCCCACCCCTTAGCCCCGTGGCTCCCAAACTGTACACTGCAGCACCCTCAAGTGCCATGGTGAACTCACAGGGGCACAGCAGGATGTCACCCAGTGGCCTTCTTCCAGCTCCAACAGACGCCGCCATCTTGTATTGTGTGAGAGTTCACATGATCCAGGATGGCGGCATCTGGGAGAGCCAGGAAGGAAAAGAAGGAAACCATGACCACGTTACATTTGGGAACCGCCACCTTAGCCATTCAACTTTCCAGCTATTGGTGGCAATATAAGGGGCACTTCTCTGGGACAGAATTAATATTCCCATGAAGCATTATATATGGTGAAAGTTCAATGTGATCAAGACAGCAGCATCTCATAATCGTTTTAGTGTGTAAAGTTAACTGCTGCGGCTCTTTTTGGAGCTCAGGACTCCTTCGAGCCAGTTTTGTAAATCTTGATGCCGCGCAGAGGTAAAATGTAGAGCAACCAAGAAATAGGAGTGTGTGGATCATACACATTTGAGGACTAGCAACGAGAAGCTTCTAATTGAAGCTGACAACCACGCATGTTAAAATTAGCCTATGCCATGTGTCTTCCAGAAATTAAATTCTACAGTAGCTGACATCGATTTTTTTTAAAAAACCTTCCTTTTAGAAACATGCAGATAAAATATAATGCAATTTGCCTCACAGCAAACCAGATCAGTCTTTTGCACAACTGTTTTCTCTGAACATACATTAACATTTGCTTAGATTTCAGAACATTATTAGTCTGATTTCAAGGATTGTTAAGCGTTGCTGATAGATCCTTTACTCTTTAAGGGCTAAAAATACAGCATTCACTCAAATATATGCAATGGAACCTTAACAGGCTCTTTCTTTCTTTTTTTAAAGGAGGGAGCGATTGGGACCAAATCTGTGGGGTGGGGCATGTGCATGTGTTTAACCCATTCATTGCCTGATGATTCTCTGATCTAAATTTCAACTCGTTTTCCCCTCTGTGTGGCTCCGCATGAGAATGCAAGGGTAAGCAGCCCTTTCTTGTCAGCCACTGATGACACAAACCCCACAGCTTTCAGAAGGTGACATCATAGTATGGTTCCTGCTGGTCCAGTCTACTCTATTGAGACATGTCAGCAAAATGATTCAGCGAACTAATGTATGTTAGCAATGACCTGTACCCTATTTCGGTTAGGAATGCTGGAATGCTTTTAGCTCCAAGATGTACCAGCCTGCACATAAGTGGGCTTAAGATAAAGATAGCAAAGGAATGCAAGGAAGTACCAGGACAGGCTGACAAACGATTAACTGTTGTAACAGTATAGCTTTCTGATAAGGCTGGATGTTAACACCTATTCTTATGCTTAATGCAGTAACCTACGTAAATGTACCTATATAAACTTATGTAATCTGTTTCTCGGGGCCGCTCCCTGTTTGTTTGGTCAAGAGACACTGGGAACGGACCGCTGCGCAGTAGAATAAACTTCTAAGAAAACCTCCTCCGACTATCCGGTGTCAATCTTTAATGTGGTATCAGGTAACACTATGTTGGAGCCTTGTCCCTGCTCTTCCACAAACAGCCACAAGGGTCACAATGAAACAAGCTGAGAGTGCAATCCTAACCTGGATTTAGGCCAGCACATTTAAGCCAGCAAAGATTGGCCGGCACAAGGGACACCATAAAGTATGTTTAGACCACTCTCACAGCGCCATCCTATTTCATGCATAGCGCTGACACTATGCATCCTATTTCATGCATCCTATTTCATGCATAGTGCTGACGCAACAATGTTGTGTCAGCGCTACGGCATTATCACTGATGAGGGGGTGCCAAGCACCCCCCGCGTCAGCGCTAACACTCTGAAGCTGAAGCTACAAGTAGCGTTGGCTTCAGAGCACCGACGGGGAGCCTTCCTTGCACCAACTGAAGCCAGTCAGTATGAGGGAGGAACTGTCTCGTTCTGGGACGGGGATTGGTGGGGGAGGGAGGTTGGGGGAGGGACATGGGAAGGCTTGGGAGGCGGCCATACGCCACATCCTAAACCCGTCTGAGAGGCCGCACGGCCTCGATTCGGGCCATGCCATCTCCTCAGAACTGCGCCTGCTATTTAGCAGGTGCAAATCCAAGGAGCACATAGGGTTGGCCGGCCGGCCTCGCCATTCCAGCGTAGCATAGGATTGGGCCCTCAGGGTCAGAGAGGCCAGCACACAGATGTGTCAGATGACCACTGACTCCGACAGTGGTCAAAACCCATTTTACGGTGGCCCTTGTGCCAGCCAAACTTTGCTGGCCTAACTGTACCAGCTTAACTGCAGGTTAGGTTTGCACCCTGAATGAAAACCAGAAGCTTTCTTGTTGGGTATGATAGATGATTGTGTAGGAAAAAACTTTGAAACGTTTTTATATATGACAATGGCAGAAAGAATATTATACGCACGATATTGGAAATCTACTGAAATACCGTCATTTGAAGATTTTTAATCTTGGATTTAGCAGAAATGGACAAATGAACAATTTTGCTTAAGAAGAAATCAGTAAATACATTTATGAATGATCGGAAGCCACTCAAACCTTCTGCAAGAGAGAGAAAAAATGATATAATGACTTGTGGATTTGAAGAAAAAGGGAAATTATAACAAATATGAAGTGATGAGAGAAAGGATAGATGAAAGGATTTTAAAAAAGAAAAAGAATGGCTGAGAGAGATGGGTATTAAGTACTATGAAGATGGGATTAGATGCTTAGGAGATGTGATGAAATGATATACACTCCACGCTTGCATTAATTTACAGGTAATTTATATGTATAAGAATTTTTAAGGTTTTCATATTAGTGTTGGGTAGTGTTATGTGTGTGCTATGTGCATTTGTTTGAAATAAATAGATATTAGAAAAAAGGTAAAAACTGAAGGAAGGCTGTGGGAGTAGGAGCAGCAGGAATTCTAAGTCCAGGGAGCTGTATCCTTTTCATGATTTCTTCATGGCCAAGTGTGAATGAGCCATCCCATCTTCAGTCAAAAAAGCATCAACAGAACTTTCATATTACTGCCCATTACCGCCACAAATACAAGGCTTGTCCATGGAGAGAGTTCTCATCTTCAGCTGTGAGTCAGCAAATATTGAACAATCAGATTGTGGGATTGCACCCTAGCAGACTCCGGGTGCTAAATAACCAAGATTTGCCAGTGGTCCAAAAAACTATTGCTGAATCTCTTGGGGTATTTCATTGAGCTCAAGATTAGGGACTCTTTATGTATATATTTCTTACATTTATACCTCTCTTTTCAACCAAGATTGGCTTCCTTTGAGACTCCATGATGGTTTAGAACTGTTATCCTCCTAGGTAAAGGTAAAGGTTTCCCCACGACCGAATGGTCTAGTTGTGACCGACTGTAGGGGGCGGTGCTCATCTCTGTTTCAAAGCCTGTAGAGCTGGCATTTTTGTCCGATCATGTGGCCAGCATGACTCTACGCCGTAGCGCATGGAACGCCGTTCCCTTCCCACCGAAGTGGTCCCTATTTATCTACTTGCATTTTAGGTGCTTTCGAACTGCTAGGTTGGCAGGAGCTGGGACAAGCAACGGGAGCTCACTCTGTCACGCAGTCTCGAACTCCCAACCTTGCGGTCGAAAGCCCAGCAGCAGCAGATTAACTCGCTGCGCCACCACGTCTCCTGTTATCCTCCTAGAAGTCATTTATTTTACAGCGCAATCCTAACTAACTTTCCAGCCTCCTCAAGGTAAGGAAATGCTTTCCCCCCCTTACCTTGGAGTTGGCATTACCCCAATGCTGGAAAATTGGTTAGGATTGGGCCCTTTGTTCTTAAAGGATGCTGGTTTAGAAGTTAACCCCTCTCAAAAAAAAGTTTCACTTTAACAGCCCATTGTGGCTAAATGGTGATCGGGCAGCAGTTCTTCCACTAGGTAGCAGGTTGTTTAACACTAATCTGCCCTGTCAGTTTCACAACCCACCAAAAACTGGGTGGTGACCCACTAGTGGGCCACAGACCCACAGTTTGGGAACCCCTAATATAGGATGCTTCCTTGCTTGCTCCTTTCTAATCCCCTAAAACCTTCCTTTTCTGTAAAGGCTCTGCTCCTTCATTCCTTACTGAATGTTTAAGGATAGATAACTGAGAGGGCAATCCTAAAATGGAGTTAGGCCGGCATAAGCTAAGCCAGCAAAGTTTGGCTTGCACAAGGGCCACCGTAAAGTGTATCTTGGAGCCAGGGAGGATGGTGCAGGTCTGTGTGCTGGCCTCTCTGACTCCGAGAGTGGTCCAATCATACTTTACGCTGTCCCTTGTGCTGGCCAAATTTTGCTGGCTTAGCTTTTGCTGGCCTCACTCAGTTTAGGATTGCACCAGTGATGTCATTCAGGGGGAACGGACCAGAACGGGCGTTCCGGATCCTAACGGGCTCCGTGGCTGGTTCCGGGTTCCCGACAATTGCCAATCAAAAGTGAGTTCCTGTTCCTAAATCATTTGAATGACACCACTGGATTGCACCCTGAGCCAACCACATTTGCTGTTCTGCCTTCACCCACCTGCCTTGACCCCTCACCCCAGCTGCCTGTTGATTGTAAGCTCTTGGTGCAAAGACCTTTACTTTCACTCTGTGTAATGTGCCCAGACTGTTGCGCTGATGTGCTATATAAATAAATAGCAGCACAAATAATTTAGAAAAGAGATACAGAGTGCAATCCTAACCTGGAGTTAGGCTGGCACAGTTAAGCCAACAAAGTTTGCCCGGCACAAGGGACACCATTAAGCATGTTTGGACCACTCTTGGAGTCAGAGAGGCCAGCACTCAGATATGCACCATCCCCCTTGACTCCAAGAGTGATCTAAACACGCTTTACAGTGGCACTTGTGCCAGCCAAACTTTGCTGGCCTAACTGTGCCGGCCTAACTCCAAGTTAGGATTGTGCCCACAAATAACCTATTTGCTGTGCATCCCTCTGCATGCTTGTTCTGAAGTAAATCCTACCGTGTTTCAAGGGATTGGCTCCTAGGTAAGTATGCCCAGTAATACTATTTTAGTCAGTTGGCTCTGATGAGATACATTTTGCCAAACAGACAGGTGGTCCAACTGGTAAAGGAAGAATTCCACCAACCTCTATATATAAAAGTTAAGGATAAACTGTCTTCTAGATTTGATATGTAGGAGGATTTAGAGACTGGAGATCCAGAGTCACATGGCTATGCCAAACATGGGCACTATAGTTATATAAGATGTTAACCAATGAAATAAAGGAACTAGGAAGATTCTTTCTCTGGGGCAAACTGTTTCATTATATAACATCCTGCATCATTATTTGAGGCATATGGCATTGGCTACTCCTCAAAAAGAGGCATTAGATGCTATACACATACCACTTTTGCAGTTCAGGCACTCTTTTGTTCACTTTTTTTTACTGTGAAGCCTAATGCACTTTAATTCCCCCTCATTCCATATTCTTCAAATCCTGAACATGCACAGCAATGACTTGCTTATGCACAAAAGGAGAATATTTCTGTAGGAAAACAGATTAGGAACCTCCCAACAACAGAATGAAAATACTAATAAAAATGTGGCTCCTAACACCCTCAAGATTCTCACGTTCCCCCTTATACAGTATTAATATGGCGTTTCTCAAACTGTGGGTCTTGGTGCATTGTGACCTGATGTTAGTTGGGTTGTGAGAAGCTGGGAGCAGCCATCTTGGAAGCGGCAGACTTTTTTCTTGCTATATTCCTTTTGTGAGTGTTAACAGTTTGAATTTTCAAATGAGGTCTTTTTTTAAATTTTGTTTTTGGTTCAGTGCTTTTACACAATTTTTTTGTCCTACTCTTGCTTTCTGTCGGGGATGTTTCCTGGTTGCACAATTGCTGCAGTCCAAGAATGCCAGTTTGCATTACAGGAGTGTCATTTGATTACATCACAATGACAAGACTTTCTGACTGATGATGTCACTTCAGTCTATGACATAACTTGCAGGTTAATGACATCACTTCCCTGTGGGTCCCAACATGAGTGTCGTTCTAAAAAGTGGGTCCCAGTCTAAAAGGTTTGAGAACCACTGTATTACTATGCAGTGGCGCACCCAGCCCACACTCTGCCCTGCGTTGGTCCCACTGGCAGTTCCCCACCCCTCCCCGCCCCTCAACGTGCCCTCCCAGCATACCAGGCTCCATTTTGGAGCCGTACATGGCCAAGGGAAGGAGGGTGGGCCAAACACCCGTGCCCCTTCGAGCGGCAAGGCACCTCTTCACAGCCTTCCACCAGGAGCTCTGTGCCCGGGGGCCCTTGCACACACCCTGCCCAAAGGCAGGTCTGCAACTGTTGTCCAGCAAGCCTTCAGTTGGTTTATTTGCACTGAGTTGAAAGCTACACACACAGAGACGTCATCCGGGCGCGCCAGGAACCGGAACGCCCGGATGATTGACAGCCCTCCGCCCCTATGGCGGAGGGCAGCCACGCCTCCCTGCGCCTCCCTGCGCCTTGAATCGCTCCGTTTCAGAGTGATTCGGATGTGAGGGAGGGAGGGAGGGCCCAGGAGCAGCTCGCCCGTCCTCGGGAGAGGTGGCGCGGCCCGGGCCTGTCCACAGAACTGGCGGAACGGCGTACTGGGCCGTTCTGCCAGGATGACACCACTGTACACACACCTTCGTTCCTGATGAAGCAACACTGAACATTAAAATACATATACACAACGTCGTCATCCGCAAATGAACTCCCGGAACGCTGGGAACGCGAGGCTTCGCCGTAATTGGCTGCCCGCCCATTTTGTTCCGCGGCTGCCCTGGCCTCGAGGGGTGCCTGCTCGCCAGGGGAGACAGGTGGGGGGTGCGCCGGGTGCCTGGGCAAGCAGTGGGGGGCCGCGCCAACCGGGGGCAGCCCCCCCTCGAGGCCAGGGCAGCCGTGGAACAAAACGGGTGGGCTGCCAATCACACGAAAGTCCCGCCCACGTCCCTCCCCGCGTTCTGGGAGTTCATTTGCGGATGACAACGCTGCATATACACATGTGTTAAGATACAGCAATGTTATGGCTACCTGTTTCCAACGTTGGTCACTGCTTAATGCAGCATGTCTGTTCTTTTAAATTGCCACAACAGGCACTGAGCCAACAATACGAATGGTCTTTACTGCTGGCACACATGGAGGTGAGAGACACCCTTCACAGCTCATTCCTATCCAGGACTGGGCTGTTAGTGCAGCCATTTATGACTACGAAACTGTGTTCCACTGTTGTAAAATGGCTGCTGATAGAGCACACAGTGCTTCACTGGTGCCATTTTGGAAGCACAGCCCGAAAAGGTGGCAGCACTCTCTGTCATTCACCAGACTAGCCTGGACTTGCTGAAGCAGATAAGGGCAGGGAAGGGACAAATCAGGGCACAGAGAAACAGGGAGCAGGGAGGCTGTGGGAGGGGTGAATCAGAACAGGATCCTATTCTCGGTTTTTGCAGCCCCCCCACTCTCCTTGGGCATGACAGCTAAAGAGCGGGTACAGGTCCAATAAGACCATTGCAGAGCAGAAGGATTACAAAGCAGTAAGGGGATTTAACTCCCATTTTCCCCATATAGCCTCCTGATCCCCCTCCCACACTGGATATAGTGCGCCTTTTTGGCATAGCTGCACTTGAAGAAGGGGGAAAGAATAAGAGAAGGATTGGGCTCTTAGAATATGGATTTATTTCTTAGAATATGATGATTGAGGACTTAGGTCAGACTTAACCTGGACTTAGGTCGGACCTAACCTAGACTTAGGTCGGACCTAACCTGGACATAGGTCAGCACAAGGAACTTGTGCCAGCCCAGGAGTGTTGCAAATGTACCAAAAAGCGCATTTGCGCCACTCTCGGGGTCAGGGAGGCTGGCACATAGACAGTGACAAGAGGGCATTTGCACACTAATCAGGTGACAGCACATTCCATTAACACCAATTACGCCACAGAATTATGGACAATGCATTTAACTCTATTTGTACCACTACAAAATCGTCTGAATGAAAAATGCAGCCCCATGACTTGATAGAGTCGCAACCCAGTGCCGGCCTCATTTCTAAAAATGTACATTCCCCAAGTATCCAAGTGCTGATTCTCAGCAGAGGGTCAAGCACCCAACTCTTATCGCCGTAGCACTCAGTAGGACAAAGATAGCCAACCTTCAGCAGACAACATATTAGGCCACTTACCAGGTTCTGACATACATTGATCTCGTACTGCTTGGAAGTGGAGGACAGAGCTACACAAAAAACCAGGCAGAAGCATTTAGCAAAGCTTTGGCAGATGCTTCTTTTAGGGAAAAGGCAGAGGGCAGAAGGGATGGTTTCTACTGGAGAAGCGGCTATCCTTAGCCCTGCCTGCTCCCCACCATCTTCCCCTTGTAATCCCTTGCCCCAGGTTTTCTCCCCATTTCCAGTAAGTAGAACAAAATTATAGCCCAAATTTTGCTGAACACAATGGGCTTCCTTCCAAGTAAAATAAATAACATTGTTTTCAAACACCTCTACCCATAGAAATTAGGAGGGTTGCTCTTGCAGCTAGGAAAAAAAGCAGGAAGAATTGAGGAAGAAATAATCGGGAAAAGGATGGAGAGGAGGTATGAACTTATGATCAAGCTGCTAGTATTGCTTGAAACTAAGCAGAGAATATGTGGTGTATTTTTGGATGGGAGACAGAATGCCCGGCTGGGACAAGCTGCAGTACCGGTTGTGGCAGAACGGGGTCACTGTGGGGCTGATTAGCCAGTGTGGGGACGTGTGAGAAGGCCAGCTGGCACAAGAACAGAGGATGGTCCTGACGAACTGTCCAGGCTAGACTTACCATTGCCTGCTGAAGCTCAATGGCACGCAGGCAGAGGAGAGAACTACACTGTGGAGGCTACATCTGGGAATGTGGATTAGGTGACACACAGAATACTATATTTTTGTAAAAAAAAAAACATTGAACAATGGTTTAGATTAGTCTGCCCATGTAAGCCACCTTGGGCATTTGCTTCAGCTTTGGAAAGGCATACATTCTTCAAATAAATTAAAAAGGGTAAGGATCCTTCTCTGCCCCCCAAGCTCCAAACTGCCCCCAATCTTCTTTTCCTTCGAAGCATCACCATCAGAGTTCTGTTATATGTGCATTCACATGTTTTGATATGATCATTAAGGAAATGAAGTAAAAAGGGTGAGAAGCTCACAAGCTTAAAAAAGATGCAATGGAAACACCAGCAAAGAGACAGTGCGCTGGGATGAAGGAGGACAGGTGCTCTCCCCCTCCTCCCTACTAAATAGAGAATAACCACTTAAAAGGGCAACTTTCAACCCCAGCAGCAGCAGCCTCCATGTGACAGGTACAGGTAGATTATCAGAACATCTGAAATCCAGATTATTCTGAAATTCAGAGATATTTGTTCAAAACTTCTTTTTAAACTTTCTGCAGTGTGAACACTAGAAGGTCTTGTGCTCATTCCCACATACAGGCTGTAAGCTCTATTCTCTGCTCTGCGTTGTGTGCCGTTGTTGAAAACTGTTGCAGAGGCCAGTAGACGCCCCAAATGAGTAACAGTAAAAAGAGCCAGAGGAAGCATTAGATTTATGAAATTAATCTGAATTCCAAACGAATCTTAAATCCAAACATCTTCCCATCCCAATCAGTCCAGATAAGGGATACTCAACCTGTGTAAAGTGTACACATTTCACAATTCCCAGAGTTCTCACATTTAGAGCACAATTCTAATCTGGGGTTAGGCTAGCACAGATAGGCCAGCACAGTTTGGCCAGCACAAGGGACACTGTAAAGCACATTTGGACCACTTTCGGAGTCAGGGAGGATGCTGCCTGTCTGTATGCTAGCTTCTCTGACTCCAAGAGTGGTCCAAACATACTTTACACTGGCCCCTGTGCTGGCCAAACTTTGCTGGTCTAAGTGTGCTGGCCTAACTCTAGGTTAGGATTGCGCTCTTATCAGGCGTGGATCTAGGGGGTGCTGGGGGGGCACGAGTCATGGGCGCCATCTTGGGAGTGGGCGCCATAACCATGGTGCCCCATGCCCCCAAAATGGCGCCCGCGGCCCGGCCCGCCCCCACCCAGGCCCTGCGCCATGTTCTCCGCACTCCGGCTGGCCTTAAAGAACCAGCCGGAGCACAGAGAATGCGCTGCCGCCCGGCGCCCCCTCCCGCCTCTTGGAGCGGGGGATGGGGCGCCGCGTTCTCCATGCTCCGGCTGGCTCTTTAAGGCCAGCCGGAGTGCGGAGAACATGCTGCTGCCCGGCGCCCCCTCCTGCCTCTTAGGGTGGGGGCGGGGCGCCGCGCGGCGCCACGTCATGATGTCACGACGTCATGACGTTGCGTGCCCCCATGGGGCATGCTTTCATTGGGCGCCATGGGCGCCCTTTCGGCTAGAACCACCCCTGGCTCTTATTGATTCACAGCTTCTAATAAACACAAAAGTATTTTAGAGCACTTGTGTAAAAATATTTTTGAAGAGAAATGAAATGATTACTGGGGTTTTTTTTTTACATTTTAAACTGAAAATGGTACTTATGACCTTGAGGGGCACAATGTTCAGCCTTTGATCTCAGAGAATTGCGCATTAGCAATCTCAGCATGTACCACTCTGTTGTCAGGTTTTATTAGCATTCGGGTCTGACAGCAGACTGTTATGCAGTATCGGTAGATGACAAACCTTACATTTGTGATTAAAATCATCTTCTCTTTTAGGTTTCTATTGTAGTTTCCTGCCCCCCAATACTGAAGCTTTTGAAAACTGAAATGTCACCATGATTTCTTTTAACTAAAAGTTAAATTCTGTGATTTTCCTTTGTGTAGGAAAAAAGGCCTCAATCAACATTCCAAGATGAGTGACATAAAACATGGCCAAGCTCAACTGCACTTTAATACATCCACAATTTATATAGTGGATGTCGATATGCATTACAGCTGCCCACTGATTGTAAACCCGTAAGAATTTGTATGTACTTTAAAGAACAGCGCATTCAACAGTCCGGCACAGGGGTTTTGAAACTGAGGAAGAAATCCTAAGCATGTCTACTCAGAAGTAATCCCCATTATGTGCAATTGAGCTTACTCCCAGGAAAGAATGGATAGGATTGCAGCCTGAATGAAAATTATCTTCTACCTGAAGATAGGGTGCGGGTGCCCTTCAACTATTAGGTAATACTACGTTATAACAATCGTTTCTCTATAGAAACTGTGTAATTTTATAGTTTGTACCCAATGCACCAAGAAGGGACGTGGTGGCACACTGGGTTAAGCCGCTGCTGCTGGGCTTTCTGACCGGAAGGTTGGGAGTTCAAGACTGCGCGACAGAGGGAGCTCCCGTTGCTTGTCCCAGTTCCTGCCAACCTAGCACTTCGAAAGCACCTAAATGCAAGTAGATAAATAGGGACCACTTCGGTAGGAAGGAAACGGCGTTCTGTGCACTACGGCGTAGAGTCATGCCAGCCACATGACCACGGAAGCTTGTCCTCGGACAAAACAGAGTTTCTAAGCTCTACAGGCTTAGAAACAGAGATGAGCACCACCCCCAGTGATGTCATGCAGGGGGTACGAAGGGGTACGCGAGTACCGGTTTCTAGGATTACAGGTGGCCCCGCCCATTCGCCCACCCACTCGTTGACTCTGCCCCCTGCAACATTTGCATTTCCTGCACGTTTGAGTTGCCTGCACGTTCTCAGAGCCAGGCAGGCAGGCAGGCAGGCAGCGAGTGGAGCCTTGCCTTGCCTTGCCACTGAAAAATGAGCTGCTCTGGGGTTTTGGAACTGTTGGGTCACTTTAACATGATGCCAGGCCTCCTTAATGTGTTCTGGGGGTGCTGTGGAATACTGTTGCAACTGTTGGGTCAGTTTAAAATTGTCTGAGGCCTCAAAACGGGCTTTTTTCATGTCTCTTTTTGCCACGACATCACTTCCGGCTTATGACGTCACTTCCGGTGGGCGGGTCCCGACATGTGCCAATCAAAAGTGAGTACCTGTTGTTAAATCATTTAGATGACACCACTGACCGCCCCCTACAGTCAGTCATGACTAGACCATCCGGTCGTGGGGAAACCTTTACCTTTACCCAATGCACCATCTAAAATTAATTTGCAGTTTTGCTAATATAAAGAGTCTTAGGTTTTTGTTCCACTTCTCTCCCTTAGAAAGGGCCCACATGCTTTAGTGCTAGAGATTGGACAGTTTGGATTTTACATGTTCTTAAAAAATGGGGGGGGGAATGCCTTGTTTCTTTGCCCCAGTAGCTTTGGGTGCATCCTGCCATCCATATCTGGGGGCGCAATCCTGCTGAGTTAGGCCAGCGCATGTCCCCTGCACTGGCTGAAGAGTGTCTCCAACATGCTGTAAGGCATGTCTGTGCCACTCGGGGAGGGAGCGGGGTTGGCACAAGCAGTCACACCAGCTGCCAGCTTTGGAGGCCAAATCCAGCCTCCACACCAGCCCACTGAGTGGGGGAAGCGCTAGCCTAGGGAGGGCAGTGCAGGAGGGTGGAGGCAGAGGGAAGGCGGAATGGGGCAGGAGAGGTGGGCATGGGCAGGCCTGCCTGAGGTGAGGGTGGAGCCAGTATCTCACACTTAGGCCAGATCCTAAGCCTGCCCAATCGGCCCTATATGGGCCGCTTAAATTTGTGCAAGTGATTTCACCTCTAGGGGTGTCTGGGACTTACCCAGGTGACCTCCAGCTGCCTTTTAACCTGCCTGCCTGACCCAGGGCAGGTTAGGATTGGACTGTAAATCAGGCTAATCAACTTCAATATGCGTAACTCCTCCTGTACTCCATCTGACAATTGCTATAAATTTCTAACTTTGGGGCTATGCCCCCCCCATTCCACCTTGTGCTTTGCTTAACATTTGGCCAAATGAAGAATGCTGAAGAACATGAAAGCCTGCTGCTCAAGGCCATGTGTCACTTTGGTTGGTCCTGGTAAAGGTATTAAAAGACTCTGACTTTTCAAAGAAAGCTAGCAGCTTAATCACATAGATGCAAATTCAGAAGTGATTTCTACTAACTTCAGGAAGGAACAACTAAACATGCATAGGACTCCAGCATCAAACCACCTTTCTAAACATGTAACATTCATCAATGTTCACCACCACGACTCCATTAGCTTTAGGACAGCTTCAGTTCCACTATGCCTGTGTAACTGCTGGTATGTGTGTAACTGCTGGCCTATCTAGGAAGAAGGCAAGCACTGAAATTGCACCCCTGTCCAAACAGAGAAGGGGCGAGTATGAGACGGGAAGACAGCCCTGTCCATCCCTCCAGGTGAATTTATTCAGCAGAACACAAAACGGGAGGAAGACAGGCCTGTTCCAACAAACTGAATTTACATATGCGAAAATCCATGGATGTGAAGCTCCCTTATTAAAAAAAATAGAAAGGAAAAATAGCATTCTGTAGCTGTTGTTGCCCTGCTGCAGCACCATGTGACAATGGTCAGTTCTACCCTATGGCGCGGGAGGGCACGAGCCCTGGGGCACTGGGCAGCGGCAGGGCGCCATTGCACGCAGTCCAGGTGGGACCGCACAGCTTTCGGCCCGCCCGCCCACCCTCGGTCCCTTACGCTCCGAAATGGAGCGTTTCTGGGGTAAGGGAGGCGTGTCTAGCGACGCGCGGGGGCAGAGCGACATCCGGGGGCGCGGTTCCAGCGCCGCTGGGGGCGCGCATGGGCCTCCGTACGTGCCTGGGTCAGTCCTGCAAGATCCCTCCTGCCTGCAAGCAAGGTCTAGAATTTTTTTCTGTAGGCATTTACCTCTTTTGGGAGGTCCCCTAAAACTGGTGCAAAAATGCATCATTGGCTGTGGTGCAGAAACACACCATCAGCAGAATAAGGGTAAGCCTGCACCCCACACACCCTTCAAGGGCCACCCAGGGCAGATGTCGCACCCTAGATACACCCCTGACTGGAAAGCAGCCATGAAACAAAACAAAGCCTGGCAGGCCAGAGAAAAACATCTCAAGCTTCATGCCTGCAAATTTTCTTGCTCCTGCACAGCAATACACAAGGGTTTGGTGAGCACTAGGGAAGAGGAGGTGCTAGAAGACCATCAGTACTAAATATGTGAACAGACAGATGGAGAAAAAGCAGAGGGCTACCTGGCAGTATTCAAAAGCTCGTTACAATTCTTGACAGTGACTTTGATGAACATCCACCTCGCTGCATCACTTGACACATACAGGAGCACGTGGCTGGAGAACATTGTGAATGAGCTTAAAAGAAAAACCACAACTGTAACCACTAAAAGGGCATCAGAAAATTATCCTACTAATGGATCAAATTCCTTAAGTGAAACCCACTGGGAATGTTTTGAAGCAGAAGCATCTGTTCCATAGTATGCAACAGGTTGATGGAGGTTTAGGAACATTTTTAATATATGAATAACCCCTCCTACTGGATCATCTGTTTCTGGGAGTGGGAGAAGTTCTGACGACTGGGAATGCACAGTAACCTCTTAAAAGTTTGCCTTGTGGGGTCTTGAACTAGATGGGGAGCCAGCTCTCTGTAGGCTTGACTGCATGCTCTTTGATGTGGAAGGAAAGGTCCCACTGGCACAAAAGAGAGCTTTCCTCGTGGGCCAGATAGCAGATGTGAGGGAGAGGGGGTTGCGCCTTGTGTAATGTGTGGTGTGGGCCCAAACTGGCTTCCCAGAAAATGCATGCTTGCGTCTGCTCGACTTGCTCAGACATTCCTGTAGCTGCCTGAGAGTTACTCACAGAGGTGATCCCATCTCTCTGAATTGCAACACCGGAATACGCCAATAAATATACTTTTTTCCAAAAACATGGGAAGATGAGAATCTTTGCATACTGCGATTCAGATGTCACTGTATTGTTACTCTCATTCATAATGCTCCCCCAGCCACAACCCTATCCTGAATTTTCAGTATATTTGCACAACTCATCTGATCTGGCAAGGCGATCAGTGCACAGGAGCATGTTTTGACACATTGATCACCCTCCCAAACCTTTCCCTTTGTGTGTCAAAGGGCACTGGGGACAGCCTATTTTCAATGATGGAAAAAGTTGCAAGAAACATATATCCATCCATCCATCCATCCATCCATCCATCCATCCATCCATCCATCCATCCATCATATTACAGCCCAATCCTAACTTGGGATGGAGCAGGCAGGCCTGCAGTGCATCCTAACAGTGGGCAGAAGATTTAGTTGAGAGGTTTAATGCCTCCGTTTGCCTGAAGATAAGAGCTGAAGATCTGAAGGTCGCCAGTTTGAGACTACCGGAAGTCTCTGTGAGCGGCAGACCTGTAAATTGCAACTGATTAACAGCTGAGCTGTCTCCGGCTGCCTTGTGAGAGGGGGAGTGTGCCGGGTCAGCTGCTCTCTGGTGGGAGCAGGGAAGCCGCTTATCAGCCAGCAAGAAGACAAACGGGTGGCCAGAAAGAAAGACTAAATCCAGAATGTGTGTAGTTCTTGGAAGGTAGAACGTTTCTGTAAAAATTGTAAAAACCTTTGGGTTTCTGAATAAAGTCTACCCATGTAAACCGCCTTGAGTTATAGTCATTAGAGAAATCTGGTGACCTAAGAATGGCGGTATATAAATACAAGTATTATTATTTTTATTATTAACTAAGTAAAGAGGCGGCAGCAGTTTAGCACGGTGCAAGGGGATGAACATCCGCGGTAATCCACAGGCAGCCTGATAGGGCTACTCAGACATGCACCTGCAGGCTGCAGCAGGATGAATCAGTGCCTCGCGGCCCAGGAAAGGGGTTTGGAACTGACATAACTGCCTGATCCGGACACACACCCCTCCCCAGGCTGCTCCGCCCACAGAATGCACTCCCTCCCTGCCCCGCCTCCTCCCTCCCTCCCTCTCCCATCCTTCCCCCGCCCACAGAAGACTCCGCGCTTGGCAAGCACAGGGGTGGTTTACCTGTCACTTCTCCCAGGGTCAATGGGCCAACGCTGCTGCCTGGATCAGCCCAGCATCTGTCTGCGTGGCACAGATGTGCTTTACGGCACATTTGCAACTGTGTTGGGCTGATTCAGGCAACTTACATCGGCCCAACGGTGCATTAGGATTACGCCCTCCATTATATACATCTGGATTTTGACAATAATTCCAGGCACTTTTTATTATACCTTTTTTTTCTGTTGATAAAAGAGAAGATGGTAGCATTTGGGGTTTCACAGAATTCTTTACACAAAGCGCCATCAACATCCCACTATCTGCACAGCACTATCTACCCTGACTCATTGGGCCCCATAGCAGTTTGCCTTCTATAAAGAACTGAGTACTACCAATATATCGTTAAAACGGGAGTTGTGATGATTAAACCATAAATATTTCAGACTTTAATGGAAAAGCTCTATGTATGTGTAAAGTCTTTCCATGTTTTGTGATCCTGGTGTTTTATTCTTTGGAGGCTAAAGTAAAAACCATTCGTTTTTGGCAAATTATTGTAAGCTCAGACTTGTGCTTTTCCATCTCGCATCTCTTCCCCCCCCCCCCCCCCCCCCGCCGGACCCCTCTTCTTACTTTTCTTGTGCTGACAACAAAATATCCTTCACTGCTTCTAAACAGCAACCTCAGGGCAAGTGGATTTCTCATCCTCACTTAAGTAAAAAGAACACGTTGTATGCCCTTCATTTCACCAGCACAAGGTAGACTCGAAATCACACAGCAGGCTCCTGTCGCTTGCTCGCGTGTCAATAGCTGTCACAGAAATTGCTCTCAGCTTTTTAACCAGAAAATGCGGGCTAAATAGGCATAACTTGTAAGGAGGGAATGAGTGCCTGACAAGCTCAAGCTTATAATCTTTCAGTGATGATGGCAATCAGCTAAGTGTGTTTGTTGGCGAACAACAGTCAGTTATTTGGCAACACATTCTGCAAAACGGTGATTTTCAAACTGGGGGTGCCCTTCACAAGTGTCACAAGAGTTCCCCACTGAAGAGATAAGTAATGGAACAGAACCTTCCCTAAAAGACAGTTTTTTTTCATTACAGCCAATCTCTCCCCCTCCCCAGAGGCATAGCTAAAGAACTGCAGGGGGGTGCAATCGCATCAGGCCATTTCACAAGAAATTCTCTTTCACTAGAAATTCTCATTATTTAGCGTTCTGTGTTGATCACCGAAAAAAACCATCCCTGGTTATGGCCAAAAAAAAACAACAGAAAATGAAAATAGAACTGTCATGTAAAAATTGTTGTTTGTTAAAATTGTATTAATTAGGAATAATACAGTCATGTTATGTATCATTTGATGTGGAATTTCATACAGAATGCAATGAAACAAACTGGAGTGTAATATCTTCATTCAATCAAAACCAGAGAAAACAAAAATACAGTTGTGACATCACTTCCTGTTGTAATGTCACTTCTGGGGCAACGTTTGCACTGAGCTATACTTTCATTAGCTATGCCCCTGCCCCACCCCCTACCATAGTGGTATTCAAACTTTTTAGACTGGGACCCATTTTTTAGAATGGCTTTTGTGTCGGGACCCACCAGAAGCGATGTTGTTAACATCATAACAACATGGAAATGATGTTGTGGCCTGAGGTGACATCATCAAGCAGGAAGTGTTGTCACTGTAACATAATAAAGTGACACTCCTGAAATACAAGTTGGCATTCTTGGACTGCAGCAATTGTACAACCATGAAACATCCCTAACAGAAAGCAAGATGAGGACAAAATATTATGTAAAAGCACTGAACTAAAAACAAAATTATAAAAAAACCCTCACTTGAAAATTCAAACTGTTAACACTCACAAAAGGAGTATCACAAGAGTAAGGTCTGCAGTTTCCAAGATGGCTGCTTCCAGCTTTCCATGACCCACCTGACATCAGATTGCGACCCACCAAATGGGTCCCAACCCAGTTTGAATAACACTGCCCTGCAACATGCACTTGCAGGGGGCTACTGGGGATGGATAGAGGCACCAAAAGTTGAAGTTAAGGGGGTTCAGAAACATACCCACCAAAAACATAGGTGGGTTGCAACCCACAGTTTGAGAAATGCTGCTTTAATGGATATAGCTACTATGGGCCAGTTCACACATAAATCAAGCACTGGAAGATAATGCATGGCCACTATCCATATGAGGAACTTAAGGGAGCTTATTTTGAGTAAACATGCATCGTTTGGTGCTGTAAATGTAATTTCCTGACCCAGTGCAGGTAACTGTGTATAAAACTGCACTCTAACATCTCAATCCTATGCTATCTACCTGAATGTATTCTTTTATATTTCTGTTTTTTATGATCCATGGGATGACTGTTATTTTTATATTGTATTTTTATATTGTTTTTAATTACTGTTTTTAATTATGATGTATTTTTAACTTTGATTTTGTAATGCCGCCTTGAGTGCCTTCGGGCAGAAAGGCGGGGTAAAAATTTATAAATAAATAAATAAATAAATAAATAAATAAATAAATAAATGTTATTGGAGCTCTTACAAGACATAAATCAAGCACTGGAAGATTATGCATGGCCACTAACCATATGAGGAATACCATATATCTCATATATCTATATCTATATATATGCCTGATTAACAAACCCTGATTTCACTATTCAAACAATATTGAATTGTTATCCAGCCTAGCACCACATTGTAGTTTATTTTCCATATCTACACACCGCTTGCATTCAACAGTGACTGTTCTCAAGCTGCTGCTGACCCAGTTTAATGCCTGGCAGGAGATTGTACTCCCAGCTGTAATTAAAGTATTTTTTTTAAAAAACTGACTTTACAATACATTTATTCATCCAAAGCCCATGACATCTGTTTATTCTTCTTCCTTCGTATGCTTGAACTTATTTGAAGCAAATGCGTACTCTACAGTGTTTGAAGCTCTACATAATCCCAGTGAAAATCACTTCAGAACAAACGCTCAACTTCTAATAATGAAGGGCCAGACTAATCCTTCAGTTGATGCTTTTCAAGCTAAGAAAATAGTTTCTGTGTTGCTACAGCAATTTGCAGTAAATTCTACCCACAATGCCTAGCAACTGAACATTACCTCAGCAGTATTTTCAGCATGGCAGTTGAAAGCAGCTGAAAATGTGTTAGGGAGGCTTCACACACTACATTTTTTGTAATGTATATTATAGTTACTGTTATTGTTATAATTAAAGAATATGTTTTGAGTGCGAATGCAACCTCTCAGAGTTTGCAAGCATGGGTTGGCCCCGCCATAATGTATCAAGTGGCCTAATTGAGGGGTGTAGCTACTGAAAGTGTAGCCCAGTGCAGGGGGCAAAATGTTGCCCCAGAAATGACATCACAGCAGCAACTAACATCACAGTTATATTTTCGTTTTCTCTGGCTTTTTAGGCCATATCTTTTGAAAGAGTAAAGATATTACACTCTAGTTTGCTTCATTGCATTCTGCATTAAATTACCTTTCCAATGATATATAACATGATGGTATTATTCATACATACCAAGGTTTTCACCATTTTGGCCACTAGTGTCAAGCTCAGCTTGTTGCCCCCCCTAAAGCTTGTTGCCCGGTGCAATTGCACCCCCTGCACTTCTTTAGTTATGCCCCTTGCCTAATCCTATAGTCTTCATCAAGTTTCTTGAGCCAACTAGGACCATAGACTAGTTAACGGCAAGAAGGAGCAAAACTAATTGCCTAATCAGTAATAAACCCATTTCAAGTCATTACTAATCCCTCCCCTTGTAGTGGTTTCTCTACGTCACCCTGGGCATTTGTAGCCCCTTGCTAGTGTGAGCATGTCCTCAAAAGCCCACAAGCCAGGAAGAGTGAATACTCTTGCCTTCCTTCCCCGTTTCTTTGAGAAAGAAAGGAGGTTTCTCTCATGTGAAATGGACTCTTGCAAGGGATGGCAGAAGCACTGAAGTGTGACGGAAAAGGTTTTTGGACCAGCTCTGCGGAAGAAGGGCAGAGCCTCTTCCTAAAGAGGTGCTCGCTGATGCACCTCTCTCTCAAAACACTCAAAACATTTCTCTCAAAATCTCTCTCTCAAAACATTTTCCCTCTCTCAAAACACCAGAACCAGGGGGCATCCGCTAAAACTGAGGGTTGGGAGAGTTAAAACAGATAAAAGGAAGTACTTTTTTACCCAGTGGGTGGTTAGTCTGTGGAACTCTTTGCCACAGGAGATGGTGATGGCATCTGGTCTAGATGCCTTTAAGAGGGGTTTGGACGGATTTCTGGAAGAAAAGTCCATCGTGGGCTATAGGCAATGATGGATTGTGCACCCTCCTTACATGAGTAGTAGGCTACTTCAGAGTACCGGGTGCAAGGGAGTGGCAACAGGATGCAAGCGTCTTGTGTCTCATGCCTCCCTGGGGCACCTGGGGGGCCGCTGTGAGATGCAGGAAGCTAGACTAGGATGGGCCTTTGGCCTGATCCAGCGGGGCTGTTCTTATGTTCTTATGAGAAGGTAAGCAGATTTATGGAGCCCTGAGGTGGCGACTGCATTGTACAGGAGGGCAAAGCTTTAAAACAGAGCATGATCTCTCTACTTTCTATTCTCTGTTAGTGAGGAGACTCAGGGCGCAATCCTAACCCAGAGTTAGGCTGGTGCAGTTAGGCAAGCAAAGTTTGGCAGGCACCAGGGCCACCGTAAAGCACGTTTGGACCACTCTCAGTGTCAGGGAGGATGGCGCACATCTGTGTCCTTGCCTCTCTGATTCTGAGAGTGGTCCAAACATACTTTACGGTGTCCTTTGTGCCAGCCAAATTTTGCTGGGCTAACTGTGCCAGCCTAACTCCAGGTTAGGTTTGTGTTAGGCATCCAGCAAGGACTCCACCTCAACACAGGGGCTCATTTGCACTCAGGCTTGTCAGAGCAGCTTGTCTGCGGCCTCAGAGCTCTTTTCAGATCTTCTTTCCATCTCCGACTCTGCATCCTGCTCCCAGAACACCTATTATTGGCTTACGACACTAGTTGCTGACTATTTGTTACTGCTGTCTGCCAGCAGCCAGTGCCTTTCTTCCTCCATACCCCTCAGGGTCACGCACAATGCCTTGCAGCCCCTGCCAGATAAAACACGGAATCACGGTAAGCATACGGTGACAGATATGCTCATCTTGAAAGATCTCCCTTGTCCTATTAAAACCTTAGAATCCCATATTCATCACATGAAAAACAATCAAGACGTTTCTTCTGTCCTTCAATGGCTAGGAATTCTGTTTGAAAACAGGAATGATTGCAGGTTAAATCATCAGCAGGACCGGCCTTAGGAAATGTGGGACCCAATTCCCCAGGATCTTGGTGGAACCCCACATATTTGTTTTGTGACCCCTGCTACACACACACACACGCACGCACGCACGCACGCATGCACGCACGCACGCACGCACGCACGCACGCACGCACGGCAAAAAGTGGCAGCGTGGTCCAAGCACAGCACCTGGAAGTAGATTGGTGGTGATGCTCTGATGTCATCATATCACTGCCAATTGCTTCCGGAGTGGCCCAAATTTGGGCCAATCAGAAGCAGGTGTGGGCGGAAGCGGCTTCTGTAGTGCCCTAATTCTGGGCCAATCAGAAGCAGAGAGAGGTGGGAGGGCCCCTTGCCGCATCGGGCTCAGCAAGAAGGCTTACCTCCGTGTGGGGGCTCAGCCCCGCCCCCAGGCACAGGGCATGATTGTGCTGAATCAGTCTAACAGCCCTGTCCTGAGCTGCCCGAGCCTCACAAGCACAGTGGTAGCCAAACAGCCACTGCTGCATCCAACAGCAGCTAGGCAGCTGGTGGGGTCTCCTTCCCCTGGGGAAACCCCTGCCTCCCGCAATGGGGCTCCTTGACTCTCCGCTGGCTATTTTGGCCTATGTCAGGCTGCCCGGCCCAAAGTGAGGGATAAGACCCGGCAATGGAGGTAACCTCCCCTGCCAGTCCACTCCACTCCGACCCTTCCCCTGCCCAGTTCTGCCCTCCGTGCCTGCCCAGAAAGTCTGCACTGCCAGCGATGGTAAAGCTCGCAGCTTGCCGACTCTACATGGGGGCCTGCAGGTGTGCGGGGACAGTGCTGGACCAGCATGGGCAGTAATCACTTACCACTAGCACTGGAGGTATCTTACAGCACCTTTACAACATCAGCACAGCAGTACACTTATACTACTCGCCCTGCTTCTAACAGGATCGGGCACTCCCTGGGCTAAAGCTGGCCCTGATTATCAAGCCAGCCAAGTGATAATTAAATGAGCCACCTGACTGTCTTTTGTATTTGCAGATCTTTCCTTTTGTCACCCTTCAACAACAATGCCACCGTAAAGACCACACTCCTCAAGGGAAGATCATTTGTTTGGCTACTTGTGCTCTCCTTACCTTCAAACTCCCTTGATCCTTTCCCTCTTGAAAAGCTAGAATAGAATTTAACCTGCAATCAGGAATGAGAGCAAAGCTTCCCTGCTGTACTAGGAGTGACTGCAGCAATTGGTTGTCCAAGATATATTCTATTCTAACCAAGTCTATAATTGAATGAGCAATTGAACAAGAAATGATGTCGTTTTGTGCAATTTTTGTAGTGGATGAGACAGCAGATGCCAGAGAGACAAAACACTAATATTTTCCTTATGATATGCACTGCAACCTCTTACATGAAACTGATGAGAATCTTCTCCCAAAGAGCTTGAGTATCTTTCAGAAGCCATGCAAAAGTCTATACCAGATCAAATCAAGACGAAGTCACTTTAGAGCACAATCCTAACCTGGAGTTAGGCCAGCACAGTTAGGCTGGCACAAGGGACACCAAAAAGCGCATGTTCAGACTACTCTTGGATTCAGAGAGACCAGCACACAGACATGTGCCATCCTCCCTGACTCCAAGTGTGGTCCAAACGAGCTTTACAGTGTCCCTTGTGCCGGCCAAACTGTGCTGGCCTAACTGTGCCAGCCTAACTCCAGGTTAGGTTTGCACTCTTAATTGGGTTGAGTTGGGTTCAACGTTATGGCTTACTCTAGCTTCTGAAATCTACTGTCAGGATGAGTCAAACTGCACACTGGAGAAATAAATAAAATCAAATAAAAATATATCCAATTGTATGCACTGTAGCACATAAAGGTTTATGACAGCAGAGTTTGGCTGTCATAAAATGGCTACAGGTGGAATGCACAGTGCTCCATCAGTACATCCAGACCCCACTGCACCAGCTAAGGCAGTGGTGGGGATGGGACAAAACTGGATGGGGAGGGGGAAAGAATGGAAGATGGGGAGGCAGCAGATCCAATAGCAATGGTGTGCATTGGATCCTATCTCTCCTTCTTCTAGCCTCTCCACCTCCCAGGACTTGTGCCAACTAAAGAGCTTGCACAGTTCTGAGAAACCCATTGCAGAGCAAGAGGCTTATTGGAGAGGTAAGGGGAAATAATTCCCCTTTCACCTGGGAAGACTCTCAATACACCCCCCTCTTGATGCACAGGCCTTTTTGGCACAGCTGCATCAGCAGATAGGATAGGATTGGGCTCTTCAACTTCAAAAGCAATGGATGAGCTTACCTTTATATAAGGTGGAAATGTTTCATCTGAATATTCTGCGGTTCCCGAGATCAAGCCAAGTACACTGTCCCATTCCTCTGTTAACTATGCATTAAATACTATATTCCTCTCTCTCTCTCTCTCTCTCTCTCTCTCTCTCTCTCTCTCTCTCTCCCCCCCCATGTGTGTGTATGTGTGGGCGCGATCCTAACCTGTGCTGGAACAGGCCGGCCGGCTAGCCTGTGCTGTATCCGGTGCAGGTTGGGAGCAGGCAGGAGCCTCCATGGGCAAGGGCATGTTAATCGCTTTACCCCGGGATAGGCCAACCCTATGGGGCTGCTCGTATCTGTGCCTGCTGTATGGCAGGTGCAAGTCCAAGCATACCACATGACCTGAACTGGGGCCACGGGGGCCAGGACCGAGGGTTTGGATGTAGACTAACAGCTGCATCCAAACTCCATACACACCCAGGCTGCCTGATCACTACCTGGAAGTGGGGCACAATTGCTTTTTTTCCCAGTACTACAATGTTGGGGGAGCCCTGTGGACGGCTCCCTTAACCCCCTGGAGTCCGGCGCTGAGAATGTAAATAAATTGCACCCCGGTCACCCTAGGCAGCAACATGATCCTAGGGATCGGGTCGCTGCCTTTGCCCCACGCCCAGAAGCACTTACAGTGGCTCTCCAGAGTGGCTCTCCCTGAGAGTTTGAGAACCACTGCCCAAGGGGTATGGATACCCCCAGTTAAGAGACTCTGCCCTAGGACAGTGTTTCTCAACATTTGACCTCCCACCGTACCACTCTGCATAGTCCGTACCACTGTTGGACATACCACTGGAAGTAGCTGGTGATGATGCCATCACTAGTTAAGCGGATTGAGAGGCCAGATGTGATGCCGCAACCACCAGTGAGAGGCTCAGGGCAGGGCAAGCAGGATTTTTCAAGCATGCAAAAGCACCTGCTGGAGCTCTGATCCCCAAGCCTCCTATCACTGCTTTGTCACAGTGTGCTGCTGGTCTAGCTGCCAGGAGGCATGGGTCTGGAGCAGCGGCGTCATGCAGCCAGAACGCTGGGTGGGAGGAACGGGTGAGCGGCAGCCCGCCCGTTGCGTACCACTCCGTTTCGCCGTCTTCCCTGCAACAGGCGGGCTGCCGCTCACCCGTTCCTCCCGCCCAGCGTTCCGGCTGCATGACGCCGCTGGTCTGGAGGTCCCGCGAGTACCACCGGACACCACCTCAAGTACCACTGGTACGAGAAATGATGCTCTAGGACAGTGATGCCAAACCTATGACACGTGTGTCAAAGCCGACACAACACGATGCTTGAGGTGACACACCAGCATTCACCAGTGCCTGACAAAAACTGAGATTGTTTTACTTATTTTTCATTTTTGTAATTATTCGATGCTTCTTTATATAATACATAGCACCACACATGATTAGACTGTATTTTTTGTTTAAATAAATGAATATAAAGAATTGTTTCTCTTTTGTTTGGGAGGGGGGCCGACACACCTGCAGAGTCAAGTTAAGCATTTTCCTAAGTTTTGGACTACAGAGCCCAAAAGGTTCGCCATCACTGCTCTAGGCGATGTTCCACTTCCTTCCTCATGGGTCCGTTATGAGGAAGGAAGTGGAGCATCCTTATTCTTAGAGGTAACGTTTTGTGAACCAGCATATTTGGGTAACCCAGCAACTCCCAAGCCTGCCAGGTAAAACTTTTACAGTATTATACTATCTGTTTCCCTTTCATGGATCACTGCCTTGTCGTGGCGAAGGGGCTTGAGT
>JAJKFI010000007.1:18767539-18783049 GCA_029204185.1 Lerista edwardsae | reverse complement strand
CTACTCAAGCCCCTTCGCCACGACAAGGCAGTGATCCATGAAAGGGAGGATTGGGCTGCACGTAAGTAAATAGGATTTCCTAGCTTAGAAGTGTTTCATATACAAAAAGGCACCCTGAGTTTAAGCATACTACAAATAATGGAAATACTACAAATAAGCATACTACAAAATAATGGAAAGAACAGACTCAGATATTTTGCTATCCAAGCGGAGGGCTATACTGTAATTAAGGTTGCAATCCTATCCACACTTACGTCAAGAGTAAGCCCCATTGACTATAATGGGACTTCTGAGTAGACCTGCATAGGATTGGGCTGTAAGGTAAATGTTTCCCCACGACCAAATGGTCTAGTCATGACCGACCGTTGAGGGCGGTGCTCATCTCCATTTCTAAGCCGGTAGAGCCGGCGTTTGTCTGAGGACAAGCTTCCGTGGTCATGTGGCCAGCATGACTATATGCCATGGTGCACAGAACACCATCACCTTCCCACCAAAGTGGCACCTATTTAACTACTCGCATTGTTAGATGCTTTCGAACTGCTAGGTTGGCAGGAGCTGGGACAAGCAACGGGAGCTCACTCCGTCGCATGGTCTCAAACTGCCAACCTTCCGGTCAGAAAGCCCAGCAGCAGCGGTTTAACCCGCAGCACCACCACGCAGCTGTAAATTCTATTAAATTCAGTCCAGGGAAGGTATTTAGATACCATCCACTCCAGCAGATCTATGGATTGAAAGTAACAGGACAAACACCATATTCCCAAACAGCACAAGCTCCCGTCGTGCTGGTTATGCTCCCAGTTTAGTGTAATGTTTACATAAAGCAGCATACGTGATTTTTTGAATAAAAGTATATAAGCCATACATATATGTATAAAGTACAGGCATGCCCCTGTATCTGCTGGGGTTCCGTTCTGGACCCCACTGTGGATACCTGAAACAGTGGATACTAGGGATGCCTTTTTAAAGATAGGGTAATATTAGTGGTTTTGCTGCAACAAGGTAAAAAATGAGATTTGTTTAATGCTCCCCTGTCTTTTTAACAGAGCGCAATCCCAGAGCGCAATCCTAAACTGGCGTTAGGCCAGCATAAACTAAGCCAGCAAAGTCTGTCCAGCACAAGTTGGCCAGCACAAGTGTGCCAGCCTAACTCCAGGCTAGGATTGCACCCTTTCTTATACAGAAAATACTGTAAAGGTAGCAGTGTTTTGCTTTTCTCCCTCATATAATGGTGAGAAAAAAATACGTGCCCATAAAAATTCAATACAGACAATCCCAAATTAGAGTTTGTGGAAAATAGGTAGTTCCATCTTGTCAGAAAAAGAGGCATACAGTTTAATGCCTTCATTAAACTTCATTAAACATACAATAATGTATGTTGAAGAGCCGACGGAAAAGACTTTGGGTGAAAAAGAGAGTCATATCCGCTGTTTTGATTTGGAGCAAAATCTTGTCAATAAGAAAGATAGACTTGTTTCTGAGACTGGTAATATAGTAAAGAAATAGCTGGACAGAAGCAGATTTATGCAATCGGTGTGCAATTTAGATCCAACATGAGCCACAATATCACTGGTTACAGGCTTTTGCTGTGAGGGATGTTCTCCATTCCAGTGCCTGATGTGCATTTCAATTATCTTGCTCACACTCAGTTATAAATAAAGCTGCAAGGAGATGTTCAAATCGGGGCTGACTGCAAAAGTCAAGGACTTCAACTGAGTCAAGCTTCCACTGGCAGAATATTGATTTTTAGCACTGACATGATAGAATCTAGAGCAGTAAGACGCAGAAGAGAACGGCTGAAATTTTGCTGCTGCAAAATTTAAATTTAATCTTTTCTTTAAGCTCCTCAAGGAATTTCAGGAATATCCAGAATCTACATATATGCAAAATAATATTTATATTATTCAGACACAGCTAAATCTGCATACTTCCCGTGTGTGTACCCTTGAATGTACTTTTGCTATACAGATTTTCACTTATCCATAATGCACATATTATGACTATCCCTCTTTATCCATAATAAGATTTTTTGATGTAAGGCAGTGGTAGTCATACTTTTTAGACTGGGACCCTCTTTTAGAATGGCACGCATATCAGGACCACCAGAAGTTATGTCAGTAAACAGGAAGTGAGGTTGTGGCAGGAAGTGACATCACCAAGCAGGAAGTATTGTTGTAACGTAATAAAATGACACTCCTGAAATGTAAATTGGCATTGTAAGACTGCAGCAATTGTACAACCATGAAACATCCCTGACAGAAAGCAAGATGAGGACAAAATATTATGTAAAAGCACCGAACGAAAAGCAATTAAAAAAAAAAAAAACCTCACTTGAAAATTCAAACTTCTAACAGTTAAGGAATACAGCAAAAGTAAGTCCTGCAGTTTCCAAGATGGCTGCTCCCAGCTTTCTACGACCCACCTGACATCAGTGGGTCTTGGCCCACAGTTTGAATGTCACTAATGTAAGGTATGAGAATGGTGAGTTTACCTTCCATTTTATCCAATGGGTATACCTCCCCCCACTGTGGAAGGGGACAAATCTGCCTCACGTACATAAGGAGGCGTTCCAGGAAGTCAGATCGAATTTGTGATTTCTATCTGTGGTAGGAGAGAGGTCCAGGACTGCCCCCTTACTTGGACGTGTTCCTGCAGTGATTTTCAATCTTTTTCCTCTCACGGCACACTGACAAGGTGCTAAAATTGTTGGCACAGCATCAGTTTTTGGACAATTGACAAGGCACACTGCACTGCAAAACACCCTCTCTCAAAACACCAGAACCAGGGGGCATCCGCTAAAACTGAGGGTTGGGAGAGTTAAAACAGATAAAAGGAAGTACTTTTTTACCCAGCGGGTAGTTAATCTGTGGAACTCCTTGCCACAGGAGGTGGTGATGGCATCTGGTCTTGATGCCTTCAAGAGGGGATTGGACAGATTTCTGGAGGAAAGGTCCATCGTGGGCTATAGGCAATGATGGATTGTGCAACCTCCTTACAAAGGTGGTGGGCTACTGGTACCAGGTGTAAGGGAGTGGCAACAGGATGCAAGCATCTTGTAGTCTCATGCCTTCCTGGGGCACCTGGTGGGCCGCTGTGAGATACAGGAAGCTGGACTAGATGGGCCTTTGGCCTGATCCAGCAGGGCTCTTCTTATGTTCTTATGTTCTTTAAGTAGGGGGCTCACATCCCCCACTGGTCCTACTAATAAATGATTCCCAAACTCCTGCGGCACACCTGTGGACCAGTGCCATGGCACGGCGGTTGAAAATTGCTGCTTTAGGGGACGAGCCGTCCAGGACCCTTAGAGGACCAAGCCCAGCTGGGGAAGAGGCACCCTCCCATGTGACTTGCATCACCTGACGAGTAGCTCTTTGAAGGCATATGCTGCCCTTTACAGCAGTAAAGATGAAAAATATCACGGAAAAAGTGGAGAAACAGGTGAAAGGTGTTCATGGTTTGCAACTAAAGCTTGAGGTGCTAAACCTCATAATGTGAT
Source organism: Lerista edwardsae (assembly GCA_029204185.1). Classification (NCBI taxonomy): domain Eukaryota; kingdom Metazoa; phylum Chordata; class Lepidosauria; order Squamata; family Scincidae; genus Lerista; species Lerista edwardsae. The sequence continues at coordinate 18,779,556 of JAJKFI010000007.1, read as the reverse complement.
GCTAGAACTTCTGAAACATTTTCACTGTCAACTTTAACACTTTATTGATGCTGCATAATGTTATTAAATGCTGTTCTATTTTACTGTGTCACACAACATTTTCCTTTATGCTATTTGGCATTTAGGGTGATTTTGGGAGTAAGCTTGGAACAGCTTTGGAAGCAGGTGGAATTCTTCCCATTGAAATTAATATATTATATTAAAACTAATATAATTGTTTTTATCCAGATATTCACTATAAGGGCAGTTTCAAGAATAGATTGTTTCATATTAAAAGGGAAAACTGTACTAAATGACAGCGCAAATCCTAAGCTGTATAGCAGACGCAGATCCGAGGAAGCCGTGCGGCCCAAACCTAACAGCCGCATCCCGGCCCCACCTCCTCCCCAGACTGGCACACCTGCCGACCCACCCACTCCCTACCCACCCACCCCCCGCCCAATTACACCTCCTCCCCCCTCCCAGAATGGTGGCCCTTGTGACAGCCAAACTGTGCTGGCCTAACTGCGCTGGCCTAACTCCAGGTTAGGATTGTGCTCTGTGTGCACATACACATTATATGTACACACATATCTACAAATACAGAGAGAAGTGAGAGTTGTATACAGTAATGCTATCTAGCCGGTACGCTGGGCGGGAGTTTCGTTTGAGTGGCAGCCCGCCCGTTGCGTAACGCTGTGTTCTGCCGCCGCCGCGGGCAGGGCGGCGGGCAGGGCGGCGGCGGAACACAGCGTTATGCAACGGGTGTACCAGCTAAGCATTACTGGTTGTATATAGTAATACTCCCATAACATTATTTCCCTTAACGCTGATTTGTTACAGCATTTTGTCGTGCCCATTTGACAGCTATTATAGCCAATGGGAGCAGTGCATTCTGGGTAGCATGAGGCCAATGTGTTTTCTGCTATATCATTAACAATGTCACACAGCACTCAACTTTCCAGTAAGGTATCTTTCTGTAGTCTAGGGGTGACCAATCTTTCAACTTTAGGGCTGCTGGACCTTTAACAATTATATAGCCAAGGCAATTTTGGCAGGTGCAGCTTGTCACTCCCTCTTCTACAAAATTGTTAAAGGTCCAGGAGCCCTAAAGCTGAAAGGTTGGCCACTCCTGCCTTAATTTGAAATCTAATGATAAGGCACAGCGTCAGTTCCTAAGGACAATTAGGAAGACACACTGCACTGCAAGTAGGAAGAGGCTCACACACCCCCATTGGTCCTATTAATAAATGACTCCCAAACACCCACAGCACACCTGTGGACCATTAGCAGCACACCAATGTTGTATACATTGTGTATACACAATGTTGTAACTTTGTTGGCAAGGTTTGCAACGGCTCCCCAATCCAAACACAGTCCACAATGGATCACACAACAATAAGGACTTGACCCACTGTGGTTGGGACTGTGCTGCAATCTGCAATTGCGTTTTGAATTCATGCATAAATGCAATGAGTAACAGTATAGAATAAATGCAAATGCAATGAATAACAGTATAGAGATGGCATGATCCCATCTGTTCATACATCTATTTTGTCTATGAAATGTCCAACCCAGGATATACAGTATGCATCACTGACTATTCTGCAAAAGGTAAAAACGCATTTCCAATTATGCATAGACATCTATGAATGGCAGACTGGAACTATCAAATGATAATATTATTCTGCATTAGAAGATAGCATGCAAGATTGTGAATAGCTTTGTTCTTTCTCAGAGAAGAGGTGGTGATTAGCCATGTTCCTTTCTGTATAATTAGAAGAAAATTAAATTTCACTGAAACTCATCTTTGAGTTAGAGACTGTTATGACTGATCTAAAGGTATCTGCAATATTCATATTTTCTTACATTCCTTCATTTTGTAAGAGCCGATTAGCACCTGCTTCTTTCAGATTCCTGTTCTACAGACATGACAAACTACTTCGTTCACACACCGCAAGTCCAGTGCTACATCTGGTTAAGAATTATTTAGGATATCGAAACAGTCGAGTAAGAAAGAATCCTAAATTGCAAAAGATAAAAAAGTACACAGAGAGGAAACTAGAATTAAAATAAATGAGAAAATGACAGTGCAATCCTAACCTGGCGTTGCACCGGTGCAGTATAAGGTTCATAGGCCTTGCCCTCCTAAGAAAAATTAAAAACCACATTTACGGCATGACAAGAATCAGGTTTATGATTAGAATACTAGATTCTCATATCTGCTGCAGGTACATAAGAGAGAGTCTGGATCACATCTGGTAGACACATCTGTCTAACCTCAAACCCTGCAGCAAAGCAAACCATAATAAGTTAGCAAGTTCGTAGGCAATAATAGTACTGAGACATACATACCTACACATTCCACGAATAGCATCTGCAGAGATAAACTAACTTTAGCATGAGCTAGAAATCGTTTACTCACTAGGCAACTTTGCACCAGTCAGTATCTCTTACTCCCACGTTCCCCTGAACATGAATCAACATTATCTTTCTCGTTCTAATTTCCATACAGCAGGTTGTAACGACAGTTCTCAAGATCATTAGTTTTGTTAGATTGTATGTATTAATTGGCTTTGGGAGAAATTCTTAATGACATTATTGGATAGAATGAAGAAAGCTGCTAAAGCAGAAAACCGGCTTCCGTCTGATGCTCTGGTAAAATCAGTGCACTGTACCAATTTTGCTATGGGGATACCTTTTGTGGATTTTCTTATACTTTCAATCTATTTTTGTGTGCACATACGGCTGCAAGATCCCCTTTCTGCTCTCATTACTTCCTGTCAAGATAGAAAATGTTGCTGAATTTGAGTGGCAGCTATTCTGTAATACAGGGGTCAGGGAACTTTTTTACCTTTTACCCCAAAATATATTTAGATATGCCAACGTTCCCCCCCCCCTGAACAAAAGAAAAAAATTACATATTGGAACCCATTGCTTTTTATTTGATTAATTAATGAGCTTAATTAATGCTATGTAAATATGAAGTTGTATATTCATATAGATTCATATGCATGCCCAGCTGTGTCTTGGCAGCGCGGCCATCCATTACCCCCAGGAATTTCATTTTTACCCCATTTGGGGTAATTTACCCCTGTTCCCTGACCACTGCTGTAATAAGTATGATAATCAGATCCATTGTGAAAGTAAATATTACTTAGGAAATGGCCACAGGGCGCAATCCTAACCAACTTTCCAGCACCGGGGTAAGGTGTGCAGCTTCAGTGCAGGTCTGAGATAACGGAACAAACATCCCCTTACCTTGAGGTGGCCTCCATGGCTGTCTCCCTACTGCAAGATGCAGCACATGCCCCACTGGCTCAGCTATGCCAGTGCTGGAAAGTTGGTTAGGATCGTGTCCACAGTCAGTTTACTTGTACACCCTCTTCAGAAACGAGTGCAAGGTACACGGAGAAAGAGGCAGTTGTGTAGCCAGAGGGGTGGCAGCATGCTAAATATTGCAGGCGCTTCAACATACTGCCTAAGCAGTGGTGTCATTCAAATGATTTAGGAACAGGAACTCACTTTTGATTGGCACTTGTCGGGAACCCGGAACCAGCCATGGAGCCCGTTAGGATCCGGAACGCCCGTTCTGGTCCGTTCCCCCTGAATGACATCACTGCCTTCGCCCCCCTAGGAATCCAGAGTCACTCTCTTTAACCCTCTGAGTGCCGGCCAACCAAGAAGAAAAGCTCTTTGCAGAGGAATTGGGAGGGGGGAGGAGGGAGAGTGAAGTGGGCGGAGTCAGCCCTAATTTTAACTAGTGGAACTGAGTTCCCCCGCGTTCCCCCTGCATGACATCACTGTGCCTAAGTGATCCCTCCCTTTCACTCTTCTCAAATCGTAGTTTGGCTTGCGCTGCGTGGGTTTGTTTTTTTTTTGCTTTGCTTAATAAATAAAACAAGATGCCACTCACTTGCTGAAGTTACTGGAGCTATTCATTTTCCAGGCACTGGAGCTATTCACTTTCCAACACTTGGCTCTTGTTCTCTGCTTATAGCACACCATGGATGAGGTTAAGGCAGAGGTTCTCAAACTGGGGCGGCACAACTCCCCGGGTTGAGAGCCTCTGCTATTGTCCCTTTAAGGGGTGGGGGAGAGTGGGAGTGGAAGGCAGCAACATGATCCCCAGGATAGCATTTCTGCCTGGGGCAACCGGGGCTGCAATTTACTTACCATTAGCAGCGCCAGGCTCCATGTGTGTGTGCGGGGAGCCCTGCGGAGGCCTCCACCGGGCTCCCCCAATGTTGTAATACTAAGAAAAAGCTATCGTAACCCACTTCTGGGTTGCGATCGCAAAACAGGAAGTGGATTGCAATTGATTTTTTTTTTGTATTGCAACATTGGGGGAGCCCTGTGGAAGCTTTCACAGGGCTCCCCACCTCCCCTGGAGCCTGGCTCTGCAAATAGTAAGTAAATTGCAGCCCCGGTGACTCCAGGTAGCAACATGATCCTGGGGACCACGTCACTGACTTTGCCCTGCCCCTGCAAGCACGTACAGTGGCTCAAACTCTCCCTGAGAGGTTGAGAACCACTGGGTTAAAGCAGCGGTGGGATTCAAATAAATTAACAACCGGTTCTATGATGTCATAGCCAGAGCAAAAAAAAAAACCAAAGCCAGCTGAGGTAAGCGAGTGAGCAGGGCCCGGCCATTTAACAACCGGTTCTATAGAACCTGGGCGAACCCCCTGGGCTACTGGTACCGGGTGCAAGGGAGTGGCAACAGGATGCAAGCATCTTGTTGTCTCATGCCTCCCTGGGGCACCTGGTGGGCCGCTGTGAGATACAGGAAGCTGGACTAGATGGGCCTTTGGCCTGATCCAGCAGGGCTCTCCTTATGTTCTTATGTTCTTAATCCCACCACTGGGTTAAGGATATCTGATGTTCTCCTTCCTTCCTTCCAGGTCTTGCTGGTGCTACCCTACATGGACTCTCAGGCAGAAACTGGAGTGAGGCCATGCCACTAATGTGGTCCAAGCACTTCTTGTCGCCAGAGCAACTGTAGCCATCTGTCTACAGTATTCAAGCGCAGGACTGTTTCTCTCAGGCCAGCTGCCAAGGCTAATCTTGCCTGAAGAAGAGCAGGGCTTTCTTCTGATAGGCAGGAATGCAGAAAGAAGCTCTGCTGAAGTGGCTGGTGGCGCTCTCCCAAGACTCCCGAAACTAAAGAAGCAGTAACTGAAACTAGAGGGGCACCAATTATTCGCCTCATTGCCTACCAAGGCTGGTGGGACTGGTTGTTGCCTAACCGTGTCAACAGCTTGGATAGGACCCTACGTGCTTATAGAGATTTAGCCTTCACCTCTGTTATACTGGGTTTCAGTTTATTCCTTTGAAGTTTATATAAGTTTATTCCCTTAAGCCTTTGCTTCTGTTATACTGGGTTTCAGTTTATTCCCTTGAAGTTTATTCCCAGTTTATTCCCTTAGTCCCATTGTCCTGGCTTAATAAATTTCACATTCTTCTTGGCTATCAGAAAAAAACTCAAAGGGCGAAAATCCCATTGCTTCAAGGTACTGTAGAGCACATGCTTCAAAGGGCTGGCTCTAGGAGCAGTGGGGCCCAATGTGGGTCATTCTCGTGGGGCCCCCTCCCCTCCCCGCAGGGCCCCCACTCACTGGAAGAACACTTGTGCTGTGCACAAAGTATGGCACCTGGTGATGGCATCACAACCAACTGCTTCCAAGGGGCCCATTTTGGGCTGTATGGAAGCAGGGTCACGTGGGAGAGCGCATAGCAAAGCTGCTGTGCTTGCCCCACTGACTTACAGCCCATAGAAATCCCAGTTGCAGCAGCAAGCGATATGCTTGCTGTGCTGGTGCAGGGACCCCCACAGTGCGAGGCCCAAGGTGACAACATTGGACACATTGGCCCTGATGCTTGCCATGGATAAGATCTCAGCTACCATTTCCAGTTAGAAGATTTGAGGAAGCAGTCCTGATGGCAACTTCTGCTTGAGTCCTAGGACAGCTGTTGCATGCCGCTCAAGATAAATACTGGACTACCTCCCAGTAGTGTAACTACAGGGTGGTGGTGCAGTACTGCAGGTGCCACAATGTGTGGGCAACCCTTCCCACTTGCTGTTGGAACCCATTCTGGACCGCGACAGCAATGCTCACTACATTGCAGTCACTGCCCAGAATGGCTCTGACGGTGAACGGAAAGGGCTGCTTACACAGCATGTTGTGATGCCTGCAATACTTACTGCAGCTGCACTACTGCTACCTCCATACAAGGCAGCTTCACATGTTCACTTCATGCACGTTTGAGCTTTTTGCAAAAAGCAAATAAAAACTTTACCTGCAAATGCACACACTGGGAAGAATGAATAGCAGAGCAGTAGCAAGTACTGTGACTTCGAAAGTATTAGCTTCAAAGCAGTATGAGTCTTCCCTCCCCCCGTCCTGACAGTTCAACAAGATCTGAGCAGACAGAATAGAAAAAGAGCACGCCATTCTAGTCTTTTGAATGGCCTGCCACATAATTGCTAATACCACTGCTTCTCCCAGAGATATTTATTCTCTGTTTTCCCCTTTTCACCAATGCCGTTCCATACAAAGCGCTGTCAAGGCAGCAGACAGCAAAAAAACACATTATCACTGAAAACAAATGATACAATAAAAAAGGCTAGCACCATCACAGTCAAGAGGAACGTCACTGCACAAGAACAAACTCCATCCCTACGTCTAGCCGGAATAAAAACTGTTTTAGCCTGTTTATTAAAAGCCACAAACATACCAGATGGACCTGAACTATCTTGATGTTTTACATCCGTTATGTCTAAGGGTGGGTTTTTTGTTGTTGTTGAAACCCGCTTTTTGGGCATTAACAACTGCCTTTCGGCCATTAAAATATCTGGGGGGGAAATACAAAACACAGCATTTTGGTGTTTAAGGTATTTTCCAGAAATTAAAATAGACTACTTTTCCAATTAGAAATAATACTGCGGCTGCAGCTGCCTACACTATATCATCTAATTAGTACAGTAATTAGTAATTAGTACAGTGGTTCTCAAACGTTTTAGGCCAGGACCCACATTTTAGAATGGCACTCATGTCGGGACCCACCGGAAGTGGTCTTAACCAGAAGTGCCATCATCAAGCAGAAAGTGATGTCAGCGTGGTGTAATCAAATGACACTCCTGGAATGCAAACTGGCACTCTACTCTTGAACTGAAGCAAATGCACAACATCTTTGACAGAAAGCAAAATTAGGGCAAAATATTGAACGAAAAACAAAAACTAAAAAGGAAAATTCAAATTCCTTTCGTTAACACTCACAAAAGGAATCTAGCCAGAGTCAGGTCTGCAGCTTCTAAAATGGCTGCTCCCAGCTTTCCGCAACCTACCTGACATCAGGTTGCGACCCACCGAGTGGGTCCTGACCCACAGTTTGAATAACACTGACCTAGTACATTTTTAAAGCATTTAAATTAATAAAAATGAGATGGATTGAGAATGCAGAATAAAAACACACAACACCGCAATTTGCTATTTTAATCAAGAAACGTTGGAAAAAGTGTCACTCAAAAAACACACTCCTACTTACGTCCTGACAAGGTGACCATCTATAGACAAAAGAGCCAAGTATCAGAATGAGCTCAAAAGGCTACAGTGAAGGCTTTATCTGTTGCGGCCAAGGCAATATCTCCATGCTGAAAGAGAAAAACACTACGCAATACACTTGTGACAGGTACACCTGTGATAGTGTCTGCAACTGTCACATTTTTTTTTCATTTCTATCCCTTTTGAAACAGTGCAGCAGAAAGGTAATAAAGCATGTCCCAACTTGGCTGAGGTGGAATTTCATCTGAATGGGTTTGGAAACGCTTTATAATCAAGAATAAAAACGAGCAGTGGGGGAAAAAGAAAGCAAGGGAGAGGTACTGGCTGCACAGCACAGACCTTCTTGAGCCAGCGTGGAGACTCGGCACTCTTCCTTCCTTATAGTTCCCAGGCAATGAGTCTCGTATTGCACTGTGCTTGTGCCAGTGAAGCCAGGACAAATCAGGGGTAGGCCACGTGAGGCTCACAAGCACGGGCAGTTCGCAGGGTGGGTGCCAGTAGCTTGTGGCCTTTTCGGCTTGGAGAACCAGCAGACATGGAGCAACGAGAAAGGACGGTGAGAGCAGAGAGCCAGGCAGCCCCACCTTTTCTGGCTGCTGCCCTGGGGCTTGCGAGCTCCTGGCCGGCATGTGCTCTCGTGAAGAGGCGAAAATAGCCTGTGGCACCCCATGGCACGAGCCATGGGCGCCATTCTTCAGGGGGGGCGCCGTTTGGCGCCCCTGTGCCCCGCCCCCACAACATTGCGCGCCGCCACGCGCCCCCCACGCAATGCTGCGGCCAGGAGCCGAGGAGGCAAAACTTAGCCAGGCAAAGGAGCAGCTGAGATCCCCAGCGTGGAGGAACCACGGCAGCAGCATCTCCGCCTCCAGTTAGGGGCTTGCTGCCTGCCGCTTTCCCACTCACTTTTTCTTTCTCCTCTCCTTTGTGGCTGGGAGGAGGTAGCCGAGCATGGGGGAGGCGAGACTGTCTGTAGTATTTTCTCCACCACCACCCCCGTCGGAGGACAGGCAGCACCCAGGAAAAACAGCAGCAGGAGCAGCCAAAGCCCAGTGCAGCAATTATGGCTGTGCGTGTGGCTGCTGGGGCTCCTGAAAGAAGGCGCTTCGAAGAGGTGAAGTCTCCCCCCCTTTCCCACCATCACACTCCTTTGCCTCCCCCCCCCCCGCACAAAATAAAAGTCAGGGTGGAAGAGAAGTTGAGTCGAGCTTTACTTTTCGGGTGGGGGATGAAGCGGGGAGTCCCTTGGCGGAGAGAGAGCCCGGGCCGAGCCTGCTACTGAAAGCGGCCGTCCTTACTCTTTGTGCTTTGGCCGTGAAGAAAGGAGGGGGAAACCATTGGGGGAGAAAGGGGGGAAATTATGGGGGACGGGTGAGGATCGGACTCCTGAGGCAAAGAAGCTTTGGCAGTGCCTGATACGGGGAGGTTTGGGGGAGAGGCGTATTCCAGGGCTCCTGTTTGAGTTGGAGTTTGGGGAGGTGGGGTGGGGGAGGGCCAAACCTCATCATCAACATCACCACCCGGTTCCAAGGCACATCCTCGGCACAGCCTGCCAGAGGGAAAGAGCAGAGTGGAGTGGGCGGTGGCTGCGCCCGCCCAGGGACATCCTGGCAGCGAATGGGACGGGGCACGTTGAAGGCATGGAGCAGCTGTGTCAGGGAAGGAGAGGGCTGTGCTGCGCTGCCCTGCGCGCGCAGACTGGGAGCTCTTGCAAGGAGATGGGGGGAGAGCTTGTTAAGCAGATCGGCTTGGCAGAAATTTGAAAAGTACGGCTGCTCTGCGGACATGGCGCCCCTCCAGGAACGTCACTTCCGGCTATGACGTCATTTCCGGTGGGTCCCGACAAGGGGGCGCAATTTCATTGGGCACCGCCATGGGCGCTATTTTCTCTAGATCCACCCCTGCTCTCGTGAGACGGCTGCTCGAAGCAGGTCTGGTGACTACAGCCAGATGGGGCAGCAGATGAAGTGGCTTCTCCATGATGGCGAGACGGAGCAGGCAAAGTGCGGAGCGACAGGAAGGCAGTGAAAGATGGCTCCCTCTCCTTCTCTCCTTCCCCCCGGAGCATCATGGGGACTTGACACTCCAAAGCACATCCCAGCAGTGACCGACCTGCCCTACTCCCTTGCGCTGGATATTTTTTCCCCTACAGTTAAATTAAATATGGGGTGGGGGACAGAAACCAGGACCATGCGGCTGTATTTATTAATGCTCTGCTGCTGTGTGCGTGTTGCTTCTTAGAAGAATCCCCTGTCCTGCTGCCTTGCTCTGGTGATTTTTCCCCCTACCGTTAAATATGGGGGGGGGAATCACTGTAGCCAGTGATGTCATTCAGGGGGAACAGACCAGAACGGGCATTCCGGATCCGTGGCTGCTTCCGGGTTTTTGTTTTTGTTTTCAACATTTGAACTCAAAAGTGAGTTCCTGTTCCTAAATCATTTGAATGACATCACTGACTGTAGCTCTTCATCAGCTAGTTGTTTTGTTAAGTAGCTCACAGACAACTGATGACTGTCCACCCCTGCAGTACATGAACCAGCCTGGAAGGGGAGGAGACAGACACTGGCTGCCAGGTGAGGGGATGGGTTGGCAGCACAGAAGAGATGGAGAAAATATGGGCAGCCAGAGAAGGAGAATGAAAGAGAGGGGAGGTGTGCATATGAAAGAGCCAGTCGTGCACAAGAGAGAAAAGTGGGGGGAAGAGATGAGTAACAATGACCAAGAACTGGATCAGGGAATGGAGCATGGAGTAGTGGTGTAGTTAAGGAGGACTGGTGTGGTTAAGTACTGCAGGCGCTGCAATGCAGCCCCTCCTACTCACCATCAGAGCCAATCGGGACAAAACATTGCCATCGCTGCCTAGGGCGGCTCCAGTGGGAAGTGGGCCTTACACGGTGCATTGCAGCACCTGCGGTACTTACCACGTTGCTCCCTGTAGCTATGCCACTGGCATGAAGGAAAAAGACAGGAACAACACAAATTCTCCCACAATCGAATGATTAGGACAAGGATGGCCAACCCGCAGCTCGCCATGCGCCACTTTTTATGTAGAGAATTTTGAATATGCCACTCCACCTTAACCGCCAGTTAACGAGATGGGTTGGCAGTGTGGAAGACACAGAGCGCAATCCTAAACAGGAGTTAGGCCGGCATAAGCTAAGTCAGCAAAGTTTGGCCAGCACAAGGGCCACCATAAAGCACATTTGGACCACTCTCGGAGTCAGGGAGGATGGCTCACATCTCTGTGCTGGCCTCTCTGACTCCAAACATACTTTACGGTGTCCTTTGTGCTGGCCAAACTTTGCTGGCTTAGTTTATGCCGGCCTAACTCAGTTTAGGATTGCATCCATAGAGACAGAAAAAAGAGGCAGTCTAGCAATTACCATGATAGCTAAATAGAACCTCCAAGTTCAAGGGCAGTATATCTCAGAATGCCAGAAGGTACAGAGCAAGAAACACGGGACTGATTTTGCCTACTTGGGGCTTTCCGAAGACACTTAGCTGACAGCTGATGAGGCCAGAAAGGTGGCCTACATTGACCTTTAGTTGGGCCTGAAGGACTCATTCCAAAGTTTATGTAACCAGTGCAAATCAAGCAGAGTAGTTGTGGCTGCCCTGAGTGTGCCCACTACAGCATGGGAAACTTGAGGATGTGCTGTGCAAGGAGAACCAAAAAAATCAAGTAACCCGTGAACTGCTGTGGTGCTTTCTTTGTTTTTATTTAAATGTTTTTTTTAAAAAAAATATGTGGCAACTTTGCATGTGCAACTGAGAAAGTGTCCATGTGCCACTAGTGGCATATGTGCCATGCGTTGGCCACCCCAGGATCAGGAGAAGGATTCTGTGCACCAGAATTTACGAGTCACGACATGGGCTGCCAGCCCCAAGTTCTTATTTATAGCAGACCTAAATTATTGTTTTCTTAGAGCTAGAGTCACATGCAAGGGCATGTTATTTAAATTGTGGCCCTAGGGTTTTTATTTATATCCACATTTCTTAACAACTAAATTAAAATGTTTCATCAGACCTAGAATCAGGGATTTGCGAAAATAAGCACTGCTCTGAGAATCCATTGTCCTTTGATTTGTGGTCTATTTAAACAGGGACAAAAATAGTTTTTCAAAAACAACCCGTTTTAATTGGGCATTTTCCTCTGCACAAAATTAACATTTGTTTTATTTCAGCATTTATATTCAACAGATCTTCTGCAACCCATTCATATGGTCAAGACTACTTTTCTTGATGAATCATATATTCCCAGAGAGAGAAAAGATCAGATGTAGCTTTAAGATGAAATTTTACATCCTAGCTATTGATGCAGAACTTTCTTAATTGTTTAAAGGGAACACTGCCCTTTTAAGGAAGCTTTAGGCAAACCCCATTGGTAGAGGTGTTTGAAAATGGTGTTATTTATTTTACTCAGAAGTAATAATAATAATAATAATAATAATAATAATAATAATAATAATAATAATA
>JAJKFI010000007.1:18736553-18767529 GCA_029204185.1 Lerista edwardsae | reverse complement strand
TAATAATAATAATAATAATAATAATAATAATAATAATAATAATAATAGTATTTAGTATTTATATACTGCCTTTCTAGGTCATTAGATTGCTCTTTTGACTTTATTCAAGGCGGTTTACATAGGCAGGCATTTCTAAACCTAAAGGGTTTTTACAAGTGAGCCCATTCAGTACTCATTACAAGACTGCAATCCTATCTTACTCTCTGGAAACAAATCCCTCAGGGAATGGACATTGGGTATTTTGATACTAGCACAGCGTGACCAGCGATGGGATCTACAAATGAACAAAGGGAACGCTGGGCGGGACTTGGGCGGGGCTTCCGCGTGATTGGCTGCCCATCCGTAGCGTTCCACAGCTGTCCTGGCCTCGGGGGGGGGCTGCCCCCTGTTAGCGCACCCCCCCGCTGCTCGCCCAGGCACCCGGCGCAACCCTCACCTGTCCCCCGCGGCGAGCAGGAGCCCCCCCAAGGCCAGGGTAGCCGTGGAACGCTACGGACGGGCTGCCACTCAAGCGGAAGTCCCACCTACGTCCTGCCCAGCGTTCCCCTTGTTCATTTGTAGATCCCATCGCTAAGCGTGACCAGATTTTTCCAGGACATGCCCCTACATTTCAACCTTATGTCCTGGGTAAATTTGAAAATGTCCTACATTTCAAGACAGGGGATGCCAGCTTCAAGAAGGGCTGCCCAAATCCCTTGCTTGCATGGTTGCCCCTTGTTCCTTCATCTGTTGGGTTGCATTAAAGGAGGACACCCCAAAATAAATATATATGAGTATTTTTACTTTTTATTTTGTAATGTCCTATATTTTTCTTGAATGTCCTACATTTTGGGGTGCTGTGCCTTCCTCCATTGTGGTTATGCCACCTGGCCACCCTGTACTAGCATCACAATCCAGATCACTGATTTCAATGGGTTTAAGTATGCCTAATGCTAATTTGGATTGTGGCCTGGAAATTTAAATTGGGTGGACACAGTTAAAAACTATCACAGTTTTCCCCCAACAAATTGTAAGGCTACAATCCTATGCACACTTACCTGGGAATAAGCCCCATTAAACTCAGTGAAGACTAAGTAGATATGCATATTTTTATTTTTTTTATTTTGAAGAATTTATACCCCGCCTTTCCCATACCAAAGCAAATGCCCAATATTCAAGATAATTTTGGAGCTATGACAGATAATGGGGTATGAAACTGAGCTGTCATGTGCTGGTTTTTTTTTTAAATTATCTGCTCCTGCTTTTTGCTGTTTTGCTGTTTTTTGTGCTTTTACTATTACCTCTTTGATTTATTTATTTATTTTTTGCTACTGTGACCCTCTTATTTTAGTGTAATTTTTCTATTTTTAATTTGTTAGCCACTTTGGGCACCCTGCTTTTATGGGAAGAAAGGCAGGATATAAATACTGCATTAAAAACACACACACACACACACACACACACACACACACACACACACACACACCGAGAAGCAATTCATGATGGTAAAAAGGCAGCCCTTAGAGAGAAAGAAATTCATTATAAAACGAACAGAAGCACACATAAAAAACCAACAGGAAGCTAAATTAAATCTTAGCAACATCACCACCTCCCCCCTGAGAGTATGCTTCTCTGACAAGCAAAAGTAAAATGGCAATAGCAGTTGACAAAACGCAAACAAAAATGACTTACTATGACTGAACAGGTAAGGCCAAGTACAAAGAACTAACAGCCAGATACTAGGTAGGGTTACCGGATGCAAACAGGGACAAAGTGCCTAGACCATTCACCATTGTACAGAAGAGGTAATTTGGGCAGGTGCAGCTCAACATGGAAGGCTTTCAAAAGCTGCACCTGCCCAAATTCTATACACACATGATAGATCAACATCACCCACATCTTTGTAAGTTACTGGGTTTGCCTCACTCATATGTGTGAAAAGCACACTCAATGTAATTATCAATGATCTTGCACACTGGGGGAGCAATCCTATCCAACTTCCAGCACCGGGGTAAGGACAATGCAGTTCTGGGGTAAGGGAACAAACATTCTCTTACCTCGAGGAGGCTTCTGTGACAGCCCCCAACTGCAGGATGAAGTACATGTCCCATTGGCATAGCCATGTCTATCAGTGACATGGCTGATCAATTACGCAAGCGGCGTAATTGGTTTCGCAAATGGCATAACGCTGCGGAACGCGACGGGCGGGCTGTCAATCACCCGGATGTCCCGCCCAGCGTTCCGGTAGAATAACACCACTGATGACTATGCTGGAAAGTTGGTTAGGGTTGGGCCATGGGTCATTTAGGTCTCACTGTTTACCCTAAGCCACCCTACCAACTTTAGCACATGCTGAATCAGGCACAATGTCTCACTCAAGGTAAGGCAACATTTGTTCCCATGCCTGCCTTGGTGGCTCTACTTAGAGCTGTGCCAGTGACTTTGTTGGTGCAAGTCTGAGGGTCCAATCCTATCCAATTTTCCAGTGCCAGTGCAGCCATGCCAATGGGATGTGTGCCGCATCCTGCGGTGGGGGAGCGGCCACAGAAGCATCTTCAAGATATGGGAACATTTGTTTCCTTACCTCGGGGCAGCACTGTGGCAGCCCTGGTGCTGGAAAATTGCATTGTTGGTGGATTGAGGCCAGGAAGGGGAACAGATGTTGGTGGAGCTGCTGCCACCAATAACCAACCCTTCTGTAAAGTATAAAGGTCTGGATCCAAATGTATGGTTCAAAAGAAAGGTTTATTGTCATATTTGCAAATATGGGTGGCAAGCAAATGCCAAACAGAACAAGCTGCGTACCACACCTTGCACAAAATGGGTGCAACAATTTATACTACTGAGGCGGGTCTTACCATCTTTCTTTCATTGGTTTAGGCTTCACCAATCAACCGTACTCAAACCAAATATTTAGACCTCCTACTGCATAGCTCATGACTCCACCTTCTACATATCTTTACATAGGATGTATGTTCAGGCAAAACTCGATTCAATGAGGAAAAAGGCAAGGCCTAATAATTAATGAGCCTCATTACGCAAACTCACTCCCGTTTCTCACAAGGTTAGAATTTGTATCTGGGTCAGTTTAGGAATAAGCATAGCCCCCTCCTTTTCTTCCCCTTGTCCATTGTTCTGCAACATATCTTGGTCTCTTCTACTCTATCACGTTCCCCCTTCCCTTCTCTGCCAGCCAGGCCTTGACTTGGACTGAAATACCCTTAACCACTTCTTTGCTCTAGAGAGAAACAGTAGGCCTTATATTTTAGTGCTGGAATTCAAAATCACCATGAGTTTGTATTACTATTGATTTATATCTCACACTTCCTATCCTTGATACACACACACACACACACACACACACACACACACACCCATAGAAGAATCGAAAAGTTGGAAGGTGCCTTCAAAGTCATCTAATCCAACCCCTACCTATAGCAGGAAATCTACCTAGAGCATCTCCAGCAGGTGCCTGTCAAGCCTCTGCTTGAAGGTCTCCAGTGAGCGACAACCAACCATCTCCCTCGACAATCTGTTCCACTGTCAAACCACCACCATCGTCAAGAAATTCTTCCTGATGACCCATCCATACCTGGTCCCAGCTCTGTTCCTCCAGCTCCCATGCCAAGTTACAGCAATGCAGCCAGCCCATAGGCTTGGTCTGTAAGTTCTGTTAATGGATGAATGTACGTGAGCTGTTTTCAAGAGCTTCAACGTACTATCAAAAACAGTCACAATAGTCATTATAGGGCTGAATGTGCTCACTAAACACATAACAGACCGCGTAACAGATATTGTTCAGGAAGTTCCAGTATACTTTGGGGGCCAAACAGGATATGGAGGATCTGTGATATCTTTTTAAACTAGCTTGGGTGGGTGGTTTGGAGACTGGCTCAAGCCCACAGTGCTAGAAGAGAAGTTTAACCCCTTTTCCCTTGTGCTGTTTATTCATCCAATCCCATCAACTCCAAAAGCTACTAATAGCCTCAGAGGGGAAATATTCTGACTCAAAAGTGGCATTTATCTTTCTTTCTCAGCTAATGGGCACAAAGGATTTCTCTGGGTTTAACCCCTTTTCCCTTGTGCTATTTAGTCATCAAATCCCATCTATTCCACAAACACTAATAGTCTCACAGGGGAAATATTCAGACTCAATGGGGGTATTTTGATTTCTTCCCACAGAGGAGGAAATGCTCACAAAGGATTTCTGCTGGGAAAATGGGAAGAAAGAATTAAACACACCCATTCAGGTTGGTTCACCTGGTTGGTTCACCTCCATCTCCCCACTTTTTAAATTGTTTTTTTTTTTGATCCAATCAACAATTTCCCATGTGGCTTCACCTTTGCAATGCATGCTACAAAGCAAAGCCCTTACTGGTCTGTTCACCTTTCACAACAAGAGCAAATCAAGTCTGTGCACTGTGCAACACTAACACACAATCATTGTTAGGAAAAATAGAGATGATACTAGAATGATATAGTAGCATTTTCCTAGTGGCTAGCTAGCATAAGATGCAAATATGCGGTTCTCATGTGCAACAGTTTGCAAGCAAAGCTAGAATGCAAGTAAGAAAATCTTTTAACCATTTAGGTATCATTAGTCTAGCCAACAGGACAATTTTGCTGACTGGGGCAGGTTGGGGTCCAATCTAAAACTATTAAGTATTGGGATGCATTGATTTCTGATAGTCTAGTTAAAAATCTAGCATTGAGGCAGCCACACGCATCAGCAGTTTCTAAAGGCTGCAGACAAAAAACCTTAATGTGTAACTTTTGCGGAAGGAAAAATCAATACGATCAAAAGGAATATTCTATCATGAATAATGTATAATGACAAAATTAGAAAGAATTTGCCGGGGGCTCTCCTGTTGAATTAAATTGGAAGCAGCCCTTTGGGTCAAGATGTAATGGACATTACAAGTTGCTCACCCAGCACACACGGAAGGAGTAATTCATCTGGAAGCACAGACATGGACAGGTAAGGACAAAAGGTCTGGCATACTTCTAGACCTGAGAGCCAGCCAGAAGTAGCAGTATTAGGCCAGTGTTCCTCAACATTTATCCGCCAATGTACCACGTCGCATGATCCACTTATTGGAAGTATCACTGAATTTAACTGGTGATGACATCATCAACAGTTGCTTCTGAGCTGGGAGGCCAGACGGAATGGAACAGACACCAGTAAGATGCTCAGGGTGGATGCAGGGCTCTTCCAAGCACAGAAAAGCATGTTTTGGATCTCTGCCCATTGAGTCAAGCCTCCTACCACTGTATTTCATGTAATGTTGATGGTCTAGTTGCGGGGCAGCAGGTGTCCAGGGGTCCCACATGTAAAGACATCACCTGAAGTACCACTGATGGTATAAGTACAACTGGCTGAGAAATACTGTACTATACCAGGTAGGAAGTGTGGTCTAGAGGTTGAGCTGTTGCCCTGCCTGAAGATGCTAAGCAGGATCAGCCTTGGATTAGCCTTGGATAGGAGATCAGAAGTCACTGGCAGAGCACGTGGAGGAGTCAGCTGACAAAAGACAGATAAAATCTTGAGAACCGGCCAAGGTGTGATCTGTGGTGGACTGTGAAGGCTCTGAAGGTGTAAGAAAACAGCCAGGATGATGACCACACATTGAAAGGGAAACATATGAAGAAATTGAGGGTTCTGTGAACTGTACACAGAACAATAGTTGTAAAAAACAACAACCCCCAATTGGAAAAAATTGGGTTTATGAACAGTCTGCCAATGTAAACCGCTTTGTTTCCAGTAATTTGGAGAAAGGTGGTATTAAATACATTAAATAAATAATAAATAAATAATACCATTTCAGAACATAGGCAGGCACAATCCTGACAGCACAATCCTAAGCAGTGCTGGATCAGGCAGACGTTTGTGCCCTTGCACATGGGGAGGTGCCAGCCTTATGGCTGAATCTTGGGCCCACTCCCCTCCCAGGCTGGCCCACCCACTGCCCACTCAAGAACACCTTCCCCCCACTCCCTCCCTCCCACCTGCCTTGTCTTTCCTTTGCGCCAGTCGGCTTCAGCTGGCGCAGAGGACATGCAGCGTGGGCGCCAGTCTCAGTGCATTAGCACCGACATGGGGGTGCTTCTCAGCATCCCCATGTCAGTGCTACATGCTTTGCGTCAACGCTACCATGTAGCGTCGACGCAAAGGGATGCCTGGGATTGCGCCCCGAATCTTCAAAAACTACCTATGCATGGAACACAGTCACAACAATGTTACTAGCTAGTTCTGGAGTGGACTTTTCAGTTTTTAGTGAGGAATTAAGGGGTTTTATTTGTGTGCGTCAAACATTCAAACATGCACCCCTCCAAACACGATGAAATGGTACCTTCCTAGGAAGGTTGTTCCGCATGATAATTTGACCACATCATTCAGGCCCTAAGAGCCACTATTTCAGAAACAGGGATTTACCAATACTTGCACAACATTATGACAAAAGACGTTATTATCAAGTGGTACATGTACCTTAGGAGTATGCTGACTAAATATCAATCGTCTTCCAGAGCTTACTCAGGTAAGCCACAACAAACCAGTTTAATATATAAAATTTCAAGAAAGCAGCAAAAACCTCTCCAAGCAGAGAAACAAAGGCTCAACAATGGAACTCCTTGCCACAGGAGGCGGTAATGGCATCTGGCTTAGATGCCTTTAAAAAGGGATTGGACGGATTTCTGGAGGAAAAATCCATTGTGGGCTATAGGCCATGATTGGTTGTGCAACCTCCTTATGTTAGTAGCAGGCTACTTCAGAATGCCAGGTGCAAGGGAATGGCAACAAGATGCAGGCATCTTATTGTCTCGTGTGCTCCCTGAGGCACTACACCTGGTGGGCCACTGTGAGATACAGGAAGCTGGACTAGATGGGCCTTTGGCCTGATCCAGCAGGGCTGTTCTTATGTTCTTATGTTAACTCTAGTGGCAATATCTTACTACTTGTCAGACAGAATTGCTGATAAACTGTTCTATCTACTTGGAAACTGCACATTATTATTTTTTTTGCCGGTTCTAAATCAAGTCAGAGAACATACAATTGGCGAAAGAGCAATTTGAAGCAAGACTTGCTTAGCAAGTCACTTGCATTAAAGGATTTAAGCTGAGCCAGTGACAGATTTCATCACTAAAATGCTTGGATATTTTCAATGACTCATTAAAAATGCTGTTATAAAAAATGGTTCATGGTCCATCTGGAATAACTGTATAGAGCAGTGGTTCCCAAACTGTGGGTTGCAACCTACCAGCCAGGGGAATACTTGTCCTTGTCCCTTAATGGTCCAGTGAGGGGGAAGGCAGCAACACGATCCCCAGAATTGCGCTGCTGCTGGGGACAGAGGTAGATTTTTCCAACTTACCTCTGCCAGTGCCAGTCTCTCTCTCTCTCTCTCTCTCTCTCTCTCTCTGTGTGTGTGTGTGTGTGTGTGTGTGTGTGTGTGTATTCAAGCCTCAGCAACATTTAAAAAAGCTACTGAAAAACTACTTCCTGTTTTTGGTCATGAAACAGGAAGTGGTTTCTTATCATTTTTTTCTGATCATTTCTGATTATTTTTTAAGTGTTTCTGAGGTTTGGGGAGGTTGGAAAAATTCCCTCTGTCCTCTGCAGCAGCACTATCATGGGGATCACACAGCTGCCGTAGCTCCTGCCCTGCACACACAAATAGGGTGCAATCCTGGGCCCTGTGTAGTCAGCACTAGAGCTCCCAGGCCAAAGCTAGCAGTAGCATCAATTGATCCATTCCAAATCTGCACCCACCCAATCTGAAGACTGAAACAAATGTGAACCTCTGTACATTAATAGTTTAACAAGTTCAGATACACTTTCGCATGTCCATCCTACATCGATACCAAATTCAGCTATAAATTCTAAAGCTATAAATTTCTGAAGTCTGATCCTGGGAATTGGTTAGACACTTAACTTTGCATCCATCATTTATGCTTTGGAGCATTTTCAATCTAAGAACACATGCCTTAAACACATGAATCTTTCACAACAAGAAAAAACACTGGCACAACACTAGTGTTCCTGTCACAGTTATGTCATTGCAATAGAACAGAATAGAATAATTTTATTGGCCAAGTATGAAAACCACACTCGGGATTTGATTTGGCTTCCAGCTACATACATACATAATACTACACATACATGATAAACAATAAATACACAAGGAACAAGTAAGGGCGTTATTCAAGATAAAACACTGCTTCAGTACACAGGCCCTAATATCCTTGGGCCTGGAACAAGCTAAGTCGATTATCAAGCAGAGAGTACTCGATACTGAGAGGCAGAAAGAGCTCAGTCAGTGTCCAAATTTTCTTGTGTCTGAAGAAAGTAAATATGTAACTAAGCCCCTCGCTTATTTATCTTTACTAGAAATTCCATTGCATAGAAGGGCTTTCTTTCTTGCCAGATGGGGATTCCTTCCATCAGCTGTTTTGGAGGGCAAGATTAATGGAACCCCCTTAGCAGAAAGGCTTGGCCCCTGTGGCTCGGGGGAGGTAGAATCCACTGACTATGTTCTCTTTCAACGTATCAATGTATATTCTATAGTGGTATTCGCAAGAAATTTATTCACCCTCTGACCAAGAAATTTCCGAATATTGAGATCTGGGAGATGTCTAGACTGCTACTTACTGGCCGTAATAGTCCGGTATAAAAGTTTACTGCTAGTTTTCTGGCGGCCGCAGTTAAAATATGTGTAGCTTTGCTGGCCCAAGGGAGAGAATAATAATCCGTTGAATTTAGGATTGTATTTATTTGTTTACACATTTATAAATTTATATACTAATTTTAATTACATGCTTATCTCTGGATATGTAAATTTACCTGTATATCTGGTCTTTGACTGTAATAGAACTGAACTGAACTCAACACTACTTCAATATATACTCCAAAAACACCTCCACGTGATTATAAATTCAGCAATTTAATGGCGCTAGGATAGAAACTATTTTTGTGTCTAGATGTTTTGGTATACGGAATCCTATACTGGCGACCAGAAGGAAGAAGATCAAACAAATTATGACCAGGGTGTAGAGGATCAGCAGCAATACTCACTGCTTGCTTTCTAACCCGAGCAGTATATAACTCCTCTATTGAGGGCAGGCCAGTTCTAATTATTTTGTCAGCTGTTCGCTGCAACTAGGAATATGTGCTCCAAAACACAGATCCCCCCCCCAGAAGGTTTCCTCAAGTTCACAAGATACGGTGTCTCAGCAGACTGATGGGCACACATGCAGATTTCTAAATGTGATTTGTGTTCTGCATTGGTTGGCTTGACAAAGCACAAGCTGATGTCTGTCCAAGCAGCACATGACACTGGCACAGGCCCCCATAAGGCACACCTGAGCCAATTTGAAAGTCAGCTGGGCTGGCACTGAGGCCTGTGCTGGCTCACCTTGCCAGATCCAGTCCATCCACTGGTTGGAACAGGTAGGTCTGTGCCAGGGAGAGGGCAAAGGGAAGACATTGCGGAGTGGGGAGGGGACACTCTTGGGTGCGGGGAGGGCGGACCAGGGGAAGATTGGGCCTGGGAGGGGCAGGATCGGCAATGGCAGTGCATGCTGCATCCTAACCCTCACTCCCGGGTCTCGGGGGCTATAATGCTTGGAGATCTGACTCAGGGCACAACCCTAGAGCGCAATCCTAACCTGGAGTTAAGCTGGCACAGTGAGGGAGGGTGGTGAACCTCCGTGTGCTGGCCTCTGACTCGGAGAGTGGTCCAAACATACTTTACGGTATCCCTTGTAGGAGTGCAATCCTAACCTGGAGTTTGACTGGCACAAGTTACGCCAACGAAGTTTGGCCAGCACAAGGGCCACTGTGAAGTGTGTTTGGACCACTCTCTGAGTCAGGGAGGATGGCACACGTCTGTGTGCTGGCCTCTCTGACTCCAAGGGTGGTCTAAACGTACTTTATGGTGTCCCTTGTGCTGGCCAAATTGTGCTGGCCTAACTCGTGCCAGCCTAACTCCAGGGTAGGATTGCACTCAAGAATTGTGCCCTGAGTCACATCTCCAAGCGTTACAGCTGGGTTTCCTGCCCCCACACACATCTTTTCCAGTCTCTCCCATTCCTTTTTTCTCTTCTCTAAAAGACGCTTTTGCATTGATTCCCATTGCACTGCCCCATCCTTGAACATGCCTGCCATGTTCAACTGAGGACAGTCTGGCGTGAGAGCATACGTCTGGAATGCTTCTGTAGAGCAGACAAAAATAGGCTACCTTGGAACACCTTGTGCTTTTTGTTCAGCCAAACATGACACAAAAGTCTCTTGGCATTTTGAATGTTAGGGTTTACATAGCTCAGTTTAAACACAGGTAATATAAACTGGCAGGGTGAGACAGAAGGAAAGTCAAAAAGTTGAGCCAACATCGTCCCAGAGACAGATGGGTATATTCTACAACTCATCCATGCCTTGAAACGAGAGGAAAAAGAATTTGGGCATGCACACCCATTATAGCAGTGGTTCTCAAACAGTTTAGCATTGGGATCCACCTAATAAAAGTTTCACTTTACCAGCTGCTCAAGGTTCTGTGACTATAAAGGTGATTAGGCAGCATTGCTTTCTCCTCCCACAAGTAGCAGGTTGTTTAACCCTTGATGCACATAGCCTAATCTACCCTGTTAGTTTCACAAACATCAAAAATTGTGTTGTGACCCACAGATGGCCCTAGTTTGGGAACCACCGCATTATAGGGTTCTCCTCCTGAAAACATCGCCCCCATACACACAACTATATTCTTATTGTCTGGAACAAATTACAGTATTAAGCAGAATGTTTGTGAGCACTTAGAAAGCAATGGGGTGATTTTCAGAAGCCAGCATGGGTTTGTCAGGAACAAGTTGTCCTAGACTAATCTCATCTTCCTTTGTGATAGAATGGGAAGTCTAGTGAGTCATGGGAATGACATGGATGTAGAATACATCTGAGAAAACATCTGACAAAAATCTCCCATGATATCCCTGTGGACAAAGTGGCAAAACATTGGCTTGATAGAATTACTCCGATGCGGGTTTTAAACTGGTTGAACAACCATTCCCAGCTAGTGTTAAGAAATGGTTCCACATCACCCTGGAAGGAAATATCGAGGCATGTTTATTTATTTGAAAACTGTTTCCCAACTTTTACAACCCCATTTTCAACCCAGGAGATCCAAAGGGCCTTATTGGCGGCAGTACATGTGTACCGCATGCTGGCAGAAGATTTTTTTCTCATAAAAGCCTTTTCCCCACAAAGATAAAAAAAAAGCAGCTCTGTGTGCAACATGCTTGAAAGGTGAGAAGGGTTGAGTTCTATGCCATCATCATAGTGTCCCTGTCATTGTTGTGCGTCTAATGATGGCCTGCTTGCATGGAGATTGCGTGGACGTATTTGGTGCACAGTATTGTGGGTGTCAATGGGATTGCCAGGAATGTTACTGGGTAGTTAGTGTAGTAGTTAGTGTGACTACATCCTCTCATTTTTCCTGTTTTGCTTTCAACTTTGCAGCTGGGAGTTGATCAGATTGCAACGAAGTGATGCCAGTAGTGTAGTCGACAGCAAAGCAAGACCATAAGACTAGCCCGGAAATTCCAGTGTATTCTAGTGACACCATATGCTTCCCGTTTTTAAAGAAAGCTGTTAGCTAATCTGCATTTATTACCCTTTAGTGCAGTCCATATTAGATCACTGAATAGAAAGCAACTCCCACCTTCTCTCTACAATTTTTTCCATCAGAGAAGGTGCCTCCTCATTAAAGGCAGGCAAAGATATTAGATTGGATTGAAATAATTTAACATAAATATACAGGATATACTCATTACCCATGGGGCTTCCATTCCTGGCACCCTCACAGATGACATAAAATCAACAGATCATTAAATTCACAGATCATTAAATCCACAGATTTAGGGTCCCCAAACCCTCCAAATGTGCTTTGGTCATGCCTGGGAGGTAATTAAGTGGGTCCCTCCATGGGATTTGTATACATGGATTCTGAAACCCGCAGATACTGGATATTGTGGGCACACTGTACCAGAGAAACGTGGAGACTTTTCTTCACTAGCTAATTGCAGGCTGGTTAAATACAAATAGAGAGATGAGGAATTGCAAGAAACAGCTGATTGGTTATACTTGACTGCCAACAAATTGTTCAAGGAGCTTCTAAATTGTGGGAAGAAATCCAATTCACATCAGCTCGATTGCTGATGCACTAAGTTAAATGGGCAGGAAGAAAAACGACTGGAAGAGGCTTGTAAATTGAAATTGCGATGACATTTTTTAAAGATTCCAGTGCTTTAAAAGATGAGAAGTTGCACTTCCTTATTAAGGATGAATGAAATAACACAGTGGTCTTCAAAACCTCTGTTTAGCTCTCAGAGTTCATTTCCAGTTTGCCATTGCTTCACACAACCCCAAGCATGTTAGCATGATCCTGGGTTCCCACAGTGCCACGATCACTGCAACGGTGTTGGGGCACCAATTCCTGGGCCACTCCCCCTAAGGGGAGTGGCCCTTTTCCCCTTTCAATGGTTGGTCGCGACCCACCACTTTGAATCCCACTGAAATAGCAGCCAAATTCTTTGTAAATGTTATCTAACAGTTTGAGATCAACAGTTTAATTCAAAGCATGTTACTTAAAACGCATACAGTAATGTGTTCCCTTTTGTCTGGATCTTAAAAAATACAGAATTAATCAAATATTTTTTTGGGGGGGTTGTTTGCGTTTCAAAAAAAGGGTAACATGATTAGTCTATTAGAATGAAATTGGCAATATATTAAAAATTGCTTTAGATGAACTATGGCTCATTCCAATTTTACATCTTTTTATTGGGATAATTTCAGCATATAAGATGTTTGTCTAAACTGTTTTATGAATTATAATTGTGGAGGCTGCCGGTATATGGCACTGTCCTTTGTTTCCAGTCATTTAACATAGAAACTGAGGGGTGAAAAGAGGGGAGAAGAACAGTGCTTGACCATTTTCTCATGTGATGCTAAAAGCACCCTGAGCCCTCCTTTCACAGCTTACGTTCCTTGTGAAAGTCGCTAAAGAGGGACAGAATATGCTCAGAAGGCATTGAAAGATATAATTTAGGTTTTATATGCTAATTACCCGCCAACCTAGCAGTTCGAAAGCACCTAAATGCAAGTAGATAAATAGGGACCACTTCGGTGGGAAGGTAACGGCGTTCCGTGCGCTACGGTGTAGAGTCATGCCGGCCACATGACCACGGAAGCTTGTCCTCGGACAAAACGCCGGCTCTACAGGTTTAGAAATGGAGATGAGCACCGCCCCCTACAGTCAGTCACGACTAGACCATTCGGTCGTGGGGAAACCTTTACCTTTTTATGCTAATTACACAGACTGATATAAGGAAAAGGCCAGTTGATTTTCAGTGGCTTCTGGGAGATGTTCCCATTATAGACAGTGGCGCTAGATACACCAATGGCACATGTCTCTCACAGCCCAGTCTTAACCTGCACTGGAGCAGGCAGGCCGGTTGGCCTGCACTGTATCCAATGCAGGTTAGGCAGCAGCTGGAGCTCACCTCAAGGTAAGGACAGTGGTGGGATTCAGGGGGTTCGCCCAGGTTCTATAGAACCGGTTGTTAAATGGCCGGGCCCCGCCCACTCGCTCACCTCAGCTGGCTTTGGGTTTTTTTTTTGGCTCTGGCTATGATGTAATAGAACTGGTTGTTAATTTATTTGAATCCCACCACTGGGTAAGGGGATATGTTTGGCCACAATCCCCATGTTGGGAACCACTGCACTAGGGCCTCTAAAATCAGTGGTTCTCAAATATCTAGCTTAAATCTGGCTAGGCTAAAGCCAGCCAGAATGGAATCAAGCCATTGTAATGCAATAACTGCGTGATCAGTGTATTACTTCCGAGTAACCCCCTCTCTGAAGGAGGGGGTGCTCCTGCCTGCTTTGAAGCAGGCGATGGTTCGCCCCCTCCTGAAGAAGCCCTCCCTGGATCCCACAAATTTAAACAACTTTCGGCCAGTCTCCAATATCCCATTTCTGGGCAAGGTGATTGAGCGGGTGGTGGCGTCCCAGCTTCAGAGGGTTCTGGAGGAAACGGATTATCTGGACCCATTCCAATCTGGCTTCAGGCCGGGGTTCAGGACGGAGACTGCCTTGGTCGCCTTGGTGGATGACCTTCGCCGGGGGATGGACGGGGGAAGTGCGACCCTGTTAGTCCTGCTGGACCTCTCGGCGGCTTTCGACACCATCGACCATGGTGTCCTTCTGGGTCGGCTGGCCGGGTTGGGGCTTGGAGGCACTGTTTTGAAGTGGTTCCGCTCCTTCCTGGCTGACAGATCCCAGAAGGTGGTGCTGGGGGACGCTTGTTTGGCACCCCGACCTCTTAGGTTCGGGGTGCCGCAAGGTTCCATCTTATCCCCCATGCTGTTTAACATCTACATGAAACCGCTGGGAGAGGTCATCCGGGGGTTTGGAGTGGGGTGCCATCAATATGCTGATGACACCCAACTTTATCTCTCCTTTCCCCCTGATTCTGAGGAGGCGGTTGAGGTCCTGAATCACTGTCTGGAGGCAGTTGGGGGCTGGATGTGGGCGAACAAGCTGAAATTAAATCCGGATAAGACAGAGGTGCTTTTGGTTCGGAAATCCACAGCTCGGGTATTGGACTATCGCCCTGCTCTGAATGGGGTTGCACTTCCTCTGAAGGAGCAGGTTCGCAGCTTGGGGGTCCTCCTGGATTCACAGCTACACCTGGAGTCCCAGGTGGCAGCGGTGGCCAGGGGAGCCTTTGCTCAGCTTCGGCTGATCCGCCAGCTGCGGCCGTACCTGAGCTGTGCGGACCCGGCCACTGTGACCCACGCCCTAGTGACATCTAGATTAGATTATTGCAATGCGCTCTACGTGGGGCTGCCTTTGAAGACGGTCCGGAAATTACAACTAGTACAGAACGCAGCGGCTCGGGTGGTTGCTGGGGCACGTCGGTTTGACTCTGTCGAGCCGTTGCTTCGGCGACTACACTGGCTGCCGGTTCTGTTCCGGGCCCAATTCAAAGTGCTAGTCTTGACCTTTAAAGCCCTTTACGGCTCGGGTCCGGGGTATTTGAGGGACCGCCTCCTTCCATACAATCCAACCCGTACTCTTAGATCATCTGGGGGGGCCCTTTTGACTGTGCCGCCACCAGGAGAAGTGAGAGGGGTGGCGGCCAGGAAGAGGGCCTTCTCAGTGGTGGCCCCTCAACTCTGGAACACCCTTCCCCTAGAGTTGAGAACTGCTCCCTCTTTGTTTACATTTCGGCGGGGGCTGAAGACCTTTTTATTCCAAAAAGCTTTTAACTGTTGACAGGTTGGCCGGCTGGTTATTATGATCCACGGGGTTTGTTTTTGTTTTGTTTTTAAATTGTTTTTAAATTGTTTGTGTTTTTATCTTGTTTGCTATTGTTGTTTAATACTGTTTTAACTGTTTTTAATGTTAATTGTTATGCTGTATTTTTAATATATATATTGTAATGCTGCCTTGGGTGCCTTCGGGCACAAAAGGCGGGGTAAAAATCTAATAATAAATAAATAAATAAAATAAACTCAATCCTCAAGCCACTCACACGAACTCAGACTACTGCTACCTAGCAAGCCCAAAATGATTCATTGTGTGCTCCCTGTGACGCCATAAAGGGGTTAATTAAGGGTTTTCTTAGAAACACAGTTAGTTTAAATCCTTGAAGAAGGAAGAGGAAGATCAAAAGCACATGTAAGAACCAAGTGGCGCTGGGAAGGCTTCAACATTCACACTGTAAAATGTAAACTAGCTAGCGAAGAGGCCTTGAAGTGCAGAGCGTAAGATAACAGGAAGAACTCAGGTGTGAAAGAGCCTGATTAGAGGAAACTGCTAAGTGCAAATGTCCTTGGACAAGAGATAGCAGGGAGATGTGAAATTACCAACAGCTGGGTCCAGATCCAGTAACCTTCCTACGTGACATCAAATGTAATTGGTTAACTTATGCTGGTTCACCATACCTTGCATAATTTGGGCTAAGGTATGGCTTAGCCATTGGCTAAGCATCCCTTGTGGGATTCCGAAAAGTCCTATAACTGGGGAACCGATTCCTCTGTTCTGAGTCTACTCCATCATGGACCTTGGCAGACCATGCTAGGCGTTTCCAAATGGCAATGGCCGGAGGAGCCTATGCTCAACTCGTCAAGGACTGGTAAAGTGTGTATCTAGAGTAGAAGTAGATTAGACTTGTTGTTTTGAAATATTTATGTGCAATAACTTGGAAAAGCCCTTGAACAGCTCCATTGTCTTGGCGGTGAGAGTGGCTCTCTCCCTTAAGCTGATGTATGCCTCATTCTTAAATAAAATTCTTCTACTTAAAGATTTGGTCTTTGTGCTCTCTACAAGAAGTGCTGTGCTCTGGAGAATCATCAGCTGGGGTTTGTGGAACTTGGGTAGTTGGAATTCCGAAAGCACGAACTCTAGCTGGGGTTTGTGGAACTTGAGTAGTTGGAATTCCGAAAGCATTCTGCCAGCGAGACTGGAGGTGCCTTGGTAAGTTGGGAACCTGGGACTGTGGGGGAGATTGAGGCTCAGGGAGAGCACTCTGCCCAGCACAGTAGGTTCAGCTGGAAAGTGGCCCAATGTACCCCAAGTATACTCAAACTTGCAGTGACAACCCCCCCAATCTACTTGGTTCATTACACCTGCTGAGTCACCCCTGTTTGCCATTCTCTGACGGAAATGCCAAGCTCTTTCAAAATGTTGACTGTGGAATTAATTTATCCATCACTGAAATACAGCCTTCCTGGATGTGAAAACGTGGCATCCAATCTATTCTGGGAACCTATGAAACAATTTACTGCAGTGTTTGGGAAACAAAATGAACTTTCCTAATTAAAACCATAGCAGATCTTGAAAGACAATTAATCTCAGTTGCAATTTGGCCAGGATATTGAAACTAATACCTTTTGGCTGCTATCCTAGACATAATTACTCCAGAACAGTCTTGCTGAGCTCAGTATACACAACTCAGGATGGTAGCCCTAGGCATTAGTCATAACCCTCTTAATAGGTAGCATTCCCATTGACTTCCATTGCTCCATACCAGAAGACCAAGAGCTTGGTTGCAATAATACATTTAAGCTTCTCAAATTGACAAGCTATCATCAATCACCACTAGACAATGAAAGAACAGAACACTGTAGTAGCACCACAGGGAATACTTAGTATTATATGTTCCCTGGGCACAAAAGTTGATTCTGGTTAAGTTCAAACATGTGATGAGGCCAATTCTCCACTGCTATGTTCTTTGTATACACAAACTCAGTGGCTGTATGTTAGATGTTGACATATCCAGTAAATATAGTTTATGAACTTAGAAGCTCATTTCTATTCCTTATATAAACTATACAGGCATCCTCCTATATTCACAGATTTGGTATGCGCAGATCTTGGGGGGGGGGGTGCCCTGCGGTCATTATGTTGTGTTTTTTGTCGGGTTTTTTTGTAGTAGCGCTTACAGCATGGGTGTTTTTTGCTTAACATTCTTGCTTAACTGAAGAGCACAATGTGCAGGCAACCAGTCTGTATGCTAGAGGGAGACTAACCAAACGTTAACAGGAAGCAGGAACTGTCCTGCTTCCTGTTAACGTTTGGTTCGTCTCCTCCCTCTAGTATGCAAGCTGGTTGCCTGCACGCCGCGTTCTTCAGTTGAGCAAGAATGTCAAGCACCTTTGCTGCAAGCCCAACTACAGAAAAACAAAGGTAATGGGAGGGGGTTTGGAGACCACTATTTATACACAGGGTTCCCCTATATCTGCAGTTTCCATATCCACGGGAAGGGGGGGAGGGGACAGAATGAAACCCCTGTAAATAAAGGTATATATGTGCCTGTATTCATCATCCATTCCATTCTATGAAATAGCATATTTTTTTATGTAATTTGACTAACAGGCTTATAAAAGTGCAATTTGTCACAAAGTGAGACTTGCTGGACAAGCAAATTAAATGCAGTTACAGTAGAGTTTAAAATACAGACTCAGAAGCAGGTTATACATTCCTTTAAAGAAATGGGTCAAGGAAGACATTTGCGGTTCTCAATACGGAGAACAACATTATTTTCTCCTTTTCTGTGCTATTTTAAGGTGATTCACATGTTAGTAATCTATTTCCATGATCTGCCATCATTGGCTTATGTATAAGATGTGTTTTTTTGCCATTCGATTTTAAATAATGTTCTCACAATATTTAGAAGGTGTTAATGTAGAATCACTGTGAAAAATTGTTCTCTACAGCAGAGTTAGAGCAGTAGAAAAATATATGTCTGTATTATGGGGTCGTTACATAGAACCTAGTACAAAAATTAACTACCACATGAACTACAATTAGTTTAATTTAGATTATTCATATACAGTCAGTTTTTAGACCATTTGGTTAGCCAGATTTGTGGTGTCAGATTTCCCTTGCCTAATTTGTGGTGGCTGTAAACAACTAAAAAAGGGAGGAAACTATAAATACCTGTAGACATTTAGTACCTCTCCCACAATACATTACACTGACCATTTATCATTATGTAATCTTGATGTGTTAGAACTCATGATCTACTTAACCTCATTTTCCTGAAACCAGAGTGGCAATCTTCCCTCCCCCTTCTAGCAGCGTTGAGGGAGTGCGGAACCTTTACCTCTTCATTGTGCTCTGTACTCGCACAGAGTTTAAAAGGCACCCCCCGCCCAACAGCCACAAATCAGTTATCTGCAGATTTACTTATCCAGCTTTCTCCCCTACATGCCCATTACTTAACAGGCTACAGTGGCACCAAGCACTCATGACTCTTCCTTTGCAGCCTGTTATACAAGCATAGAGGAAGATCAGGAGAAGCAGCCAGCCAGACACTAGAGGAGGGAGACAGCCAGAACGCTAACAGGAAGCTTCCGGCTTTCTGTTGTCATCTTCTAGCATTCTAGCATTCTCTAGCATTCTGGCTGATTGCTTTTCACTTTCCTCCTCCAGTGTTCTGAGTAGGGATGTGTCTGTTTTGGTGATACTGTTTTCCAAGATTTCTTGATTAAAATAGCAAATTGCAGTGTTATGTGTTTTTATTCTACATTCTCATTCCAAGTTCTCATTTTCAGTCATTTTACATGCTTTTAAAGTGCATTAGGTAGGTGATATAGGGTCAGCAGATGCAGCCACAGTATTATTTCTAATTGGAAAAATAATCCATTTTAATTTCTGGAAAATAAACACCAAAATGCGATGTTTTGTGTTTTTATTCAAACGTTTTAACCTCTAAAAGGCAGTATTTTGGGTTTTTATGTGGTGTTTAATAAAAAAAAACACCCTTTGTCATGAACAGAGGTGTCACGCCCTTGCAGCATGGTGATGTGCCTGCCATGGGCACCACCAAGGGGGCTGGGCATGCCACCAGAGAAAACTGGCATGGAGCCAATGCGACCCGCTGTAGCGCCAATGCTGGGGTGCCACTCGTTGGCACTAAGTGCACAGCACCAAAGCAACCCCATAGCGTTGACGCTGTGTACATCTTAGGATTGCACTGACAGTCATGTTTAAGTGAGCATGGAGCAGATCAATGCTTCTTGTGGCTCAAATGGGCTGGAGGGAGCATAGCAGATTTGGGGTGAAGCAGTGATGTCATGCAGGGGGAACGCGGGGGAACTCAGTTCCACTTGTTAAAATTAGGGCTGACTCCGCCCACTTCACTCTCCCTCCCCCCCCTCACAATTCCTCTGCAAAGAGCTTTTCTTCTTGGTTGGCCGGCACTCAGAGGGTTAAACAGAGCGACTCCAGATTCCTAGGGGGCGAAGGGGGAAGGGCTGCAGTGGGGAAGTCCCATCCTGCACAGCCCCCTTCCTCGCTCCCTCCAGCCACACACGTGGAGTCAGCAGCCGCTCTGGTGAGTCTGCAGCCCACTGGGGAGAAGGGGCATCCTGGGGGTGCGGTGGCAAATTGAGGGGGGCCCTGGAGGGGACGGAGGGGAGCCGGGACTTTTTGAAGCTGCCCTCCTGACCTGCCCAGCATAAGCGGGCTTTGGTGTGGGGAAGCGTCCAAGGGTGCCGTCCGGAGTGGTGCCACCCCTCAGCCCCTTCCACAGGTTCCTGCCTCATTCTGCTCAGCCAGCCTCGGCTTCAAGGCTGCTGCCCCCATGCCAATTTTCAACTTCCCTGGCAATTTTGAATAACTCCACCTCGCCTAGCCGCAAAGACCAAGGACAGCTTCCGCCGCTGTCTCTCCAGTCCAGAGCGTTTCACTGGTGCTGTGGGTGTGAGGTTTCTTTGGGAGACTGTCCCCATCGCTATTGGAGCTGCAATTGGGGAGGGGGGAATTCTTCGCTTTCTGTTCTGTAGGCGCCAGGCGCTGTATAGAACTGGCTGGCTCCGCCCACTCGTCGCTGACGTCGTCGCTGGCTAGGAACCAGCTGCGGGTAGACCTGGGCTCCACCAGCCTCCGGAGCCCAGGTCTACCCATAGGAACCAGCTGCGGGTAGGACCGGCGCTCCGCCAGCCTCCGGCTTATGACGTCACTTCCGGTGGGCGGGTCCTGACACGTGCCAATCAAAGTGAGTTCCTGTTCTTAAATCATTTAGATGGCACCACTGGGGTGAAGGGTACTCAATCCACTGCTCTTCTCCTATCCATTAGTTTACCCCTGCTAACTGGGCAAGAGGCACTTTTTCAAGTGGTGTCCTATTATTGTTTATCTAATAATAATCTGAGACAAGCTTGGCAAGGGATCCAGCAGTTAACAAACTATAAAGCACAAAATGTTGCTATGGGTGGAAAATATGAGTTGGCAGAGGAATTAAACACCTTTTATGCCCGATTTGAGATGAATCAACTGGAAGTGGAGTTACCATCACCACTACCATTATCAACCCAGCATCATGCTCCTCTTGTTGTGAAGGAGCATGATGTTAGGTGTATGATGAAAGCAGTCAACTCTAGAAAGGCCGCAGGACCTGATAACATCCCAGGTTGTGTAGTAAAAGAATGTGCGGATCAGTTAGCTGGGGTGTGGACTGAGATTTTTAATCGATCTTTGCTACAGTCTATTGTCCCAAATTGTTTGAAGGCTTCTATTATTGTTCCAGTACCCAAGAAATCACCTGCAAATGCTTTAAATGACTACAGGCCGGTGGCATTGACTTCTGTGATAATGAAGTGCTTCGAGCAGTTAGTTCGAAAGTATATTATTTCTTGCCTTCCTGTTTTCTTTGACAATTATCAGTTTGCATATAGAACAAATAGATCTACTGAGGATGCTGTTAATACCGTTCTTCATACTGCCCTATCTCATTTGGAGAAAAAAGGAACGTATGTTAGAATACTTTTTGTTGACTTCAGTTCTGCTTTCAATACTATATTACCCCATAGATTGTTGTTTAAGCTTAAAGAGTTGAAGCTACCGGATTCTATATGTTGGTGGATTCTGGATTTTTTAACACATCGTTCTCAAAGGGTTAGGATGAATGAACATATCTCTTCTGTAAAGATTCTTAATACTGGCACTCCTCAAGGATGTGTATTGAGTCCACTTTTATTCACCATTTATACATCTGATTGCACCTCTATCCATCTGAGCAACAAGATTATCAAGTTTGCAGATGATACAACGCTGGTGGGGCTCATTTCTGATAATGATGAGTCTGCCTATAGGGATGAAGTTCATCAGTTGTCCCTCTGGTGCAAACCAAATAATCTTATTTTTAATATAAGTAAGACAAAGGAATTTATAGTGGATTACAGGAAGAGCAGTTCGGACATCCAACCATTGTATATTGAAGGTGGTTTGGTAGAACAGGTGGCGGAATGTAAGTTTCTAGGTATTACCTTGAAACAAGATTTAACATGGGGTGCAAACACCTTAGCCCTAGAAAAAAAGGCCCAACAACGTTTGTATTTTCTGAGACTTTTAAGACTACAACAACCGTCGGAGAGTCTACTAGTTGCCTTTTATCGAAGCTCTATTGAGAGCATCTTATCTTATTGCCTCTGTGTGTGGTTTATGAGTTGCACAGGGGCAGAGAAAAAGGCACTCCAAAGAATGATAAAGAGGGCACAAAAGATCATTGGCTGCCCTCTTCCCTCACTGGAGGATTTGTATAACATGGGATGTAGTAGGAAGATACAAAAAATCTTGAGAGATTCCTCACATCCGGGTCACTCGATGTTTGAGATTCTACTGTCGGGAAGAAGATACAGAGTGTTGAAAGCTAGGACAAGTAGGTTTAAACATAGTTTTTACCCAAGTGCTGTGATCAGGCTAAATGCAGGGGTTTGAATCTGGTGGTCTTAATAATGTATACTGTATGGTACTTATATTTATATTTTTTAATGTTGTTTTTAAATGTTATTTGTATATGTTATTTGGTGTTGTCCAGTGTAAGATGTGAAGAGCACCTCATTTCGTTGTTCTCATACCGTGAGTACAATGACAAATAAATTTCTATCTATCTATCTATCTATCTATCTATCTATCTATCTATCTATCTATCTATCTATCTATCTTATATTTAGCAGGGGGAGAGCAATTGTCCCTTTTCACCCCAGCACAGTGCCTTTCTCGTGGCTGTTGCTGGTGGTGTTCTCCATTCCTTTAGATTGTGAGCCCTTTTGGGACAGGGAGCCATTTGGCTTTAATGTTATTATTTGCCTGTAAACCGCTTCGTGAACTTTATGTTGAAAAGCGGTATATAAATACTAGTGACTAGTGACTAGTGATATTACGTTGCATCACGTCACTTCATGGCTAAGCCAGCCATGCTTCAAATAGCAATAAGAAACTCAGAAAGTTTCTTCAAACAAAAGACAAAATTAACAGGGCACTTATTCATCTGTCCAGTGCTTTCAACTAGAGTAACAGAACTGGCAAAGATTCGGGAACTTGCAAGCTTTTTCCACAGAAATCCACACTGATGGTTACATTAGGACTGGTGATTTACTGATGCTTAGGGAGGGCTGCTAGTCAACTGCCGATTCTCTGAAACCTGCTGAAAGTGCTGTCTTCCAAAAAACAAACTGAAGACTGCAGCTCTTGCTGGTATTAATCAGCACAGTTAAATTCTCTTTCAACAAAGTGGGGAAAAGATTCCTGGTTCTATAATCAAAACATGGCCTTGCAGTCAGTGGTGCAATTCAAATGAATTAACAACCGGTTCTATGACGTCATAGCCGGAGCCAAAAAAAACCCGAAGCCAGCCGAGGTAAGCGAGTGGGCGGGGCCCGGCCATTTAACAACCAGTTCTATAGAACCTGGGCGAACCCCCTCAATTTCACTACTGCTTACAGTATAAGGGACTGAATTTTAATTTTTTAAAGAAACTATATCCAGCCAATATTGTACTTATTTTGATGTCATAGACTCTTGCTCTTTGCCGCTATTCTGCAAATCCTTCTCTTTTAGAATTGCTAACGCCAATGCCAAGCATGGAAATCCCCCAGATACTCTTTTTTGATTGATTAAAAATATGAGCTTATTCTATGTAAATTGTTTAATTTAGATAAAATCGTATAGCTTTTTCCTGCCATTACTACATCACTAATTCACGATACTGGTTTCCTAGTACAGAAATAATAGGTGACTTATTTCCTTATATTATTTGACCAGGCAGAAGCACTTCAAAATTAAGCATCCTTACAATACATTTTCACATTTCTGATTTAAGCAATTAGAGGGTCTTAAATGCACTGCAATCTGCTGTGTGGATTTCTATTCACCAGTGATTCTATTTAATGAAGTGCTAATTAGAGAAAGTGCTTTCTCCATTTGGCTCTCCCTTTAATAGTCTCCATGTGGCCTTTATGGACAATTTTCTTTCAGTTATTCAGAGCAGATGGTCACTTGACATGCTGACATTTGTGTGGGTTTGTGGAGAGAACAAAAACAAAGAGGAGAGCAGGGTAAAGTGGTATGCTGCAAGTTTCTGAGAAACTTTCTCATTAGGCAAACATAGAATACTTGCAGAGGTGAAATGGGTGAAAAATTAATGTTTCACTGAGCTTTTCTTTATAATTGCAACTCTGTCTGCACACATGTGGGCAGAGCTAATTTGCAATCAGGGGCGTAACTAGGATGTGGCAGGGGGTGGCACGAGCCATGGGCGCCATCTTGCAGGGGGCGCCATTTGCATGGCGCCCGCCCCCCCAAAATGGCGCCCACGGCCCTCCCGCTCCCTGCGCCGCATTCTCCTCGTTCCGGCTGGCCTTAAAGAGCCAGCCGGAGTGAGGAAAACGCACTGCCACCCGCCGCCCCCTCCCTTTAAGGCCGGCATGAGCAAACAGAAAGAACGCGGCCAGGGCGCCGCGTTCTGTTCGCTCATGCTGGCTCTTTAAGGCCGGCACGAGCGAACAGAAAGAACGCGGCTGGGGCGCCGCGTTCTGTTCGCTGCCGCCGGCCCTTTAAGGCCAACATGTCATGACATCACAATGTGACGTCATGACGTTGCGTGCCCCTAGGGGCGCATTTTCATTGGGCGCCATGGGCGCCCTTTCAAATAGACTCGCCCCTGTTTGCAATGCTCCCCCTTGCCCACAGTGGGCAGCCCAATTCGAACCTATGCTGGACCAGTCAGGTTGCATGGCCTGCACTGTAACCTATACAGGTTAGGAGCAGGCTGGAGGTGACTTTGGGGTACATAAGAAGAATCCCACTGGATCAGGCCAAAGGCCCATTACATCTAGTCCAGCTTCCTGTATCTCACAGTGGCCCACAGGATGCCTCAGGCAGCTCACAAGACAACAGGCTGCCTGCATTCTGTGGCCACTCCCTTGCACCTGGCATTCTGAGGTAAACACACTGGTGGCTAGTCAAGATTCTCCACAGCATTTCTTTTTGACAGCCACCAGAACCAGATGCTCCTCTTCAGACATGTACTCACAGGAACATAGGAAAAACTCCACTGGATCAGGCCAAGGCCCATCTAGTCCAGCTTCCTGTATTACACAGTGGCCCACCATCTGCCTCATGGAGCACATGAGACAACAAGATGCTTGTTTCCTGTTGCCAGAATGCACCTTGTATTCTGAAGTACCCCACCTCTAATGTAAAGAGGCTGCATCACCCATCATGGCCAATACCCCACGATGGACTTTTCCCTTACCTTGCATAAACCCAAGGGATATGTTTCCCCTTACCCTGTATAAACCCAGCCTACCCTATAGGGCTATTTGGATTTGTGCCAGCTGTTTAGCTGGTGCAAATCTAAGCAATTCATGTAGGTCTGACCGGGCTGGGGCTGGGGGTTAGGATATTGTGTGCTCTGCCACTGCCAATCCCACCCCCTTCCAGCCTCCCATTTTGCTTTCCCCTGCTCAGAAATACTCCTATCCCCAGAATGCACTCTTGCCACCTCTTTCACCCTCTGCACCACGCGGTGCAAACCCAACTTTTTCAGCTGGCACGGGGACGGGATCTGGTGCCTGCAGGCTGGTGTACATGCTGGTGCAACCTACT
Source organism: Lerista edwardsae (assembly GCA_029204185.1). Taxonomy (NCBI): domain Eukaryota; kingdom Metazoa; phylum Chordata; class Lepidosauria; order Squamata; family Scincidae; genus Lerista; species Lerista edwardsae. The sequence goes on along the minus strand of JAJKFI010000007.1, from coordinate 18,742,106 downwards.
TGCTAGTTGGCGCAAACATGCTTTATTGGGGCTTGTGCCAGCTCCACACAATCTTAGGATTGTGCTCTGAATTGCTCAACCAGGATTGGTTGCAAGCAAGCAGGCAGGTATGCCTTTAAGGGGCTTGAAAGAAGCCCAGCAGGCAGCTTTTCAGCAAGTAGCTGAGTGGTGTGGGGAAATGCTAAGCACAAAGCTAGCCCCCCCCCCCAGGCGTACTGCAGGCAGACATAAGAGAGATAAGCTGTCCGTCCTTAAGTAAGCAAGAGTTACAAGCAGTGATGTCATTCAGGGGGAACGGACCAGAACGGGTGTTCGGGATCCTAACGGGCTCCGTGGCTGGTTCCGGGTTCCCGACAAGTGCCAATCAAAAGTGAGTTCCTGTTCCTAAATCATTTGAATGACACCACTGGTTATAAGGGATGGCTAAAATTGCTTCCAAGTGGCACATGTTGGCAGTCCCTCAAACTTGGATTGTAATGTCAGCCTTAAGGATCTTCCGGTGCAGGACTGGCAAGGCAATTCTGCTTCCTTGACTCCCTTTAGCAGGGGTTGGCTATGAAGAAGCTAGGAGAGCTTCCAGGCAACCTCAGACTTTGAATAAGGGTGGTTACACTCGAAGGAAGAACTCAGCCTTTTACAGCCTCCTCCAGTTTAGGTGCCCGCACAGCTGAGGTTGACCATCTGGGCAAGACCCAATGCAATCAAAACAAAACAAAACCTGTACTGGCAACAGTAAACACGGCCTTTAATTTTCTCCAAGATCTATGTCACATGTGCTTATTGTGTGTGTGGGGGGGAATGCACTGTCACACTTTCCTGACAATGTGTAATAGTTATGTGTGATAATAATAATGTGTGAAACCTATTTTTTTTATGCCTACAGATACTTTCACCCTTCCTGCACGTGGACATTTTATGCTAGGCCACATGAAATGTTGCGGCAAGGAAATATCAGCGAGCCCCCAGTGCGGCCGCCCTGTCCCCATATGTTGCCTACATCCGGAATTGCTCCATTAAGTAGCAATCTAAGCAGAAGGGAGGGTGGGGGAGCCGAAAAGCACAGGTCTGGCACCTGCCACACTTGCCTCCCCCCTCCCCACGTGGCAGCCTCCCTCCACCTCTCCTTGGCCAAAGCCACTATGCATGAAGATCCAAATAATTGCTGTATCTGTTGTAGGAGAAGCAGGGTTTAAGAGCACTATCCTGACCTGTGAGTTAGGCTAGCACAGTTGGGCCAGCAAAGTTTGGCTGGCTCAAGGGCCACCGTAAAATGTGTTTGGACCACTCTTGGAGTCAGGGAAAATGGCGTATGTCTGTGTGCTGGCCTCTCTGACTCTGAGAGTGGTCCAAACATACTTAATGGTGGCCCTTGTGCTGGCCACACTTTGCTGGCCTAACAGTACTGGCCTAACTCCGGGTTAGGATTGCGCTTTAATGCATCTTAGGGTGCATTCCAATATGCTATCTATTTTGCAAACATAAATCATGGAAAGTATAAAGGAACCGAATCACTGTTGCCTTCCAATCCTTAATGAAAGCAACAGTTCTGAAGATGCTTGGATCTGCAGTACTTGAGAGAATCAGAAAACTATACACCTAACCAGTCTGAACAGACCAGTGCTTCAAAGGGGTTTGATGTCAGAAACATATGGAACCAACCAAGTTGTGGAAGAAATGTTCACTAAAATCAAGTCACGTTTTTTTCATTTTCCAGCAGTGGCATCTCTACAGGGAGGGCAGAGCTCTATATTTTGCAAGGAGCCTTACCCTGTCATGTAAATCCCTCCTCGCCCTTGCTGCTGTAGCCAGTAAGCAACGCCAAGATGTTGCTTTTCCCTGTGAGGATTGGCTAAAACGGTGCAGGAGAGGAGTGATTTCCACTACAAGGTAAGGCTTCTTGTAAAACTTAGAGCTCTGCCCTCCCTGTAGAAACGCCACTGTTTTCCAGGCATTGCTATGCTCCCAGGAGAGAGTGCCGGATTGTTGTGGGGAAAAAATCACACAATAACGACTTCTCCACCAACTGGCACCCAGTGGGTCCCAGTATCTATTTTATCCACTGTGTGTTTATGAGGCTCACTTGCAGGCATGACCCTCTTCTCAGAAAACGTGGCTTGTGATTTGACCCTTAGAGAGGAAGAGTGACAAGGTGGGGACACTGTGTGACAGAACGAAACTGCAGAAAACCACTAAAGTCACAGTGTCAGAGAGATCTTGTTAATACTGAAAAATGATGAGAAGAAAACAAACCCAGGAGCCAGAAAAGTTGTATATTCTTGGCACCGCTGCAAGGCCTTTTTAAAATCAAAAACCATATGCACTGAGCAGTTGGAGGGCTGAGTTAGTCACTGGTGCATTTTAATGTGAGTGCATTACAGTGTGGTTAATTGTTTTGGTTCAGACTGTTATGGATCTTAAAGCTCCCATGACGAGCTTTAAGGTTTAGACATTTACTGTCCAGCCCCAGTCCTACTTGATAAGGGCATGAATTTGAGCCATGGAGATAGAATTCGCTGGAGGCGGCATGATGTCATTTTCTTGAAGCCACCTCGAGTAGACAAGAATGGCTGACTCAGATCATCGCCGTGAAGGAGGATTGCCGCGAATTCACAAATAAAAATCTCCCTGCAAGTGTAAACGTTAATATCAACCTTTTTAATCATGCCTGCATGTTCTGCATACGGGTAATAAGGTTACAAATAATGTTTCTATTCCCCGCCCCTCCCCTCTCTGTGAGGAACACATGTGCGCGTTCACATTTTGAAGTCCATGCGTCTGCCGTGCGCCACCTTCTATTTAACTTATTTTCGTAAGTTTTTATTTTTATTCAGTCCTAAACAGTACGAGCAAAGCAATCTGAAATGCTTGGAATCAGGATTGTTTTGAGTATCCTCCTTCATGGCGATGATCTGAGTCAGCCATTTTTGTCTACTCGAGGTGGCTTCACTGGGCTCCTATTAAATCAACAGGCATGCCGTCTCCAGCGATTCTATCTCCATGATTTGAGCACATGTTCTGCCCTCTCCCCTCCTGCCCTGGAACTGCTAATCACTAAAGGAAGTGATTTATGCTCCAGTCATGCCCAGAAGGTGTTCTGAGGCCTGGGGAGGCTGACCCTGGGCCTCAGAATGCCTTCTAAGGCCTTCAGGAGGCCTTAAAACATCACTTCCAATTTTGGGAGGAAAATGGAAGTGACATTTTAAGTCCTTAGAAGGCAGAAGGCCTTCTAAGGCCTTCCTTGGGAAGCCTCCATGGGCCTCATGCCTTCTAAGGACTTAAAACAAGGCCCAAACAAGGCCGCCTGGGGTGATGTGACTGGAGTGACCCCCCCCTCAGCTATAATAAGATAGGTAGGGGCAGCAGTGGGATCTAAATGATTTAGCAAGGGGAACTCACTTTTGATTGGCACTTGTGTCAGGACCTGCCCACCGGAAGTGACGTCATAGCCGGAAGTGATTTTGTGGCAGGTTGGTCTAGTTTTTTGGGTGCCAATTTACAGTTCATGTCATTTTATTGTGTTACAATGACAGCACTTCCTGCTGCACGATGTCACTTCCTGCCACAACATCACTTCCGGCTATGACCTCACTTCCTGCCACAAAATCACTTCCGGCTATGACCTCACTTCCTGCCACAAAATCACTTCCGGCTATGACGTCTGGACATCACCCTACATGTGGTTCAAATTATACCTTTTAAACCACTCAGGGCGCAATCCTAACAAACTTTACAGCACTGACAGAGCCGTGCCAATGGGGCATGTGCTGAATGCTGCAGTGGAGCAGTAGTCACGGAGGCCTCCTCAAGATAAGGGAATGTTTGTTCCCCAGTGCTGGAAATTTGGTTAGAATTGCGCCCTCAGAGAAGGGTGGCTTGAACAAATGTTCCTGTGACAGACTAGGCGATGTCTGGAATGTTTAATCCAATTGCCTTCTAGTCAGAGATGGAATCCTACACAGGGTTTGAGAATAGTGCGTTTGAAGCTCTGAGGTGAGGAAGGGGGCAAGAACAATACAAGCCCTCTCTCAGTTAAACTGAATGTGAGAGACTTTGAATGTGAGAGAACGTTGGCATAAGCAGGCATGGGAGCAGGAGGGTTTTGCCAATGTTGGCTGCCAATGTGGAGACGAGTCAGAAAGACTCACAGTCATCAGACTGGTCTATCACTGCATATAAAGTGCAGGCTAGTAGGAGTTGTTTTGGTATAGAAAACCACAGAAGATTGAGGTCGTGCCAATCTGAACTCCCAGGGTGCTTAATGAATTCTACTAATCACAGGGTAACAGGAAGCTCTCTCTACAACAAGCAAAAGTAAACACTCAGAAATGCACACCTTGAATTATTAGCTCTCTCCAACTTACACCAGCTGTCAAGTTGTAACCGCTTAAGCCAAAGCCTAAGCAAAGTGCCCAGAGTGAAGTTGTGAAGCTGTAACCTCACATTAAGACAGTGGTTCTCAAACTGTTAGCCATGGCTCCTGGGGGAACTGCAAAATCCTCACACAGAAAAACACGCGGCCCTATGCCAAGTATAGTATAGGATTTTAGCACTAATGGGGAACTGCGACCAACGGCCCATTACGTCAAGGGAGCTGCCAGTTGAAAATGTTTGGGAACCACTGCGTTAGGCCTACAGAAACAGTAGCAAAATAAGCCACCTGCCTTCCTTTTCAGGAAGATTGTGTGTTATTATTTTAAAAAAAAACTAGCCTCCTGCATACTTTTGGGGAAGGGTTCCTAATACAATCCTGAAACACAGTTCTTCACCAGCTTACAAGCCCCCCAGAACAGAAGCACCAAAGCCACATTCTACATAAAACCTGTTATGCCACCACAGCACACCTTTTGTGTTCACACATGCATTTAGCCCTCATTTGAAGGACAGCAGTCATAGCCCCCCACACACACACATGCACATGCACACACAATGATTAAGCAAAGCTCCTCTAGCATGAAGAGAAGAGGCAAGACCTGCACACTCATGGCACGTTCACAGCCTTATCATGCGGGGCTGGTAAACAGGGGATTCTCCAAACTGGCCAATGTCTTTCTGAAGAGCAGTCTACTTTCAGAGATGGGATAGAAATTAATAACAAAAAGCACTCTGACGAGTGAGTTTCTCAGCTTTGCTTTTACAACTCAGAGGCTTGGGACGCGGAAAGAAAAAAACAGCTTTTCACTTTAAAAGACCATACTGGACAAAAGAATCAACTATCATCAGGACCAAAGAATACAGGTAATTTCAAAAGAATCTGTTCATCTTTTTCTGACTACTGACCTTGGCAGCCAAGAACAGCAATGACGCATAATGAACCAGGTTAAAGAAGGTTTCCCCAGGTGTTGAAGCCTGATTGGCCAGCAGTACCATTTGCACAGGTTGTAAAATTCAATGATTGTATTCCATTGTCTGGTCAAAACTTTCCTATTAAGACAAGCGTTACCTCACCAACTATGGAGCTTGTTTTAACTGTTCTTTATGGGCCCTGTGGTGTTACTGTTATTGTTCTGTTGTTGTTGTTGTTGTTGTTGTTGTTGTTGTTGTTGTTGTTGTTGT
>JAJKFI010000007.1:18703283-18730453 GCA_029204185.1 Lerista edwardsae | reverse complement strand
AAAAAAAAAACTTAAGCCTTCCTCCTTCGCTCAATTCTCCCAGCCCCTCCTTCTCCACCCACCATGTTTGCTTCTGTTGTGGGTCTGAAGGATGGCTTCCAGATTGTCCACGTGGTCTTTCAGGGCCATGCAGAAGTGATGGGGGGGGGAAAGCAAGCAAGCAAGCACCCAAACACTAAAGAGAGTCAGGACTTTGAGAATAAAACAGCCAATATTATTATGCCATTGTACAATTAGACGGTAAGGCCACATCTAGAGTATTGCGTACAGTTCCAGTCACCACATCTCAAAAAGGACATAGTGGAGCTGGAAAAGGTACAGAAGAGAGCGACATAATTGAGACATACAAAATTATTCATGGGAGGGATAGAGTTGATAGAGGGATGTTCTTTTCCCTCTCTCACAATACCAGAACCAGGGGATGTCCACTGAAATTGAATGTTGGGAGACTTAAAACAGATAAAGGGAAATACTTTTTTACCTAGTGGGTAATTAACCTATAGAACTCCTTGTCACAGGAGGTGGTGATGGCATCTAGCCTAGATGCCTTTAAAAGGGGACTGGACAGATTTCTGGAGGAAAAGTCCATCGAGGGCTATAGGACATGATGGGTTGTGTAACTCCTTACGTTAATAGTAGGCTACTTCAGAATGCCAGGTCCAAGGGAGTGGCAACAGGATGCAAGCATCTTGTTGTCTCGTGCGCTCCCTGAGGCACCTGGTGGGCCACTGTGAGATACAGGAAGCTGGACTAGATAGGCCTTTGGCCTGATCCAGTGTTGGATGTTGTGGAGAGAGTGGTTTTTGCAAAGGACTATGGGATCGGGACAAGGTGAACCAGAGCAAGATGCCACGGTGACCGGCTGACCCCTTGCAACACAGCAGAAAGCCGCCACAACCGGCTGACCCCTTGCAACACAGAGCGAGAAGATCGGGAAAATAAACATCCTGCGCTAGTAACCCATTAACCTAGATACGCGTATTTGCTTTCGCTAAGCCGGTTTACCTTGGTTAACCTTAAGCCTGTCAAAGCGCGGAAAGGCTTGTTTGCCGATACTTCCTGAGCTAATCAATGCAGCCTTCTGATGAGTTAATTAATGAACGAATGCCTTGGGAAACTGAACCATAAATATGAGTCTGTATTCATCAATAAACCAGAACTTTATTATTGATCATATTGGTCTGTGTGAGTTCTCCCTCGCTTCGGCACGGCAAATGGTGACCCCGACGTGATTAGAAATAATCAGCGGACAGGTGCGAGGTTAGCATCCCGGACGGGGTAGGATCGCTGCGGACAGCCAAAAGGAAACGAGCCAAAGGATCCCCCGGGCGCCCCAGAGAGGCGGACAGAGAGAAGTGGCCATGGCTGGCTGGTGAGTCAGGATAAAAAAAAAGGAGACTGATCGACAAAGTCCAAAGGGTGACGGTCGGATCAGGGAAGCGGGATGGGAATCGCCGTATCGGCTTCGGAGAGGGAAGGGCTCCGGTTGTTGTGTGAATTGGCCCCGAAGTATGATTGCAAATTAAAGGAAAAAGATGCGAGCGCCATATGTCAATGGGCTCGAAGGCGGGGTCATTTTAAGGACTTGAAAGACGTCTTTTTGCTACCAGCTTGGAAAAATGTCGGGACAGATTTGTGGGGTCTTGTGCAAGATGGGCAGCCAGAGGCACAGCGATTAGCCCCCATTTACAGGACAATGACTAAAACTATGCCTAAGTTACATGGAGAAGTGGAAGCCAAACGGGCAATAAGGCAGGCGTTGGGAATTGCTGAAAAGGAGGAGGGTAAAGATACAGGATTGACAGCATCAGGGGCACCATCTAAGGAGGTTGAAATGTATCCCCTTTCCGAAGCTAAAAAGACGGCCTTGGGGGGTCCCACTGACAGCTTCCCTCCGTATACAAGCCCAGTCCCTGAGGAAGCCCCCTTCGCTAATCCCCCGGCCCCACCTGACCCCACTGATGCTCCTTTGCCCATGAACAAGAATATCCCAGGCAAAACTTACCCGGATTTGTCACAATGGAAAAAAAATAAGAAGAAAGCCTATGAAGTCCTACAAGCGGCGGCGCACAGGAAAACCCGACGCAGAGCCCGGAGTCGGGGCGGGCAGGCGGGCGCGCTCAAGGCAAGGAGCGGGCGCCCAGCAGCTCCAAGCCAGCCCCCAGCACCGCGCAGGGCCAGGCAAGGTCAGGGGATCGCCCGGGCGCTCCGGCCGCCCGCCAACCTGGCCAGTCACCGGCCAAGCCACCGCGCACCGCGTCTGCCCGCCGCCCGCCCGCCCCCCGCCAGTCAAGCCGGAACCGGGGGAAGATGGCTGAGCGATAGATGGCGGCTCCAGAATCGCGTGCTCAGCGAGAAAAGCATCTGCAACGGCAAGCAAGATAGTAAGAAAGCAAAGCAGCCCCGCGAGCGATCTAACGCGGCTCACAGCCGAAAGACAGCGAGCGCTCCACAAACGCAGCCCAAAAATACAAATGCCGACAGCAGCGAAAGGCACATCACCGCCCTCCCCGCTGCTAGTCTCCCAAATGCAGATCAAACACACACACACACAGGGAAGACGCAAATCAAACGCAAAGAAAGAGAGACGGACCGTTTAAAAAGGCAATTCCTTCTTCTGACACCACGGAAAGCAAGTAATGAATTCTCTGCAAAGGCTGTCCAGTGTTAAATGTTACGTGTTTGTCATGTAAAGTCAAAATGCGCGCTGTATGTCTTGTCTGTCCTACATGTGTATGTCTTGTCTGTGTGTAAAAAGGTGTTTGAATAAAATCCAGGTATGTGTGTGTGGGCACACCTCTGTGTCCAAACTTCTTTTCTGCTTCTCTGCTTACTATCTCTTTCCTGTAATATTGTTGCAACACTTCTTTTCATTTTTGAGCTCATTCCTGGTACCATGATATATTTTTTTTTGGCTTTGTGCACTATTTGTTCTCTGTTTGGAAAAAATTTTGAGTTAAGTTTAAACACTAGTGTGCATCAGAATGCCACTAAACCTCGCCAAAGAAAACCATGTAATCTTTAGAAAGTATTTTAAATTGAATGTATGATTGTCTATTTGTTAGTGTTTTATAGCTAAACTTATTTAGGAGTCCTTTGGAATGTGGTTTAATAGGCAGGGCTATTGGGGATTCTGTGGGAATTTCACACAGAACATTGAATGGAGATTGGTGTAACATGATAGTGTCTGTTATTCTTAGATATTCATTTAGAGGTATTAAAGACAGTTCTAAAAATGGGAATAGCTACAGACTGGCATAGTAAATATTTCAGCCATTCTTAGAATCACATGCTCCCCCTCCCTCTTAGCCCAAAAGGGGGGGGGGAGACAGTTGACACTGAGTTGGGGTTTCCAAACCCCCTCCTCTTTCCTCCAAAGCAAAGTAGCAGGGTGACTCACCCAGCGTCTTACACCTATCCTCAAGACTTTTATCTTCTCAGGGAATTCCTGTCCCTTAATCTCAGCAAAAAACATGCATTCCTTCCTTCAACGCTGTGCTGTGTGAACTATAAAGCCTAAGCCTTTAAAAATCTGTTTCCTAAAATAATGAAAGTTCCATTTTTAACAAGGCTTGTATAAAAAGGTGGTGTAAACATTACCAATATTTCAAACCAAGTCTCTCTAAATCACAAAAGTTCATGTTTACAGCAATGCCGCTTCAATCCTAAACAAAGCTGAGTCCTACCAGCAGCAAATCACACTTTAAAGGAGCCAAATAAAGCTTTTTGAAAAAACTGAAATGCCTAGCAAAATTGCTTGCAAGTTTACCCGCGGGCTCAGCTAAACTAGAAATCATTAATTCAAAGTTGCATTTCTAATTTTTATGTAAGCATCCTTATGCTCTCCAAACCTACCAAGGCTTTAAGTTTTTAGAAATTAGTAGCAAGCAATTATTAAACGTACACATCAGGATATAAAAAGATATATTTCCCTCCTTTTAAAAAGAAAAGGGGGAGTTAGGCATTCTTGGGGTGGTATGTCTTAAACTGGGTGAATGTAAGACCAATGCTGCAAGACAAACTTATTTTCACCATAGCTAATTTTTTGCGGAAGTGCATGGGGCGGGCCGTGTCAACACTAAAGTTACTGTAAATATGACTGTCGTGCAGAATCTCACCAAAAGGAGAGCCAGTTGCAAAACATCCGAATTCAGACCGACCCCGTGGCAGACTGGTTCCATTCACTAGGATTGCCAGCCTGGTTGCTACATATAATTCAGCCAGTACTGATGATAGTAGTTATATGTATTTTAATGTGTTTATTTGGACCTTGCTGTTTTCAATGTATCCAAAATGTTGCCTTTAAAACTTCCGAGCAGCTGTTCAAAAGAAGAGGGGGAGATGTTGGATGTTGTGGAGAGAGTGGTTTTTGCAAAGGACTATGGGATCGGGACAAGGTGAAACAGAGCAAGATGCCACGGTGACCGGCTGACCCCTTGCAACACAGCAGAAAGCCGCCACAACCGGCTGACCCCTTGCAACACAGAGCGAGAAGATCGGGAAAATAAACATCCTGCGCTAGTAACCCATTAACCTAGATACGCGTATTTGCTTTCGCTAAGCCGGTTTACCTTGGTTAACCTTAAGCCTGTCAAAGCGCGGAAAGGCTTGTTTGCCGATACTTCCTGAGCTAATCAATGCAGCCTTCTGATGAGTTAATTAATGAACGAATGCCTTGGGAAACTGAACCATAAATATGAGTCTGTATTCATCAATAAACCAGAACTTTATTATTGATCATATTGGTCTGTGTGAGTTCTCCCTCGCTTCGGCACGGCAATCCAGTGGCACTGTTCTTATGTTCTTAGAAGTCAAATTTGAATCACAACTCATTTTAGAGTCACTCCTTCGAGTCCCGCCTAAGTTATTGACCCGTGTACCTCGAGTTGCACATAAGTGGCAAAAAACACATTTTCACTATTCGAGTCCAAATCACGGGACTCGAGTTTCCATTCCTGATATAATCTGAGCCAGGTTTGCTTTGAGAAGTTGGACACTGGCTCAGGGCCCATGCTCATCAGAGGGCACACCTGGGCAGGCCAACTCTTGAACTCTCAGCACCAGTGGCAATAGTAGTGATCAATGCACCATAAGGGAGCCAGGGCAGGGCTTTGTCTCAGAAGCCCCCAGGAACCTGGCACCAGCCCTTGATACAACCAGATTGCAGGTACGAGGAGCACTGAACATCATACAGAAGTTTTTACTATTTTTCATTGGAAGCAGACCCATGGGTCATCTGGCAAGGACCCAAGATCCACGAGAAGATTATGGGTAGTGGAAAAATAATCTACATTCAATATGACTTCTGAGTGTATTTCCGTGTATGTAGGGAGAATGTTTGTTCAAATCCTGAAGTCGCCTTAGGCAGGGAAAATGCTATTTTGAGTCTTAGAGGCCATGGGAATGTTCTGCAGTCTCAGGCTGCCCACTCTTATCTGTCCCATGTTTGCGGAAATTTAAGAGGCAAATTGAAATAGCAGCATTTCAGCACCTGGATGCACCATGTAATCATGAACATGACTGCCACAACTAGGAAAGGCTATCTACAATCCATGACACCACCTAATATGTCCAACCATTTTCAGCAACCTGTACTGTGTTATGTGCATTGCCAAAAGAAAAAAAAGCTGTATTCACTAACAGAAAATAATAATTCTCCCTTGTGTTCCTTGTAGGAAAGCTTTGAAGCAACTTAGGAAATAAGCAAATGCACTCTTGGAATTGGTTGCACGTTACTAGTGAGCTGTGGTTTTTTTTCTTACCACAAAACAGTTTCAGGAAATATAAAGCAGGCTTAGTTTTAAGTTTCTTAGAGAGTTGCAATTGTTTCCGTGTCAGTTACTATAGAGGCAGCAGAGGTCTATCTTGCAGTAAATATCAACCTAACTGTAATTTTCAGAAAACAAATAAGCTTGCCTTGATGAAATTGCAGGTGTGCCCTGGTATCCACTGATTCACTATCCACGGTTTCGGTTATCCACTGATACCATGGATACTGGGATGCCTATTAAAAAGATAGGAGAACATTAAACAAATCCATTTTTACCTTGCTGCAGGTTAACTGCAAACTGATGTTCCCCTATCTTTAAAAAGGCGTCCCCAGTATCCACGGTTTCAGGTATCCATGATTGGGTTCAGAACAGAACCCCAGTAAATTCTGGGGATTCCTGTATCTCTGTTAGTACAATATATTTTGGTGTCCCCTTATAATTACCCTTCCTTTGATTCAGGCTATAAAATGCTATAGAACCTTCTCATTTGTAGGGACAATGGGGTCCCAAGAAGGATCTTTCTTAGAGCCCAATCCTATCTCTGTCTACTCAGAAGAAAGTCCCATTATAGTCAATGGAGCTTACTCCCATGAAAGTGTGGATAGGATTTCAGCCTGAGACCCTTCTTCCTGGTGTCTCCGACTTTGGAGTTTAGGCAGGAGGCTGCAAGAGAGAACCCACATAAACAAAAGCTCTTTCGGGCTCCACAATCATTCTTAGGAATGCTTAAGGGTACTGCAGACCAAAACGTTTGAGAGCCCTAGACAAACATATGAAGCCACCACTAGGTTTTCCTAGGTCAGCATTGACTATCAGAGCGCAATCCTATACCCCCGTTGCTACGCTTTTGCCAAATGCTGTCGCAAACGTGCCATCACGCACATCAGCGTCGGCAGTACAGCGCAGGACCAGCGCAGGCAGCAGCGCCAATGTTCAGGCGCCGCCACGACCTCCAGCAGTACTGGCCTGATGTCTGTCGAGTGTTGGCAGTGCGCAGTTGGCGCTGGGCCTCGCTGAGGGCGTTCCAGAGGTGTGCCGGGGGTGTAACTGGGCGGCGCAATGGCCAGAGATGGGGGTTGTTGTGACACAGGATGGTCGTAGTGCCAAATCCTAACCCCCCTCCCCAGCCTCGGCGGTCCCAGTTCAGGCCGCTCCTGCGCGTGTAAAACAGCAGGCGCAGATCCGAGCAGCCCCATTGGGATGACTGGGGCTTAAGCGGCTGGAAGGGGAAAGCCTCTCCTTGGCCTGCACTTCATTGCTGCTGCCTCGTAATGGGCTTTAGCCAGTGATGTCATTCAGGGGGAACGGACCAGAACGGGCATTCCGGATCCTAACGGGCTCTGTGGCTGGTTCCGGGTTCCCAACAAGTGCCAATCAAAAGTGAGTTCCTGTTCCTAAATCATTTGAATGACACCACTGGCTTTAGCATACAGCCCTGTTATGGCGGCCTTACTATGGCGGCCTTATTTAGGATTGGGCTGCCCGTTAGAGCACAATCCTAGCCTGGAGTTTGGCCAGCACAGTTAGACCAGCACAGTTTGGCTGGCACAAGGACCTCCGTAAAGCACATTTGGGGCACTCTCGGAGTCAGGGTGCATGTCTGTGTTCAAGCACACTTTACAGTGGCCCTTGTGCCAGCCAAACATTGCTGGCCTAACTGTGCCAGATTAGGATTGCACCCTTAATCTCTTTCCTAGCCTTACTGGGCCTGAACCTGGATTTTTCTGCATTCAAAGCATCTGATTTATCATTGATATTTATTGGGCACCTTCATTAGTATATTTTTGGTACCAGGAAAAGTCTTGTTTTCTGGGGCCTTCAATGGCCTTTGGACCCTTTTAAACCAACAGCTCTTTTAGTCTGGATTTTTATATTACCACCTCATCTTGTACCTGCTATTTCATGTTTATGGTGCTACTTTCATGTTTTGGAAACCAGTGTCTTGAGGCAACTGCAGGAGATTGTAGATTAATACCTAAAACACCTAAATAAGCAGGGGTGTTCCTAGAGTGGGGGCAAAATGATAACTTTTTCAGGCTCCTGAACAAGAAGCAGATGCTTCTGCTTTGCTCTCACAGCTACAAATGGGTATGAAGGAATTTTTTCTGTCATCCAAATTGGCTATGGATGGCATTTTTGGCCTACCCCAAACTGGCAAGGGAAGGTTGGTGTGTTCAGTAGGTTTCATGACTTAAAAATTGGTCACTTGCATTTAATAAAGTTAAGACACGGTCTGGTGTCCTTGGGGGTGGTGCAAAGGTAATAGGTTACCTCAGAATGCCAGAAGCAGGGGAGTGGCAGTGAGATACAAGTATCTGGTTGTCCTGCATGCTCCCTGAGGCATCTGATGAGCCACTGTGAGATACAGGAAGCTGGACTAGATGGGACTTGGCCTGATTCAGAGGAACTATTCCTATGTTCCTTTGAATACATGCCTGAAGAGGAGCATCTGGTTCTGGTGGCTGTCCAAGAGAAATGCTGTGGAGAATTTTGACTGGCCACCAGTGTGTTTACCTCAGTATTTACCTCCGGATGCCAGGTGTAAGGGAGTGGCAACAGAATGCAGGCAGCCTGTTTTCTTGTGTGCTCCTGAGGCATCTGATGGGTCACAGTGAGATACAGGAGGCTGGACTAGATGGGGCTTTGTTTGGCCTGATCCAGCAGGGCTCTTATTATGTTAAGGGGTGGGGCCACTTTATACAAGCATTCAGAAGCCTGAAACAACTTTCAGCGTTTTGCCCCCTCCTCTAGGAATGCCACTGTAAATAAGGGCCCAATCCTACCCAACTTTCCAACAGGGAGCAAAGGACTACCAGATACAAACTGGGACAGAGTGCCTACACCTTTAACCATGGTGTAGAAGCAGGGGAATTTGGGCAGGTGCAGCTCATCATGGAAGGGTTTCAAAAGCTGCACCTGCCAACATTCCCTCTTCTACACCATGGTTAAAGGCATAGGCACTCTGTCCCAGTTTGTATCTGGTAACCCTAACTGCTGCAAACAGGGCATGTGCCCTGCATCCTGTGGGAGGGGGGAGGCAGTGAATGTTTGTTCCATTATTTTGGGGGCAGTGGTGTCATTCAAATGATTTAGGAACAGGAACTCACTTTTGATTGGCACTTGTCGGGAACCCAGAACCAGCCACGGAGCCCGTTAGGATCTGGAATGCCCATTCTGGTCCATTCCCCCTGAATGACATCACTGCCTTCGCCCCCCCTAGGAATCCGGAGTTGCTCCCTTTAACCCTCTGAGTGCTGGCCAACCAAGAAGAAAAGCTCTTTGCAGAGGAATTGGGAGGGGGGAGGAGGGAGAGTGGGTGGAGTCAGCCCTAATTTTAACTAGTGGAACTGAGTTCCCCCGCGTTCCCCCTGCATGACATCACTGTTTGGGGGTGCATTGTGGCTGCATCAGTGCTGGAAGGTTGGACAGTACTGGGGCTGCAAAGGTTGGATGGATCAGATTCTAGAGTCCAACTCATGTCTCTGTACACGTTCACACTAGAGGCCGTCATGCTTCAGTGTCAGTTCTTTTGGCTCTTTTAAGCATCTAATTTAGAAAAATGGTTCGTCTGGGTAATGCATAGTTCAGGCTGAAGCCTGGTTAAAATCGATGGAGCTTAAACACAATTAGCTACTATACATATTGTTGAGGCAGCAAGCTTTTCTGACGCGGCATTCATGTTATTTATCTTTCCAGTAAATCAGTCTAGGCACAGTCATGTGGAAAAACAGATTTATATATTTTCATGAATTTGGTCTCTCCTCCTTCCCCACACCTCTGTCCTGCCTCCCTCCCACACTGACTAAGCTTATTTTCTCCTCCGTCTTGAGATACCCTGAAAGCTGTCTCAGTGCTTTTCTTCTTAATCCATCAGATCTGCCATACTAAAGATATATGTGTGTGAATGTGCAGAATAAGGAAGACATATTCAGGAGCACTGTGAACAAAGAACGCTTTGATGGCTCGCAGTGAAATGTTTGCATTCCCATATGGAATATCAGGACATAGTTTGGATCGCATGGAAAGGCAAATTCTGTATGCTAGCTGATGTGCTTTCGATCCAAACAGTTGACACTCTTCTGGTCTGAACCTGTGAGTCACTGTGAAGCAATGGCTGTGAAGCAATGGCTAGTATCATTTTGCATTATGGTCCTAGCATCAATACAAGGAGACAATTTGATAAAGATTGTTCTGGAACAGTAGCAGCCACCACTGGGCTGTGCTTCCTCTAACACAGTTTCTCAAACTGTGGGTCAGGGCCCACCAGGTGAGGATAATGGAAAATGTGGAAGATTTCCAGGAGATAGCAAATTATATCCACCGTGGCCCCTTGTCCTTGTCAGCCAGAAATTACAGGGTTAACCCCAAAGCCTTTGCCTGCAGTTCGTTCATAGCTGCAGCCAATTGGAGATAACAAGAGCCCTGGGGATAAAAGTAGCTCCTGAAAAGAGCAGTGGTGTGAGTGAGGAGAGGTGGAAAAGGGTTGTGGACTGGAGGGTGAACGGAAGGAGTTTGGAAAGTGAGAGTGAACTAACTGATGGGGACTGACGGATGGACTGTTTGACTGATTAATGGATCGAATGGAGGACACTTGGAGATTGCTGTTGGAACTAAGGTTGCTATTGGAGACTGTGGAGAATTAGTGTGTGTCTGCCATGCCCCTGGAGCCACCAACTGGAGGAGGAAGGAGGGCTGGTGTCGCTGAGAAGGCAAGCTGACTGCATTTTGCCTTTGGTGGTGGGGTTTAGTGGTGCCTTGTGTAAAACCAAGGTTGTTTTTGATGGTAAAAGGGAAGCTAATTAGTCTGTGGACATATGATTGCAGAGAGAGAATTTGGCAGAACAGTGGGTCACAAGCCAATTTCAGGTGGGTTGTGTAGCACCTAATGCAGCTGTCACTGAAAATTTGGGAAGATGGAACACCAGAAAGGAGGAGGGCTATGTGGTTATTTTGCTTGTGCAAAGGTTGTAAATAGGCTTTTTTTTTTCTTTCTGATTCACTTTGCTATTGGAAAATGGCTGAGAACTGACCCAACTTCTTGCTGCACTCTCAGGAAAGCAGCAGGCTCTGGTGTTACGATGACGGCACTTCCAGCCATGAGATCGTTTCTGGTGGGTCCCAGACAGATTATCATTCTAAAAAGTGTGTCCTTGTACTAAAAAGTTTGAGAACTACTGTTCTAACAAAAAGAAGGGATACAAATTCTCCTGTAGTCATAGGCACCATCTAAGGGGGGCGGAGGGCTTTCCAGCCCCCACGTTAATGCCAGCCCTCTCGGCATCCAGCACCCACAGCCAATCCGCTCCAAAGCAACCACAGCTAACCTGCACGGTCTTTGGGAGACAGACTAGTGAAGCACGCAACGCCATTTTGACTCCTGGCGCGTGTTCATGATGTCCGCTCTCGTGACCGAGAGAGCTCCAGAGCCCAGGTCTACCCGCTATACTTATAATGGGTAGACCTGGGCTCTGGAGGGCGTGGCCACATCAATGTCAGAGGCGTGGCCACGTCAACGTTGGGCATGGCCACGGGCACCTACGTTTATCAAAGCAAGTCGGCGCCACTGCCTGCAAAAAGGTAAAGGTTTCCCCACGACCGAATGGTCTAGTCATGACCGACTGTAGAGGGCGGTGCTCATCTCCGTTTCAAAGCCTGTAGAGCCGGGGTTTTGTCTGAGGACAAGCTTCCGTGGTCATGTGGCCGGCATGACTCTACGCCGTAGCACACGGAACGCCATTCCCTTCCCACCGAAGTGGTCCCTATTTATCTACTTGCATTTTTAGGTGTTTTCGAACTGCTAGGTTGGCAGGAGCTGGGACAAGCAACGGGAGCTCACTCCGTCGCGCAGTCTCGAACTCCCAACCTTGTGGTTGGAAAGCCCAGCAGCAGCGGATTAACTCACTGCGCCACCACGTCACTAGTATAATAATCTTCTTTAATATGAGAAAAATTGTAAGTCCATCACTTTGTTTCAGTCACAAGGACCTTCACTTTCCCTCTCCTGAATACCTCTAGATGCGATCACATTTGTCTTTCCATTTGTTCTGGGTGTTCTTCCTGTTGACAACAATTGCGAAAAGGCCAAAGACTAGAAGGCTGCAACTGATAAGAGTGGGGGGTGTGGTGGGGAGGTGATTTGTTGAGCGTAGAGAGACACTCGCAGCTACAAGACGGAGCATAGTAAAGACATAGCCCTGGGACATCAGCCAGGCCTGCAATTAGCTGTGTCAGATTGGCAAAGCCTATAAATGTCATGGCCAAATTAGGAATGTCAGCTCCATCGCCTGCCAGAACGTAGCGTGCATCTTTCCTGACTTGGCAGTTTGACATGCTGTTGGAATGCGAACTTGTGACAACAGCTGACAGAAAATGCGGTTCAGGCTATTTGTCCCTCGACATTGCTTCCAAAGTTTTAAATGATTAGTTATATTGGGATACCTGCTGGTAGGGGCTGAGTGCATCCACTAGCCAAAGATTTGGGGGAGGACTGGAGGATGGCTACAGGGGGGTGGCACGGTAAGTATTGCAGATTATCCAAGACAGATTATGTAATTGACCCTTCCCATTCACTGTCAGAGCCATTCTGGAAGGTTCTGTCAAAGTACACCAAGTGTGTGCAAGAAAACTCTAGGATTTTTTTCTCCTTAATGAAAAGGACCATACTCGATACTTGAATAGGGAATCTGGGAATTGCGGAAGAGGGCGCTTCATCCATCCCTTGCTGGCTGTTTTTCTGTTCACCACATAGTTTCAATTAGAAAAGCAAGGACCTCCAAGCTGGGATTTCATTCCATGCATCTATGTACATTATGTAGTTCAGAGTTTCTCAGACTGTGGGTTGGAACCAGCGTCATCATCCACAAATGAACTACTGGAACGCTGGGAGGGACTTACGTGGGGCTTCGCCGTGATTGGCTGCCCGCCCGTTTCATTCCGCGGCTGCCCTGGCCTCGAAGGGTGCCTGCTCGCTGGGGGAGACAGGTGGGGGCGCGCCGGGTGCCTGGGCAAGCAGCGGGGGGCTGCGCCAACCGGGGGCAGCCCCCCCTCGAGGCCAGGGCAGCCACGGAGCGAAACGGGCGGGCTGCTAATCACACGAAAGTCCCGCCCAGCGTTCCGGTAGTTCATTTGCGGATGACGACGCTGGTTGGAACACACATGGTGGGTTATGGTCTGATGTCAGATGAGTCACAGAAACCTGGGAGCCGCCCTCTTGGAAGCTGCAGGCCTTACTCTTGCTATTTTTGTTTTGTGAGTGTTAACAGTTTGAATTTTCAAGTGAGCATTCTAAAAATTTTGTTTTTAGTTCAGTGCTTTTACATAATGTTTTTTACCTAGTAGTTTGTTCTAATCTTGCTTTCTGTCAGATATGTTTCATCTCTGTGCGGGCGCAATCCTAAACTGAGTTAGGCCGGCATAAGCTAAATCAGTAAAGTTTGGCCAGCACAAGAGCCACCGTAAAGTATGTTTAGACTACTCTTGGAGTCAGAGAGGCCAACACACAGACGTGCCATCCTCCCTGACTCCGAGAGTGGTTCAAACACACTTTATGGTGGCCCTTGTGCTGGCCAAACTTTGCTGGCAAAAGGGATTCTCCCTGCCTGAAGAATCAAAGGAATTTATGCTTTCAGCACGCATAGTTAGGAGACAGATCCATTTAATTGTTCATCACAATAGTCTGTCCATGAGTAGATTCAGGGAGCTCATTGTGTTGTATGCAGGCACTATGAATGTAAATGTGGGAAGACACATGACGATGTCACTCCTATTCATTTCAATGAAGCCTGCACAGCAGAACTTCCCAGCACAGTGTTTCTCAAACTGTGGGTCAGAACCTGATGTCTGGTGGGTTGTGGAAAGCTGGGAGCAGCCATCTTGGAATTTTTACATCTTTACATCATATTTTTTCCTAATGTTGTTTTCTGTCAGGGATGTTCCATGGTTGTACAATTGCTCCAGGCCCAAGAATACCAGTTTATATTCAAGGAGTGTCATTTTATTATGCAACAATGTTGACCCTTCCTGCTTGATGATGTCACTTTCAGCTTTGACATCACTTCTGGTGGATCCTGACATGAGTGCCAGTCTAAAACGTGGGTCCCAGTGTAAAAAATTTGTGAACTACTGTCCTAGAAGAATGTGCTCCATTTTGAGTGGTGGGCACACAATGGACATAATCCCATATGGGCTGAAATACAGCAAATACATGAACCTGCCTTTTATAGGATTGGAGCCATCTCCAATTGGGCCCAATACTGGCCAAATACCTCCTGATGCCCGAGACAGCATGCCAAATGCTGCCCCCCTTCTGCATGATGTGCCGTCACAAAGAATACGCCAGTCTCTGCTCCTCCCACTCTCCAATGCCCTAACTCAGCACTCGCCTCTCCTCTCCATTTCCTCTTCCTCTCTGCCCACCTCTCAATCCAGGGAGTGGAACTTTGAGGAGCAGCAACAGAGACAAGTAGGTGGGCAGAAAATCTGCTTCCACCCATCTGCTTCTGTTCCGCCAAATCCCGTCCTGCAACAGAGAACTTAAAGTTAGATTCCACCAAATTCCCTGCTGGGCCTCCCCAAGGTCCTCAATGCCCACATTAGGCTAACTAGTTTCCCCACAGAGCAGCCTCAGAGATAGGCAAGAGGGAGGGGGTTCAGTCACCCACTGGGCCTCCTCTCTTTCAGCAGCTTTTGTTTGGGATCACTGGCTGGTCAGCCTCCTCCAGACTGCCCTCATCACTGGCTTTGCTCAAGATACCCCACCACCAAACAATAGGCAGTTAGCTTGTCCCAGCTACAACTGCCTCCTTCCTTTGGTGGCTCCAGGGGCGTGGCAGCCAAACAACTGTTTCCCACAGTCAGCTTACCTTCTCCAGTCTTTCAGCCAGTTCCTCAGTCCTTCAGGCAGTCAGCAATCCATCCATCCAGCACTGCATCCCAGGTACCATCCTCCAGTACCTACCAAGCTCCTTACCAAGGTACCATCCTCCAGTACCTACACAGCCTGCAGTCCAGCACCTGCCTGGTGCCCTCCTCCAGGACCTTCCCAGGTCCTCATCCCAACTTCCTTTCTCCCTCTGCTGTCTCCAGTTTTATACTATGGGTCCTATATCCCAACCAATCAGTGGGCAGGCTTTAATTTATCAGCCACGCCCATCTGCAGCTATGCAAGGCTTGCAACTACCTTCTGGGATTAACCCTATAATCCCTGGTTTATCTGGGACAAAGGGCCTTTGCTGATACCACTCCCTATCCTCGGGGTGGCTCCTGCCTTTTCCAATACAGCTTCCTAAGGCGACCTCTTCAGCTGGTGTCATGGATGAGCCGGCATTGCCTGTGCCTACTGGCAGTGATTTCATCCATGGTGTCAGAAAGAGGTTTTCTTGGAGGATTCAACAAGGAACATTCTGCATTCAAGAGTCTATCATTCAAGAGTCCTTGTGCATCTGCTGGGTAGAAATATACCATTCAGCTAAGGCTCCATCCTAGAAACTGATACCAATTGTGCTATGCCAGGCTTTCCTTGTTAAACATCCTGGGGGCCTGAATCCAATTCTCCTGAAGATTTTATCTCTTGTTAGATAAGGAAGCACAAGCAGATCAATCTGAACTCAATCTTCATGTCTCATGAGCTCATTATTTACTCTTTTGTTGGTCCAGATCAGGTTTTTAAGATCCTTGTGGAAGCTTCAGTGTCCTCTTGTCTTTGGTGCAGCTATCCATCACCCTGACAGTTCGGAGTAAATAATTAATAATAATGAAACTTCTTTATTGGAAAGGACTTTTACCTACTTATGGACAAAAATCTGCACAGCATAGAGAAAAGCCCACTCAATAGCATTGCTCAAAGTGCCTGATGAGTCAGTGTTGTCGAGAATTATGCATGTGACTCTTTAAAAAACAGATCTGTGCAAGAAATTTAACTTGGGAAGTTTATTACAAAGCATATTTTCCTTTTGACCTCTAATTTCACAGTCAAAGCAGCTTGATTTTTTTTCCTACCAAAGCATTGAAATAGCACTGTCATTATGTCAAAGTGAAAGAAAAGCTATTGATAGGGGGGGGGAAACCCTCAGCATGAAACAGACCTACTAGATGTGTATATAAACCTGATAATTTTTGAAACGGGGGTTTCAATCAAGCACTGGTTCTGAGACTACAAGAAGAAATCACAGAGAATCTAGAGTTGAAGATTTCTCTCTCTGTGATTTTAATTAGGGGATTAAGAGTACTGTGATATTGTAGTTGGAGCAGACATCCCAAATGTGCCATTGAACGTGGTCACAATCTTTCCACTTTCGTAAATCACAACTGCAGGAGTCCTGCATGTGCACCAGAACCACAGCACAAAAAGAGATTTAAACCTTTCCCCCTTCTTCATGTTTAAAATGCACACACACACACACACACACACACACACACACACACACACACTTTTTCATTTCTAGAGCCTGAGCTCCTGTGTAAAGCTGCCCTTCCTCCTTACCTTCAGAGCCATTTGCGGCTCAGAGAGCAAAGCCACTGAACCAGTTCCCCGAGCCATGAATGGCTCTGACGGAAAAGGGGAGGGTCTGCAGCCATGCCAACACAGCTAAGACTCATAGGTTTGGGCTCTAAGAGCGCAATCCTAACCTGGAGTTAGGCTGGCACAGTTAGGCCAGCAAAGTTTGGCTGGCACAAGGGCCACCGTAAAGCATGTTTGGACCTGTTCTCAGAGTCGGCACACAGAAGTGTGCCATCCTCCCTGACTCTGAGAGTGGTCCAAACATGCTTTACGGTGGCCCTTGTGCCGGCCAAACTCCAGGTTAGGATTGTGCCTTAAGTGTAATTGAACACAATGGGCTGAGTAAAATAAATAACACAATTTTCAAACATCTCTATGTGTAGCTCAGTGCAGACTTGAACCCGGGTCTTTGTGGTCCAAATCCCAATTATAACCATTGCACCACACTATTCAATTTGGATGCTCCCTTTTCGTCTAGAGGAGGGATGTGAAACTCATTTCATGAAGTGTTACCGCCATCACTGGCCTAGCCTCAGACCCCAGCACTGGGAGGAGGCCACGTGGAACTGGCAGGCAGTAAGTGCCGCCGCTGCTGGTGGGGTGCTTTTTGTGGATGGGCGGGGAGGGTGGAACTGGGTGGGGTAGAGTGGGGACAGCATGGAGGCCCCCGCAGGATCCTATCCTCCAGCCTTGGACAGCCCCTCAAGTCTGCATTGGCAAAATAGCCGACACAGATTTGAGGAGACTCATTGGTGGGCCTCCTGTGCCCTTATCCGGGGGAAGGGCACCCTTCTCCCCTTCTCCCCAGGTGCCTTCAGTGGCAGTCCCACACCCAGAGGCGGATCTACAGGGAGGGCAAAGCTCTAAGTGTTGCAAGAAGCCTTACCCTGTCATGTAAATCCCTCCTCTCCCTTGCTGCTGTAGCCAGTAAGCAACGCCAAGATGTTGCTTTTCCCTGTGAGGATTGGCTAGAACGGTGCAGGAAAGGAGTGATTTCCACTGCAAGGTAAGGTTTCTTGCAAAACTTAGAGCTTTGCCCTCCCTTAGATCTGCCTCTGCCCACACCTGTAAGATGCAGCGGTAGCCATTCAGCTACCACTGCACCTGCAGCGGCCAGGAAGTTTAGGATTGGGCTGCCCAACATCAATTCATGACTTGTAGCTGAACTGACTCCATCAAGAATCACTTAATGGAGTTAAGGTTGAAGTGATGAAGGTTGAATTCTCTCTTTGGTGCTCTGAGATAGCCCATTCACACATCAAGTGGTGACTACATGTGAGTGAACTAGTCTCTGGCTTCTTTAAAAAAGTAAGGGGAGGGCTGCTTCCAAACATTAATTTAACAACATTGCACATATTGTATGATGCTTATTCTATCTGAATATGGTTTGGGGGTGGAACGCAATCCAGCTTTGCTTCTGCTGAAAATTAGAGGTCGAAACCAGCCCATATGTAGTTCCATCAACTCCTACAGGTTTTCCTAAATTGGAAACAGAGAATTGAAGTGGAAAACATTCCCCCATCTCACTTGCAAGAGGCCCAAGAGAAAGAAGACATACAAAGCCAGTCATCCATTCAGGACACGGTATAGCTACCCAGAGGCAGATCTAAGGGAGGGCAAAGCTCTAAGTTTTGCAAGAAGCCTTACCTTGCAGTGGAAATCACTCCTCTCCTGTACCATTTTAGCCAATCCTCACAGGGAAAAGCAACATCTTGTCATTGCTTACTGGCTACAGCAGCAAGGGAGAGGAGGTATTTACATGACAGGGTAAGGCTTCTTGCAACACTTAGAGCTTTGCCCTCCCTGTAGATCCGCCTCTGTAGCTACCGTATTCACAAGGTCTTTCGGGTGTCTATTTTATTGGTTGCCATCTGGCACACACAGAAAGCCCCGCCCACCACTCTGTTCATCTATATATATAAAAATGAACGTGGGTGGGTATGTATGCGTGTGGGTGTGTATGTTCTCTATAGGCTCCCCCACGGCTTGACCGATCGCCACGAAACTCGGCACACACGTACCTTGCGGCCTGGCAACAAACACTGTGGGGTCAGACCCCCCTACAGCCCCCCATTTTTGGGGGAGGGGGGCTAGAATGTCCAGACCAAGGGGATTGCATTGGACTACAGGTCTGCTGCCACCCTGTGGTCACAAACGATTCTGCAGGTTATCTGGTAGGGCTGCATTAGCTCAGCTAATACACAGGGACAGAAACGAAACCGAAACTGCTTTGCACTGCCTGCCTTGCCCAGGCTGGAAAGAGCAGGATCCAGAGAGTTCCAGCACCCAGGCGAATCTGAGAGGGACCTATTTCCAGGGAGCTAGCTGGCCACCTCTGCCTGTTTCTCAGACTTCACTGCTATCCTGCCACATTACCTGCAGACAGTAAGTGGGACCATTTCATTACGCTCCTTTGCTTGATTCTGTCCCTGAATTCATTCCTTCTCCTAATACAAGCTGGGGATACTTTCTCCCCCGGGCAATGCCGGGTAACAAAAAGCTAGTCACATATAAGGATTTAACATTTTTTATTACGTTGGCACCCCCCAATAAGACAGAGGCTTGGGATGATGAGAGTTTACTGAACGAAATCACAATAAACTTAACCTGTAGCAGGGAAAACTTCACTAGGGAACAAACCCCAAGCGTGCTAGCAGCTATTCGATTGGGGGGAAACGGCCTGGCTGTTTACCCCCCCTTGCCCAAAAGGGCTTGACATACTGGCTCCAGGCATCACCCAATCCAGGGTTGGGTTTGCCTATCCCAGCCAACCCCGAAGGGTCATAAGTAGCGGCGTCATGCAGCCGGAACGCTGGGCGGGAGGAACGGGTGAGCGGCAGCCTGCCTGTTGCATACTGCTCCGTTTCGCCGTCTTCCCCGCCCCCGCGGGGAAGGGGAAGACGGCGGGGGCGGGGAAGACGGCGAAACAGACCGGAACGCTGTTCCTTCCGCCCAGCGTTCTGGCTGCATGACGCCGCTGGTCATAAGAACATAAGAAGAGCCCCACTGGATCAGGCCAAGGGCCCATCTAGTCCAGCTTCCTGCATCTCACAGCAGCCCACCAGGTGCCTCAGGGAATACACATGCATCTCGTTGCCACTCCCCTACATCTGGCACTCCGAGGTAGCCTACTTCTAAAGTAAGGAGGTTGCACTAACCATCATGGCCTGTAGCTTGCGATGGACTTTTCCTCCAGAAATCAGTCCCCTTTTAAAAGCAACTAGGCCAGATGCCATCACCACCTTCTGTGGCAAGGAGTTCCACAGATTAATTATCCGCTGGGTAAAAAAAGTAGCTAGCACTGACTTACCCAGGCAAAGCCTTGGGTTGGCCTTTGCCCAAACCAGCCAAGGGACTCGCCAGCCAGCATCTCAACCAGGTGTGATTTTATTCAACAAACGATCATCATCCCAGGCCTCTGTCTTGTGTGCTTATTGGGGGGGGGGCAACATAATACTGCTAGGGCCTTAGAGCCAGTGATGTCATTCAAATGATTTAGGAACAGGAACTCACTTTTGATTGGCACTTGTCGGGAACCCGGAACCAGCCACGGAGCCCGTTAGGATCCAGAATGCCCGTTCTGGTCCGTTCCCCCTGAATGACATCACTGCTTAGAGCCCTGGCTAAGCTAGGCGGAGGTGAGAGAATGCATGCAGCCGATTGGCTGCAGGTTTCACAGGGGGCGTGGTATGGCTGTTGTTGGGGCTCCTGTGAGCAACCAACTTCAAGACGCCCATACATCTATGGATTCAGAATTTTTGATTTCTACTGGGTTTCTGCTTCTTCTCCTAACGACAAAAATACAAATAGTGCTCCTGAATCTTGAACTATTGTACAAACAGTAAAGATGGTCAATTTCGTTTCATTAAATATTTTTTTTTAAAAGACCCAGTTAAGCATCTCCGCTTTACTGACGTTGTGACCTCTTTCAGAAGCATTTCCTACTAGAAGGAAACGGCTCCATCCATGTGACCTATTTCTAGCAGAGCCCAGTCGTGTAAATGTTGAAAGTATTATGAGGCTCTATTGCACAGCGCTGCTGTCTGAACAGAAGAAGGAGGAAAACTCATGAGTAATTAATTGCCATCAGATCTGTATTGTGACTATGGCTTGCCATTTTCAAAACGCTTTTCAAGCATGTCGAAGCAGTTGCTGCCCATTTTCTAATTTGGAGGTTAGTGCAGAGGGTGGCCAAGCTGGTTTAACGTTACAGCCACATGCAATACACTTCAAATGTTTGAGAGCCACAAGATGTTGAAGAGCTGCAAGATTTAAGAAGCATTGATGTACTTAAATACGCTCAGTTTACAACTGGTAAATAATGATCAAGCTTGAAAATTTCTGATATGTCTTTTCTACTAATATAATGGTGATGCAAAAAGGAGCTCAGCCAACACATTTCAGATTGCCACTCATTATATTTAAGACCTGCAGGTGGCTTGTGAGCCGTAGGGCACCATCCTGAGCTGTGTTGGAACGGGCAGGCTGGTGGGCCCGTGCTGTGTCCAGTGCAGCTTGGGAGCTGGCTGGAGCCTCCACGGGGAAAGGGCACATTCATCCCCTTGCCTCGGGGTAGACGCCAGCTGCCCCTACGTAGCGGGCGCAGGTCTGAGCACACCGCGCAGCCCAAATCAGGGCTGTGCAGGCTGGGGACGGATCACATCCAAGCTCCACTCCCTCCCTGGGCCAGAACACCTCCCAGAACACCCACCCAGCCCCATTCTGCCCTCCTTCCCACCTTCCCCCTACCCAGAACCGCCCCTGAATTCAGCTGGTGCAGGAGCGGTGCACCAGGCGGTTGTGCTGCGCTAGAAGCACTGATGCGCACAGGCTTTATGGCATGTGTCACACACACACGCCCGTGCCCGTCACCTGGTGCGGCCCGTCCCCCGCCCCCTCCTAGCGACGCCACTGTGTGCAAGACAGCACTCGATCGGCACAAGAGGTTTGCGCCGGCCATGGGGGGAGGGAGGTTGGATTGCACTGATAGTTGGGCCACCACAGCTATCGTGCAAAATCTATAGTGCAAAATCCAGAAGGGTTTTCAGAGAAAGTGAAATGTCAAAAGGGTCACTTCCCCTCCCATATCAGTTATGACAGCAGTTTTCAAACTTTTTCCACTGGCATCCAATTTTTAGAATGGCACTTACATTGGGACCCACCAGAACTGATGTCATTAACTTGGAAGGGATGTCATGGCTGGAAGTGACATCATCAAGCAGGAAGTGCCATCATTGTGACGTAATCAAATGAAACTCCTGGAAAGCAAACTGGCGTTCTTAGAGTGCAGCAATTGCACAACCATGAAACATCCCTGACAGAAAGCAAGATCAAGACAAAATATTATGTAAAAGGACTGAACTGAGAACAAAAATTAAAAAAACCCTCACTTTAAAATTCAGTTAACACTCACAAAAGAAATATAGCAGCTTCCAAGATGGCTGCTCCCAGCTTTCCACGACCCACCTGACATCAGGTCACGACCCACTAAGTGGATCCCAACCCACAGTTTGAGAAACACCTATTCATCATATGATTCACCAGGATGTAAGTGGGATATTTACACTTTAATGTTACTATTTGCCTGTAAACCGCTTTGTGAACTTTGTGTTGAAAAGCGGTATATAAATACTAGTGATTGATTGATAGTGATTGATTGATATTTGGATCAGGAGCTGGGGAAGGAGGCTTGAACAGAATTATGATCAGGACAGTTCAGAGCAGAGAGATATGGAGCATGTATTGTAATGGGCTAAGTGGGGTTTAATAAGAGGGTGGACTGAGCAATGAGAAACAGATGAGGGGCATAGAATGAAATTCCATCGCCCAGCCTTTCTTTGATCAAGGACGATCTTTGGGCAGAATGTTCCATCTTTCATTATCCATCACTCCTTCTATGGCTTACTTCCAACCAGAGGCAGAGGAAGGGTGCAGCCCGGGGTGGCGCAAGCCATGGGTGCTGGCAGCGGCGGGGCGCCATTGCGCGGAGTCCGCGGACTAACCCGCATGCTGTCTGGCCTGCCTGCCCTCCCTGGCATTCGTTCCACTCCAAAATTGAGTTATTCCGGGCGCAGGGAGGCGTGGCTGGGTGACGCATGGGGGCAGGGCAACGTGCTGGGGGCGCGGTTTCGTCACCCTGCCATGGGTGCACTCGGGGCTCTGTTCGTCCCAGCTTCCAACTGGTCAAAGATTTGCTGAAAGAGAACAGGGACAGCAGAATCTGGCTGCAAAGCCAACTCAAGGTTGGTTCAAGAAGTCAAGAGTTCCCAGAACCTTTTGAAGTGATATTATTGCTAATAGCATCCTGAGGCCATGCCTTGAAGGCAAAAGGTAAAATAAAAGCAAGCATACGTTGTCCGAATCTTCACCACAGACTAACCCAAAGCTGGGTTCATGATAATTCTTAGGCATACAATGGGAAGCCAAAGGATGTGGTCAATTCACTGTACAAATCTTATGGCACAATCCTAACTTGGAGTTATGTCACATGGGACTTGTGCCAGCCTAGGAGTGTCGCAAATGCACTATAAAGCATGTTTGCACCACTCTCAGAGCGCAATTCTAAGTTGCGCTGGATTGGTGAGGCCGGCAGTTTCGTCCCCTTACCCCAGGGGAGGCTCCAGCCTTCCTGGAGGGTTCCTTGGATCTGTGCCTGCCATTTAGCAGATGTAGAACCGAAGAAGCCATGCTACAAGTAGCATCGGCCTGTGAGCTCTAGCACCAATGCGGGGGTGTTGCTCTGGGTCCCCGCATTGGCGCTACTGACATTGTGTCAACACAACAGGGCACTTGGGATTGTGCCCTCAGGATCAGGGAGGCTGGCACATGTCTCTGGTTAGGATTGCACCCTCAGAAAGATGGAACTGAAATCAGCAAAACCAGGAAGTTGTTTGGAAATCAAGACACAACAAATGCCTGTCCCAGTTTGTTCGATCATTTACATTATTAGAGGTGTGTTGTTTCTGTAAAATTAGGAGTCCAACATTGGAAATAGCTCAGAGTCAGGCAATTAAATGAAGGTCCGTCTCAAAGACAAGAAGACCTCAAAAATGATGTGACACTAATGATGTGACTTTTCTGGGAGGCATCTGTGGCTGCTAAGAGAGGACTATGGCCCTGTGTAGCTCTGCTGATTTTATTGTCATTTTTGATTAATGTTGTTAATGTCTTTTATTGCTGCTCGTATGGTTTTATTTGTGTAGGAAGCTGCCTTGACCTTTCGAGAGGCAAGGTATAAATGTTTTAAGTAAAGAAACAAAGGGGGGGGGAACAAGGAAGCAGATGCACCATAAAAAACAAAGAGCCAAGGACAATCTATAACCCCAAATAGGGTTGGGTCTCATGGGCAGCCTGATCCTAACCCACACTGGTATTGGGAGGCCAACTGGCCTGCCCCATATCCAGGGCAGGACTGGGCCTGGCTGCAGTGAGTAAGGGGAATTAATTGTTGCCCAGCAGCCTCCCCAATAGGCCTACTCAGACCTGAGCCAGCAAAATAACTAGAGCAAATCTGAGGGCCCCATATACGGTTGGGATGGGGGTTAGGACCAGCCTAAGTGTTGGAGGCCAGTCCCACTCCCCTCCCTGGGCTGATTCATGCATGGGCCCGGCCTCTCCCTGCCCACTCCAATCTGCCCTCCCTAACCCCCTGCACCAGCCTCCTTTCACTGGTGCAAATTTACGTCTTGCTGGTCTGGAACTGGCACAAGTACACCAATGGACTCAGGTCCGTGCATGTTTGCCCTGCCTTGGGAGTTTTGTGTTGGCCACTGTATGTCCATACACTAGCCTACCCAACTCCCGAGTAGGTGCAAACATGCCGTATGGAACATTTACAACACACCTGGGCCGAACGTTTACAACACACCTGCCCAATGAGCGCACAGGATTGCACTCTGGTAAACCTGTGCATGGACTGTACCACTTCAGACTGCAGGTGAGGGGCTGCACAGGGCAATGATTGCCTTCCTCATTTGGTGGGACAACTCCATCTCCAGATAGTGTTCAAATATTGGAATGGTTTCAAATCCATCATTTTCTCATGTGCAGCAGAAAATTCCAAAAACCCTTTCCCCAATCCAGCGTCTGCACATATGTTAATATCTATGACCTGTTAGAATCAGAAACGCATATGCTAAGAACGGTTACATTTAATTTTAAAAGCTTCCTTAAATACATCATAATTGCCTTAAGTTAACCCTTGCCTCCTTTTAGTATCCTGCCATGCTTGGAGTCAGAGAAGCGACAGGGAAATTGTTTTCAAGATGCCTTAAACACAATAAGGGTGACGGGCGACTCTTGGAAAAGTCCACCCTGTACAAGGAGGTATCTGGGGTGAATTAGGTGGGTGGATTTTGTAGCACTTTCACTTGGAGGAGGGATACCAACCACCATGTCGTCGTCTTCTTTTTTACTAGAAACATTTATGTTCTAAAAGCAAGCTGTCATTCTTTAGATGGCTCGCATTAAGTTAATCTATGCGTTGTGTGAGTTTGCAAAGATGGATCAAACAGGGCTGCTAGCTCATGCAACCTCTGGGTCCACACTGGTCCTGGGCTCACACCAGCAAGGTCTCTGCCATTCATAATTTTTCCCCTACATAGACTAGGGAACGCCTTTGTCCGAAAGCGGCATTTTAATTTATTATTAATTATATCTCCCTTTCCTGTGCGGAAGCAAATGCCCAAGTGGCTTCCAAAGTTTCATCAAAACAATAAACACAGAGTGTATAAAGCAATAAATAAAATAATTAATAAAAACAATGGAGGGTTGGCTGATTACACCATAATGTTTATATATATACAGTATTAATATATAAATGTAATAATAATACCAGTAATTGCAGGATTTCAATTTATCCTTTCCCTGACATGCTCATTTGTAAAGAGCATGGAAATATTTTGTATAAAGTGGGATTCAGTCATGGTGGGACCCCTCACTAGTCACTGGTTTACCAGGAGGTGGGCTGACCTGAGGAGGGGGGGCAGGAGTTGGATATGGCCAGCGGTGTTATCAATCAATCAACAGGTACTTATATACCGCTTTTCAACACAAAGTTCACAAAGTGGTTTACAGGCAAATAGTAATAATAAAGTTAAATGGCTCCCTGTCCCAAAAGGGCTCACAATCTAAAAAAAGGCAGACCGCCAGCAACAGCCACTAGAAAGACTGCGCAGGGGTGAAGAGGGACAGTTATGCTGCCGGAACGCTGGGCGGGACATCCGGGTGATCGACAGCCCGCCTGTTGCATTCCTCAGCGTTACGCCGTTCGCGTAATGTACGCAGGCGGCGTAATTGGTTACGCAAACGGCGTAACGCTGCAGAACGCAACGGGCGGGCTGTCGATCACCCGGATGTCCCGCCCAGCGTTCCGGCAGCATAACACCGCTGGATATGGCCATTAGGCTGCATCCACACCCCTGTCCCCAACCTGCATGGCCCCAATTTGGGCCACATGGCTTGCTTGGACCTGTGCCTGCTATACAGCAGGCTCAGATCTGAGCAACCCCATGAGGGCAACTGGCACCTACTCCAGAGCAACGGTGTGAACGTGCCCTTGCCCCGTGGAGGCTCCAGCGCAGTCCTAGCCTCCGTTGGATACAGTGCAGGCCCACCGGGGGGCACTGATCGGCACCTCGCATCAGCGCTCGAGCAGCGGGACCGGCACTGCAGACAGTGTTGTGCCTGCGCTGAGGCTGTCTTGCATTGGCTGAAGCCAGCCAGCGCGAGGGAAGCTCCGTGCGGAGGCGGCAGTGGGATTGGCAGCGGGAGGGAGACTGTGTGCAGGACGAGGGCGGGACGTGGGCAGGCTTGGGAGGCGGCCATACAGCAGCATCCTAAGCCCATTCGAGAAGCTGTGCAGCCTCAATTCAGGCCGCGCGGTCTCCTCGGATCTGCGCTTGCGTCTTGTGTCTCATGCCTCCCTGGGGCACCTGGTGGGCCACTGTGAGATACAGGAAGCTGGACTAGATGGGCCTTTGGCCTGATCCAGCGGGGCTCTTCTTATGTTCTTAAGGAGCGCATAGGGGAGGCTGGAGTCTCCCCTACGGTAAGGGAGCGAATGCTCCCTTGCCGTGGGGAGGCTGCAGCCTCGCCAGTCCGGCGCTGCTTAGGATTGTGCCCTGAGTTTGAGCTCACTGGAGGAAGAGTACATGGAAGGGGTAAGTTTGGCTGGTCAGCACTAAAGAAATATAATGCAAAAACGCTAAACAGGATTTTAAAGAACGAGCAGAATCATACCCATAATTGGACATATTCAAAGCCATGTTTAAAGGTGCCCTTTTTGGACCTGACAGTCTCATAAGCCTCCTAATGATCGAAGCGACCACAACCATCGTGTTTGTATCTAACCCATATTGAATCCTTTTAGCCCCACTGTTACGCAGTGTCATAAATCTATACTTCGGCAGTTTTCCCCTTGAACTGTCAGTAGCCGCATACTCTGACATAGCCAGAAGGCATCCTGTTATTTACTGCATTATCACCTGAATAAGAAGAAAGGGAATAAAAGATTTAAACAAGAAAACTTGGAGGAGGTTTACAGAATAAAATAACTTAGCACTCAAGGAACGTGAAGACAGGGACGGTTTTGTCTCTGTGTTTGGCTGTGGCTGTGCTTTGTTAATATTGCATGGTCTGCATGAAACTTTGACTCCAGAAATTCCTCCGGGGGTGGCACGTTTACGGTTGACTTGCAGAGTTACATCTTCACTAATTGGAGTCGCCATTCCACCTGCTGGTGGAGCAGCAAAGGCCACCAGAGAGACTTCGCACACCCAGATGTCTGGCACAGGGGCGTACAAAGAGGGAGGCCAGGTGGCTCTGTCCCCAGGGTCCAGGCTGCAGGGGGTTGTCCAAGATGCCACCCCAAGATGTTTAAATTTATTTTTCACAAAAAAAAA
>JAJKFI010000007.1:18672239-18697158 GCA_029204185.1 Lerista edwardsae | reverse complement strand
TGAATGAATGAATGAATGAATGAATGAATGAATGAATGAATGAATGAATGAACTGCGTGTGTCAGCCCAGGGCTGTTGCAAACATGCTGTAAGGCACGTTCACGCCAGTCCAGGATGCGCTGGGTTGGTGCAAACACTCGGGCCAACCCAGTTGCACAGCAGACGGCTAAAAGTAAACTGCTCCTGCATTGTCCGTGTTTGGCCAGCGCAGCGGCTTTTGAAAGTGGGGGGAAGGCGGCAGGGGCAGGAGGAGGAGGAACAGAAGATTTAGTCGAGAGGGTTAATGCCTCCGTTTGCCTGAAGATAAGAGCTGAAGATCTGAAGGTCGCCAGTTCAGGACAGCCGGAAGTCTCTGTGAGCGGCAGACCTCGTTAATTGCGACTGATTAACAGCTGAGCTTCGGCTGCCTTGTGTGAGGGGGAGTTGTGCCGAAGTTCAGCCGCTTCGCTGGTGGGAGCAGGGAAGCCGTTTATCAGCCAGCAAGAAGACAAATGGGTGGCCAGAAAGAAGGACTAAATCCAGAAAGATCCATCTGTATGGGTGTAGTTCTTGAAAGATGGAACATTTCTGTATAAATTGTAAAAACCTTCGGGTTTCTGAATAAAGTCTGCCCATGTAAACCGCCTTGAGTTATAGTCATTAGAGAAATCTGGTGACCTAAGAAAGGCGGTATATAAATCCAAGTTAAAAAAACAACAACAGGGTGGAGGGAGAATGGCTGGTAGGTGGGGCAGCCTGGGGAAGGGAAGTTGCTGCTCCGGGCTGTTCCAGGTCACTCGGACTTGTGTCGGCTATTGAGAAGGCGCAGGTCCAAGCAGCCCCATCGGGCTGGCTGGGGCTTACCCAGTGGTGTCATCCTACCAGTACGCTGGGCGGGATGTCCGGGTGAGCGGCAGCCCGCCCGTCGCGTACCGCAGTGTTACGCCATTTGTGTAACGTACGCAAGCGGCGTAACTGGTTACGCAAACGGTGTAACGCTGCGGAACACGACGGGCGGGCTGCCGATCACCCGGACATCCCGCCCAGCGTACTGGTAGGATGACACCACTGGGCTTACCCCAGGGTAAGGGGCAATTATCCCCTTGCTCCGTGCTGAGCTCCAGCTGCTGCCTCACCTCCGTTAGGACGCAGGCCTGCTGGCCTGCCTGCTCAGGTTAGGATTGCGCTGTAAGGTGCTAGTTCTGTCCCCAGCCAGCTGCACTGATGTAGCCAAACCAAAAAGGCAGGTGCTGCATCTGGGGGGCAGGGGGAACCCATGGGTTAACAGGAGGTATGTAAAACTTACTTTTACTTACCTCCCAGTAAGCCTGCATTCCTTAAATTTGTTGTTTCTAATTTCTTTTTAATCTTAATTAAATTTTGATTCTATATCATGTTTACACTGTGTTGTAAGCTGCTTTGAGCTGGGAAAGCGGGATTAAAATATCTTAAATAAATTGGCAATATTTAAGGGGAGGCTGTTGCCTTCATGCCTATGTTGCTCGTGGGCTTGCCAGCAGAATCTGGTTGGCCACTGTGGGAAACAGGGTGTTAGAGAAGTTGCCAACCTTGAGCAGAGGGTTGAACTATCGTAGAATCAGAGTTGGAAGGGAACTGCAAGGTCATCTAGTCCAACCCCCTGCCTGTAGCGAGAAATTCCCCTGGCGCATCTGCAGCAGGTGCCTGTCAAGCCTCTGCTTGAGGGTCTCCAGTGAGAGAGAATCCATCACCTCCCTCGGCAATCTGTTCCTCTGTTGAACCTCCCTTATCTGCAAGAAATTCTTCCTTATGTCCAAATCTCCTCTCTTGCAGTTTGCACCCATTGGACCTAGTTCTCCTGTCAAAGGCAGGTAAGAACAAATTTGTCCCATCTTCCTTATGACAGCCCTTCAGATATTTGAAAAGTTATCTGTAGATGATCTAGTATCTGACTAGATTGTCTCTAAGGTTCATCCAACTCTTAACGTCTTAGGTTCGATGTACTGTTGGTCTGATCCAGCAAGGCTGCAATGAGACACCGTTACACTGTTAAACTGTTCTGTATTTGTCCTCCCTCCCCACTTCTTTCTCTTGTGTATGGTCCAAATCTCTGCTCAGATCAGGCCTCCTGGGATAGCAAAGGCAAATTTGTGGGAGGAACCCAGTATCTTATCCTGATAGTGTTTTATGCTTGGGGTACATACCAAGAATCAGTGCGGCTGATGGATGCTGGAAGTGAACATAAGAACATAAGAGCCCCACTGGATCAGGCCAAAGGCCCATCTAGTCCAGCTTCCTGTATCTCACAGTGGTCCACCAGGTGCCCCAGGGAGGCATGAAACAACAAGATCCTGTTGCATCCTGTTGCCACTCCCTTGCACCCGGTACTCTGAAGTAGCCTACTACTAATGTAAGGGGGTTGCACAATCCATCATTGCCTATAGCCCA
Organism: Lerista edwardsae; assembly: GCA_029204185.1. Classification (NCBI taxonomy): domain Eukaryota; kingdom Metazoa; phylum Chordata; class Lepidosauria; order Squamata; family Scincidae; genus Lerista; species Lerista edwardsae. Next base: position 18,694,752 of record JAJKFI010000007.1, on the reverse strand, counting down.
CGATGGACTTTTCTTCCAGAAATCTGTCCAAACCCCTCTTAAAGGCATCTAGACCAGATGCCATCACCACCTCCCGTGGCAAAGAGTTCCACTACCCGCTGGGTAAAAAAGTTGTCTTTTGTGCTTCTGTTTGCAGTGGTGCCATTCCTCCACCGCATCCCTCCTTCACCCAGATCAGTGGCCTGGTTCATACAGTACTCAGAACGCTTGGGAGACATGTGAGAGGGATACTTAGAAAGGTGCAAGTGGCAGCATGGACAGGAGCCACTCTGCTTAGGAAGACCAGAAATGCTGGTGGGGGAAGGAACCATGTGGTTCTGCTCAAGACCATAAACTGATTTCCCGGCAGGACTGAGGTTTGAAAGGGAACTTGGTGCATTTGAGCTCGTCTCCCCATGACTGCTCTGTGCTAGGGGTTGCCCCCCAGAGGAGCACTAGGGCAGGAGTGACCAACGTTCTTGGCAAATGCACCACCAGGCAATTCAACAGTATGATGCGGTGCCATTTTGGAAAGGACAAGCCTATAGAAACAGTTCCCTACTCCCAGCACGCCTTACGTTTTGCCACTAGTCTATAGCATTGGGCAGCTTATAGCCGTAAATTGTAGAAGAGATAGACTGAGGGCTAGAAGCATGTCTATTCCCAGGCCCACAGACTTCCTGGTCCTGGCATATGACACACCTCTCTAATGCTCATGCATTCATTTCATGTGTGCTAGCACCTCATGCACTAAACATTTGCCGTTATGATTTCTGCTCCTAGATCCTCAGGGTGCGGTGGGGAAGCTATATCTTTTTTTTTTTAACAACCTCTCCCATCCCCTGTTCTATAAGCTTTTATGCTGAAAAACAAATGAGTGAAAAGGAACTTTTGGCACACAATTGTGTAGTGTGCTGCACCACCTTGTGGCAGAAATGGAACACTGCTAGTTTAAAGAGAAAAACGGAAACCTGTGAGTGTCATTCAGACACTGAAAGAACTTCGTTAGCTTCCTTAGTTCTATAGGTTTGAGAGCCACAGTTCATCACCAGCAATATAGTAACCCACTAGTAGGGCACAACCACAATGTTGTTAGCAAGTGTTTTTGCTTTTGCTTTGGTAAATGGAAGAATGGAAGAATAGAGTCAGCAACAATCTTTTAAAAGCACTCCGGTACAGCAGTGGTTCTCGAACGTTTTAGTGCCAGGACCCACTTTTTAGAAGGGCACTTGTGTTGGGACCCACCGGAAGTGATGTCATGGACAGAAGTGACATTATCAAGCAGGAAGTGCTGTCATTATGGCGTAATCAAATGAAATGCAAACTGGCGTTCTTAGACTGCAGCAACTGCACAACCATAAAACATCCCTGACAGAAAGAAAGATTAGGACAAAATGTTATGTAAAAGCACAGAACTAAAAACATTTTAAAAAAAAACCTCCGTTGAAAATTCAAACTGTTAACACTCGCAAAAGGAATATAGCAAGAGCAAAGTCTGCAACGTCCAAGATGGCAGCTCCCAGGTTTTCGCAACCCACCTGACATCAGGTCTCAACCCACAGTTTGAAAAACACTGGGCTACATTATGTTCTCTGCCTAGCTTGTGGAGGCACATAAACTACCAAAGCTTCCCGAAGGTTTAGTCCAGCTTCCTGCATCTCACAGTGGCCCACCAGATGCCTCAGGGAACACACAAGACAACAGGCTGCCTGCATTCTGTGGCCATTCCCCTGCATCTGGCACATGAAACTTGCTGTAACAGTTGCCATCACTGCCCAGAATGGCTCTGATGGCAAATGGGAGAGCCACTTTGTGGCGCCTGCAATATGTACTGTGTCACCCCCCTGTAGCTATGCTACTGCCCAAATATTTAGTGATTCTGGGGCTCCTTCTTTCTACTTGTTTACAGACCCAAATTTTCAGAATTACACAGAACCTTCCTGCAGGTCAGTTCATCCAGCTCCAAATTTGTTTTTTAAAAGTCTAAGCAGAAGCAAAAGCCTCATCATTCAAAGAAACAATACTGTACAGCAGTGTTTCCTCAAACTATGGGTCAGAACCCACCAGGTGGGTGGCATAGCACCTTTGACAGCCATCATTGAAGAAGATGGGAAGGTAGGATACTGGAAAGGGGGGGCTGTTTGGTTATTTTGCTTGTGTCAACGTTGTAAATGGGCTTTTTTTCCTCTTTCTGATGGTCACTTTGCTATTGGAAAATGGCTGAGAAATAAGCCAACGTATTGCCGCACTCTCAGGAAAGCAGCAGGCTCTGGCGTCACAAAGACGGCACTTCCAGCCATGACATCACTTCTGGTGGGTCCTGGACAGATTGTCATTGTCAAGAAGAGGGTCCCAGTGCTAAAAGGTTTGAGAACCACTAGTCTAGGCATTATTGAAATTTGTAGTACTTCTCACATTTCATTTTTTAAATTTTGTTTTACAGTGTTCTCTATCCATGATAAGCGGTTTACAGTAAGATAAAGGTAAAGGTTTCCCCATGACCGAATGGTCTAGTTGTGACCAACTGTAGGGGGCGGTGCTCATCTCCGTTTCTAAGCCGAGGAGCCGGCGTTCGTCCAAGGACAAGCTTCCATGGTCATGTGGCCAGCATGACTATATGCAGTAGCGCACGGAACACGTTACCTTCCCACCGAAGTGGTGCCTATTTATCTACTCGCATTTTTTTTTACATGCTTTCGAACTGCTAGGTTGGCAGGTGCTGGGACAAGCGACGGGAGCTCACTCTGTCGTGTGGTCTTGAACTGCCAACCTTCCAGCAGCGAGCTCAGCAGCAGCAGTTTAATCTGCAGCAGCACCACGCTACTACATTATAAAACAGGCATGGATTAAGCCAAGAATTATTTTGCTCAAGTCCAGCATTTAAGTATTCCAATAGAGATATTTGTAACAGATAGCAGTCAATTATGAGCCTCATGTGGTGATGCCTCCTACAGACCACAGGAAGACTTGCATATAACAGTTATTATACCTTGGCATATAGGAACAATACAGGAATAACAGACACATCTTTTAGTTATGTCCCTCCCAGGGCCGGCCCATCCATGAGGCCAACTGAAGCGGTTGCCTCAGGTAGTACACTGGACGATGAGCCCACCTCCATCTACCAACTTGCCTCCATGGAGCCTCCACTGAGGTTGAAATCTGAGCCTGGAATTGGGCCAGCACAGTTTGGCCGGCACAAGGGACACCGCTAAGTAGGTTCGGACCACTCTTGGAGTCAGGGAGGATGGTGTACGTCGGTGCCATGGTCAGTCCTCTTTATATGTGAACTTACTCTCTTGCTAGGGACAGAATCGCCACCTACCTAATTATCTGTACCCCTGTTCTCATTATCCACTATGAAGAGACATTCCAAAGACTGCAGGGACCTTCAGGATGGTACCTGTGACCAGTGCCAATCCCTTTAAAATGGCTGGCAGAAGCATCTACCGGCCATGTTTAGGGGTCCCTGCTGGTTGCAGGTGCCACTCTGAAGGTCCCTGCAGCCTCTGGAAGGTCTCTGCAGCATTCAGAGATCTTTTGACACTTCCTGCTGCACTCTGCTGGCTTCCTGAGGGTCTCTGCTGGATTCTTCTGATGGCAGAGAAGGTACCCCATGGCACCTAACCCCCCTTAGCCCATAGAATCAATGGTTCATTATCTGCAAATTTGCTGCCTGTGAGGATTTCCAGGAACCTAACCCTAGCAGATAATGAGGACTGACTGTATGTTTGCTTTTTGGTTTGTGTCTAGCTGGGAAAGAGATGGTGTTTTTTGTCAAAGTCAACACCAGGGGGCGCTAGCAACCTTTGCTTGGTTGCTGTTCTCCCACAGCCCAGCTGCTTCCACCTTCTTTTCATGATGGGGTGGGAGGGGAGGGGGAGAGATGGCAGAACTCAATAAAAATAGTGTGATTAAAATTAGCGTCTCTGCTGAGAATTCAGAAAAGGCTTCGTGGAAAGCCACACTTAATGCTGCTGAAAGCCACTCTGGGCTGCTGCGTGTGAGAGGCCGTGCTAGTTAACTGGCGAGTCAATCCTTTGCTACAATGACTCCAGCATTGATTATTCCACTAATGATGACTTGTTCCTGGCTAATAGGCTTTTCAGCAGTTGTCTTAAGTGACAGCCCCGCAGCAGATGACCTGTTGAGGAATCAGTCTCTTTCCCCCTCCCCACACTGCAAGCGCTTGCTCCCTTATTTTAAAAGCCTCTGTCTTTATTGCTCCTTGTAGGGCAAACTGGAAAATAGACGTTGGAAAGGTTTTCTTTGAGATTTTCTTTGGTTCCCAAGTGGCTATTTTCATGCTTCTCCACTTCTTATCCCAGTGGATCTCAAACTTTTTAGACTGGCACTCACTTTTTAGAATGCCACTTGGGTTGGGACCCGCCGGCAGTGATGTCATTAACCTGGAAGTGATGTCATTGATGGAAGTGCCACCATCAAGCAGAAAGTGCTATCAGTGTGACGTAATCAAATGACACTCCTGGAATGCAAACTGGCATTCTTGGACTGAACCAAATGCACAACCATGAAACATCTTTGACAGAAAGCAAAATTAGGACCAAATATTATGTAAAAGCACTGAACTAAAAATAAAATTAACAAAAAACCTCACTTGAACATTCAAACGGTTAACACTCACAAAAGGAATATAGCAAGAGTAAGGTCTGCAGCTTCCATGATGGCTGCTCCTAGCTTTCCGTGACCCACCTGACATCAGGTCCCGGCCCACAGTTTGAATAACATTGGCTTACCCGATAGACACAGATGGTGTAGAACAGTAGGGCAATTTTCCTCTGCATCCTCTCCCTTTCACTTTTCTGTTCCCTCCAAGGCAGCAATTTTCAATGCTTTTCTTCTCACCACACACCGACCTCTATTGTATTTGCCTCTTGTGATGTCATTTCCGGGAGACTCTTCCAGGCTCTGTGATAATTGAATTGCCTGGTGGTTCTGTCTGGGCTCTGCTGGTGGAGGAGGAGGGACAGACAATTCATTACTACAGACAGTTGCTGCAGAGCTGCAGAACCTGGAAGGTTTCTTCTTCCATGATAATATCTACTTTTGCCATCAGCACCCCATTTTACAAAAGGTGATGGTGGGACTCTTGTAAAGATTACTAAGTTGATGTATGTGAACTGCTTAGAGTGCTCTGAATTACTGGGGAAATGCTACATACAGTGGATTAGAGAGCTGTTGCTAAACAAGTAGACCAGATAGCAGGATATCTGGAAACAATTGTTGCTTTTTTTCAAAAGAGATGTCCTGAAGGCACGTATAAATGAATGGTTTTGATTTTGTTTTGGTTTTAAAGAGTTTGAGCTGATCCAATGAAAATGGATTGCCTTTTTTGTTCTGTGACCATGAGCTTCTGGACCACGAAATTACTTTTATCAAGTGATGCATTAATGTATGCCATCAAAAACCATCACATCAGCTTTTCACTCTTGCAGTGCAATGTCTCATCACTAATATACACACATGATCAGCATAAGTAAGTTCAAAAATGAACGCATATGTGAACAGAACTTCACAGAAATGCAGATGGGGGGGGGAGTTCTGAAATTAACTACACCTCATAACATTAAGAATAAGACTGCTAAGATTATATGGCCCCTATACAAGGTGAGCATGTGGTCCTAGTCACCATACATGTTGTAGAGCTGTCAATGAGGGATGAACAGAGGACCTTACTTATTAGCTAAGCCAACAGCTTGGGGGGTTGGTTGGTTGGTTTGGAGAAAAGGCAATTAAAGGAGAAGCATGATTGAGATTTCCAAAATAATGCGTATTTTGAAAGATAGGATTTTCTCCCTCACTGGAGCCAGGGCTCATTCAATGAAATTGATTGGAGGAGAGGCAGATTTTTTGACAAATCAAAGGAGATGCTTTTTCATGCAGTGCATATAGTCTGTGGAACTCATGGTGATGGCCACTAGCTTGGATGACTTTGAAATGGGATTAGTGTTAGCCACGGCTACTAGCCATGAGGGCTGTGCTTTCCTTTCAGGTTGACTGGCACTTTGACTCTGAATGCCCAGGTGCAAGGAAGCCATGGCGGGATGGCATGTGCTGTTCTCTGCTGCTTGTGGGCTTCCCAGGAGCACCTCATTGGCCACTGTGTGGAGCAGGATGCTGAACTAGATGGGGCCTTTGGCCACAGCCAGCAGGGCTCCTCTTCTGTGTTTAGGTCGGGTCAACCCATGTCACAAAAAGGGTGTTGTAGACCCAGAGAAGGCAACCAGGCTGATCAAGTGTTTCTTGGAAGACAGACAGATGCATCAAGGCATTTCGTAGGGAAATGGAGATTTAGAAGGGTACAGTACGTGTATAAAAATACAGTCGTGCTTCGTTATCCGCTGATTTGATATCCACTGATTTGGCTCACCACTGATACAGGGGTCCATCTTTATTTATTTATTTTTATTTTGAAGAATTTACACCCTGCCTTTCCCATGCCAAAGCAAATGCCCAAGGCGGCTTACATGGGCAGGCTAGTCTAAACCACCATTTTTCAATGAGGTTTTTACAAATATACAGTATTCTGTGATTCACCAACTCCACAGTCCCAGATGTCGCCTTCACAGTGTGGTTCTCTCATCTGGCCATGTCACATTGAGCTTCAGCAGGTAATCCTAAGTCCAGCCTGGACAGGTCCTCAAGGTTGGACTCCGTTCTTTTGCCGGCTGGCCTTCCCGCAACATTTCCGCACTGGCTAATCAGCTCCACAGTGACTCCGTTCTGCCACAACAGGTACTGCAACTTGTCACAGCCTGGCGTTCTGTCTCCCATCCGAAAATAGACCACAGATTCTCCTGCTTGTAACAAGGAAAAAAAGGGCCAAAATTCCATTTCCTCCCTTCCTACATTCCATTAGATTCCATTATCGGAATCTGATATTGGACTCTAGTGGCTGAATATGGTATAGCTTCTATACCAATGCATTCTAGGGCAACAATGGAGGAGAAAGAAACCTGGAGTTGGGTCTTTAAAGCTATTTTTCCATTGATTTCGTTATCCCCTGATTTTGTTATCCACCAGGGGCTTGGAACAGAAAGAGTCACATATAATAAACTTCTGATATTTGAGAGACGCAAGAGAGATCTTTGAGAGCTGCAATATTTAAACATTTACATTCTTACTGACGGTTACTCACCATGAACATTTATTAGTTTTAATCCAGTGGACTCTGTCTATAGCTGGTAAATACTGTAACTTCTTATTTACCTTTTATATTAACTTTTATGCAAAAAGGAGCTCAGCCAACATTTGAGAGCTGCACATTATAGGTCAAATATAATATATAAAAAAGGGTTTGTCCACTCTTGCCGTAGAGAGAGAGAACAAAATCTCTCTCGTTGAAAGCCAACAAGTAACTCCATAGTTCACAGAAAGAGGTGAGCCTGGGGTTTTTTAAGTTTACAGCTCATAATTCACGACACCACCCCCTCTCAGCTAGTCATTTGATTCTGATTTGCTTTACTTGGCCTGAATGGGAGGGGGTGGTGGAGGAAAGTATTCTAAAAACAGTGCAGAATGGACGGGGGAAAAATGGGGACAAATTAAATGCTTACCAAATTAAACTGTGAGCCCCTAGAACTGTGGTCCAAAACCAAACCATGGTTATACTGAATTTAGTAAATGTTCATCAAATGTATACCATGACATTTATGCAACAATACTATTATTTAGCTAGCAGAATTAAACGCCCCAAACACGGGCTTAAGGTTAGGGTTATATTATGAAAATTTACTGTTTTTGGGAGACGAACACATTTTTTAACTGACAAATACTTTAGGAAAATGACAAGAACTCAATATGTGGTTATCACTTTAGGAATATTAAGTGGTCTAAAATCTGGTGAACATTTACTATTTTTGGGAAACAAAAGTATTTTTTTTGAGGAACGTTTTCATTAAATTTGGTGATCACTAATTTTGGTGAAACATGAACCGAAAAAAATTATCAAGTTCAGTAAGACAGCCTTTACTTTTCTCCCATTCCCTCTTAGGTTTGCGTTTGGATGTTCATCAACTTAGCTCCTGCCATAGCAACCTGCTATTCAGGTGCTGTGTAAGGAGTCACACCTTGCATAGATATCAGATTATGGATGGGTTTCCTGGAGTACTATACTGAAAAATCGATGAGGCGAGGAATCTGCTTTAATTATTAGGAACACCATCTGTTCCGTGGGTCTCACAGATGTTGGCCGGGATCCAGCAGTAGGTAATGAAGTGTGCAGAAGCACTTGGAAGAATGCAGATTTTCATTAAGAGCATCTACAGGGGCACTGGCCTGCCAACAAAACAACCCAAAAATGCAGCAGCTGCATTTGTGCTCAGAGAGCGAGAGAGAGAGACAGAGAGAGAGACAGAGACAGAGACAGAGAGAGACTTAGGAGCTGATGCCATGATACAGCTTGCTTAGAATCTTCAAACCACTGTTTCTCATACTTGTTACCTGACTGGTCACAGCAGCATTCTCAACACTCATCTTAGTTATGGGTAGGGGTGTTTATTTTTGTTTAAAGTGCATAAAAACACAACACCCGGGTATGACAATTTCTGCATAAAAACACAACACACCGCATTTGGGTGTTTAAGATATTTTCCAAAAATTAAAATAGATTACTTTTCTAATTAGGAGCAGGAAGTGTGTGGTCTGACGGTTGAGCTGTTGCCCTGCCTGAAGATGCTAAGCAGGATCAGCCTTGGATTGGCCTTGGATGGGAGACCGGAAGTTGCTGACAGAGCTGGTGGAGGAATATGAGGAGTGTGAACGAGTTGGCTGACAAAAGACGGATAAAATACTGAGAACCGGCCAAGGTGTGATCTGTGGCGAACTGTGAAGGCTCTGAAGGTGTAAGAGAACAGCCAGGATGATGACCACACATTGAAAGGGAGACATCTGAAGAAATTGAAGGTTCTGTGACATGTACATAGAACTACAGTTGTGAAAAACCCAATTGAAAAAATGGGGCTTTATGAACAGCCTGCCAATGTAAACCACATTGTGTAAGCCTTGTGTCCAGTGAAACCTGGAGAAAGGCAGTATAAAATACAGTTAATTAATTAATTAGAAATAATCTATCACATACTGTATCTAGTACACTTTAAAAGCATTGAAAATTACTAAAAGTAACTTGGAATGAGAACAGAATAAAAACACATAACACAGCTTTCTGCCATTCAAATCATGAAATCTGTGAAAAAAATAACTGTTTTCAAACTGCCCTCGTTATGGATTGTATTCTCTTAAAGAAACCATTTTTCACACTTTTCAATCCAGGCACATATGAAGCTTCCCCCACACAAGATCAGCGGTTTAGCAGAGAACAGAAGATGAACTCAGGCCTGGGTAGTGACATCTTCTTAACTGCTGTGTTCTTCCAAATATTTTTACGTGTCGATATAGAATTGTTGTATGCATGTATTTGTACCTTACCAGCCCAACATACTGATTTATTTGAAAAATGGTCAAAAGAATTGCTCTCAGTAGAGTCCCTAGAGGTAGGGCAATAGAGTCCCTAGAGGTAGAGCAGGGTGCTAAGTTTTGCAAGGTGCCTTACGTTGCCGTGGAAACTGCTCCTCTCCCCCGCCATCTTAGCCAGTCCCTGCAGGAAAAGCAATGCCTCCATGTTGCTTATTGGCTAAGAAGGCGAGGGAGAGGAGAGGTTTAGGCGCCTTGCAAAACTTAGCATCTCCACGGGACGCTACTGCCCTAGATCAGAGGTTCTCAAACCTTTTAGCATCAGGACCAGTGGTGGGATTCAGGGGGTTCACCCAAGTTCTATAGAACCGGTTGTTAAATGGCTGGGCCCCGCCCACTCGCTTACCTCGGCTGGCTTCGTTTTTTTTTTTGCTCCGGCTATGACGTCATAGAACTGGTTGTTAATTTATTTTAATCCCACCACTGATCAGGACCCATCTTTTAGAATGACCGGGACCGACAGGAAGTGATGTCACAGCCAGAAGTGCCATAATTGTGATGCTAGAGCCTGCTGCTTTCCTGAGAATGCAGCAATCAGTTGGCTTATTTCTTAACCATTTTCCAACAGCAAAGTGAATCAGAAAGAAAAAAGATTGACAACCTTGACACAAGCAAAACAACCACACAGGCCTCCCCCTTTCCAGCATCTCATCTTTCCATATTTTCAATATGGCTGCTCTAGGTGCTTCATGACCCACCTGAAATTGGCTCACGACCCACTAGTGGGGGGGGGGGAACCAATGCCTATATGCTCAGACAGGAGCCCAAAATATTTCCTTATCGGTTGCATTCAGATAGTAGTGGCTACACACAATCTTCTCACAGTTCATAAGTTCATAAGGTAAATTCATTCTGTTCAAAAGGGAAAGCACTCAAATGCCAACATATGGATGCTCCTAACCTGTAGTTATCATTCCTCCGACATAGGAATGGTGGGTTGAAGAACGAAGATGCAACATTTTATTGTCTATGCCAGAATGACTGTTGGGCAAACCAGAGGCCAATGTTCTTGAGGGCAGAATGCAGACATTCATTCCGACCCACATGTTCTTCACATTGCTGAGCCATGACACTGCCTTCAGGAATCAATATATATAAAGGAGAACGTGTGTGTGTGTGTGTGTGTGTGTGTGTGTGTTCTGCATAGGCTCCACAACGCCTGGAGCGATGCACACCAAACTTGGCACACGCATGCCTTGCAGCCTGGCAACAAACACTGCGGGGGTCAGCCCCCCCTAGCGCCCCCAGGGGTGGGAGTACGCAGTGGCCCCCATGTGAAAATGGTCGAAAACAGCCAAAATCGGCATAGAATCTGTAGTTTCCGGGGTCTCCGAGACGAGCGGCAATGCTCCCGACACTGTTGGAGTCCACGTTCAGCCCCCATCGGCGTGGGGGGTGAGAAGGGGCGAAAAATAAAATGTCCTCAATGACCAACAGTGTCAGATCCACAGTTTTCGGGGTTGCTAGGCTGATTGGTGACAGTCCCGATGCCATTTGTTACCCGGGCAACGCCGGGTAGCAAAAAGCTAGTATTTTATAAAAGGAAACTGTCCCTCCAGGAAAAAGCAACTCCCGGTTCAAAGAGAAGCTTCACTGGGAAGCAAGATGCTAGCCAAGGACATATCCAGGTAATCAGCCATGGCAGACTCAAATCATAGGACTCTGATGGAGAGGCAGGGAAGTTAGGCTCGTGTATTTGCAGTGTGAGCTACTGCCTCTCTCTAGCTTTACTGACTAGAGCAGTGGTTCTGAAACCTTTTAGCACAATCTGTCCGAGACATACCAGAAGTACCTTCACTGTGATATCAGAGCCTGCTGCTTTCCTGATAATGCAGCAATCAGTTGGGTTGCACTCAGAGCGCAATCCTAACCTGGAGTTAGGCCGGCATAGTTAGGCCAGCCAAGTTTGGCTGGCACAAACCGTAGAGCATGTTTGGACCACTCTCAAAGTCAGGGAGAATGGTGTACGTCTGTGTGTTGGCCTCTCTGACTCAAAGAGTAGTCCAAACATACTTTACAGTGTCCCTTGTGCCAGCCAAACTTTGCTGGCCTAACTGTGCCAGCCTAACTCCATGTTAGGATTGCACCCTCAGTCATTTACCAGTAGCAAAAGGAAAAAAGCTTATATACAACCTTGACACCAGCAAAACAACCACACAGCTCTCCCCCTGTCCAGCATCCCATCTTCCCATATATTCAATAGGTGCTTCGTGACTCAACCGGAAATTGGCCCTCGACCCACAGTTTGGGAACCACTGGGATAGAGCTCCACTTTACACTGCTATGAGCCTTATCTGTACCTGGAAGCATTTTCCCATCATTTTCTCGGTTTGCAATTTGTCTGTAAAAGCAACTACTGAGTGCAGCTTAGAAACTTCACCCCTTGTCCCTGCCTATCTACTCCTGCTTTGCCTTCCCATTTCCAAACTTTACCTTGTTCTTAATAGCTCCACACCTCTCTCCCTGTAGCTAGCTTTGTAGAGTAACCCTAACTTCAGCTGACTAACCCTTCTGATAAATAGACCCTGGGACAATCCAGCCCCTCCTCTTTCCCAAGAAGCCCTTGCCTGTGTTGGGGTGGTAGGGGAAAGAAGGACAAGATTCCTCCAGTACATTTATTTATTTTGAAGGATTTATACCCCGCCTTTTCCATGCTGCAGCAAATGCCCAAGGCGGCTTACATGGGCAGGCTAGTCTAAACCATCATTTTTCAATGGGGTTTTTGCAACTCTGCAGTTTTCTGCGATTCACTGAATCCTCATTCCCCATGCCACTTTCACAGTGTGGTTCTCTCCTCTGGCCATGTGACATTGAGCTTCAGTAGGTGATCCTAAGTCCAGCCTGGACAGGTCCTCAAGGTTAGACTCCGTTCTTTTGCCGGCTGGCATTCTCACCACATTCCTGCACTGGCTAATCAGCTCCACAGTGACTCCGTTCTGCCACAACAGGTGCTGGAGCTTGTCACAGCCTGGCATTCTGCCTCCCATCCAAAACCACAGATTCTCCTGTTTTGCTTCAGGCAGTACCAGCAACTCCATCCACACCATAGAAACGAAATGTGCACGCACGCACACGCAAACACCGATTCAATTTATCCATGGATCTGGAGGCACCCCTTGCATGCCCATTAACATTACTTGGATCCTTACCAATGTGAAAACGTTTTTCCTTTTAAGGGTGCTGTAAGTATACTAGCTTATATTGTGTGCAAGCAGTCTGAACGCTTGAAAACACTCAAACACACACTAACAGGAAGCAGCTACAGAAGGGGGAGAGGCGGGACGCCTGTCGTTGTTCATTCGCTAAGTCGTGTCTGACTCTTCGCAACCCCATGGACTACAGCACGCCAGGCCTCCCTGTCCTCCACTAGCTTCCAGAGTTTGCCCAATTTCATATTCATCGCTTCGGTGACACTATCTAACAATCTCATCCTCTGTCGCCCCCTTCTCCTTTTGCCTTCAATCTTTCCCAGTATGGGGATCTTTTCTAAAGGGTCCTCTCTTCTCATGAGGTGGCCAAAGTATTGGAGCTTCAGCTTCAGAATTTGTCCTTCCAGGGAGCAATCAGGCTTGACTTCCTGGAGGATTGACCGATTTGATCTCTTTGCAGTCCAGGGGACTCTCAAGAGTCTTCTCCAACACCATAATTCGAAAGCATCTATTCTTCGGCACTCTGCCTTTCTTATGGTCCAGCTCTCACAGCCATACATTGCAACTGGGAAAACCATAGCTTTGACCATGCAAACCTTTGTCGGCAGGGTGATGTCTTGGCTTTTTATTAAGTTGTCTAGGTTCGCCATAGCTTTCCTCACAAAAGTAAATGTCTTTTAATTTCATGGCTGCAGTCACCATCTGCGGTGATCTTGGAGCCCAGGAAAATAAAGTCTGTCATGGCTTCCATTTCTTCCCCTTCTATTTGCCAGGAAGTGATGGGAGTGGTTGCCATGATCTTAGTTTTTTTTTTAATGTTGAGCTTCAAGCCAATTTTGGCACTTTCCTCTTTCACCCTCATCAGAAGGTTCTTTAGGTCTTCTTCACTTTCTGCCATTAGAGTGGTATCGTCTACATATCTGAGGTTGATGATATTTCTCCCAGCAATCTTGATTCCAGCTTGTGAGTCATCCAGCCCAGCCTTTCTCATGATGTACTCTGCATAAAAATTAAATAAGCAGGGTGACAGTATACAGCCTTGTCGTACTCCTTTCCCAATTTTAAACCAATCAGTTGTTCCATGTCCAGTTCTAACTGTTGCTTCCTGGCCCGCATAGAGGTTCCTCAGAAGGCAGATAAGGTGGTCTGGTACTCCCATCTCTTCAAGAACTTGCCACAGTTAGTTGTGATCCTATCCACACAATCAAAGGCTTTAGCATAGTCAATGAAGCAGAGGTAGATGTTTTTCTGGAACTCTCTTGCTTTCTCCATGATCCAGCGAATGTTGGCAATTTGATCTCTAGTTCCTCTGCCTCTTCGAAAACCAGCTTGCACTTCTGCTAGTTCTCGATTCACATACTGCTGAAGCCTAACTTGTAGGATTTTGAGCATCACCTTGCTAGCATGTGAAATGAGTGCAATGGTGTGAAAGCTTGAACAATCTTTGGCATTGCCCTTCTTTGGGATTGGAATGTAAACTGATCTTTTCCAGTCTTGTGGCCACTGCTGTGTTTTCCAAATTTGCTGGCATATGGAGTGCAGCACTTTGACAGCATCATCTTTTAAGATTTTGAGTAACTCAGCTGGAATGCTGTCACCTCCACTAGCTTCGTTGTTAGTGAACGCCTGTTAGTGAATGTGGACACCTGTACTGTAAAGCTAAGGCTGCAACATTTGTAGCCAACCACAGAAGGTTATCTCATTAATCAGGCACCAGGTAATAATTGTAAGTTATTTTGTATAAAAAGCACCTATTACAACAGCAGATGGCAAGTGGGCTCTTGAGAGATGTGCGGAGGAAGCAACCTTTCAAGATGAATGATACCTGTGTGATGTATGCATACACTACTGAAAAACCAAGTATGCTTTGTTTGGTTCAATAGTTATTTTCTCATATGCAGGATTGATTTACCAATTACTCAGTTAAAGCATACCTAATCAACTGCTTCTTTAAATGGGTAACAGTCCAATATAAAGCATTAGTTGACATGGTGCAAGGCACACCAAACATCATAACACTGAGATTGCAATCCTAGCCACACTTTCCAGAGAGTAAGCCCAATTGAACATAGTAAGACTTCAGAGTAGACATGCATAGGATAATTGCAACCTTCTCAAACCTTTTAGCACTGGGATGCAATTCTTAGAATTACAACCTGTCTGGGATCCACCGGAAGTGATGTCATGGCCGGAAGTGCTATCAGTGTGACACCAGAGTCTGCTGCTTTCCTGATAAGTCGAGTTATTTCTCAGCCATTTTCCAATAGCAAAGGGAATAAGAAACAAAAAAGCCTTTTTACATTGATGACACAGGAAAACAACCACGCAGCCCTCTCCCTTTCCAGCATCCCAATATTTTCAATATGGCTGCTTCAAGTGTTTCACGATCCACCACCTGAAATTGGCACGTGACCCACAGTGAGGGACATGGTGGCGCTGCTAAACCGCTGCTGTTTAAACTGCTGCTGCTGGGCTTTCTGACCGGAAGGTTGGGAGTTCAAGACTGCGCAACGGAGCTCAGTCCCAGCTCCTGCCAACCTAGCAGTTTGAAAGCACGTAAAAATGCAAGTAGATAAATAGGGACCACTTCGGTGGGAAGGGAACGGCGTTCCGTGCGCTATGGCGTATAGTCATGCCGGCCACAGGACCACGGAAGCTTGTCCTCGGATGAACGCCGGCTCCACAGGCTTAGAAACGGAGATGAGCACCGCCCCCTACAGTTGGTCACGACTAGACCATTCGGTCGTGGGGAAACCTTTACCTTTTACCACAGTTTGGGAACCACTGATTTAAGCTGTTATGCTTCTAACATAACATGTTGTTCCAAAGAGAAACACCTATGTTTGGGGGTCTGTGCTCTACGCAATGTATTGGAAAAGAAAATATACCCACCCAGCCAAATGTCTTCATTTTTCAAGAACATTCAATGTCAGATTTCAGGGGGCTGTGGATTTCCTTTTGAAGGTGCAATCTAAAAGGGAAAAGCTGAGTAATATCAGTTGTCTGCTGAAGAGACATGAGCTCTCCCCTGCCCACGCAGTGGTTATCTAGCCTCTGAAAAAGCAGCTGCCTTACATTCAATGTTAGGGCCCAATTCTATCCAACTTTCCAGCCCCAACGCATCTGTTCCAACAGTGTGTATGCTGTATTCTGCAGTGGACGGGCAATTCCCTTTTGTCAGGGGTCTACTGTGGCTCCACTGGTGCTGGAAAGTTGGATAGGATCGGGACCTCAGTTTCCTGTTACTGCTACTTGATTAAGTGCTCACATGTGGTAAAACTCAAGCAAAGTCAAAGGAATTCTTTTCTATTACAAGGAAGATAGGAATATGCTAAAACACAGGAAGGGGGTAATAAAAAGTATACAAAATGATATGTGCAAAAGAATGATGTATTTACAAATTGTATTATTGCATGAATGCGTTCTGATGCAGGTGATATTGTGAGGAATCATTAAGGAAAGCTCAAATAAAAAACAAACAAATCATTGTTTTAGAAGAGCCTTTAAAATGAATTTATTGTCAATTTTTTTACAAGTCGCCTTTGAGAGGCTTCATACAAGAACTCTGTTGCAAAACTCTAATAGTCTGCCCCAAGTCCCAATGTTTTAAAATACAATAAAATAAAAAACAAACTAAAGAGCGAAAAATAAAGGCAGGATGCTTACGGATGTTAGCAATACTTCCCATTTACAAATTATATCAGGCAATTATATAGATTCTCCTTCATACAAGTTACCGGGAAAAAAAATACCTAGGACATTCTAGCTTTCTGCAAGAGCACTCCAGAAATACTTTCAAGCCACTCTTCCTCCATGGCAAAATAGGATCAGAAATACATCCCAAGGGGATTATCGCCACAACTGAAGCTTTAGGTCAAAGCAAACCATGTGGGTTTGTACAGTTATTAAGAGTTATGAAAATGCATATCAAAGAAGGCTAAGGAAGACTCAATGGCAGTGGTGAGGAACATTTCCAGCGATGACAGGTGGCTGCAGTACAGGAGAGAAGAGAAATGGACTGAAATGGATAGACACGGATCGTTACTTATAGATGTGGGAATGAAGCGGAAAGAGCATCACGGTCTCAGTGGGTTGCATGCAGAGAAGGTCACAAACTAGTTTCACTACATGCCACTTGAAACAATGCGTAGGCAGGCTGTAGGGCACACACGTTTTTTTCCCCAAACACGAAGAGCTTATTCCTGCAGGTGTGACATTTTATGGCCAGTTAACCTCCCAGCAAACGCATTTCACATCAGTCAGTTTTACAGGAAAATGCACACCCCAGAGATTCAAGAGATGGAGGAGCGATTCCGCTTTACTCTGATTCTAAAAAGGAGATTAAGGGAGGACTTGGATCATTTTAAATAATAGGGTTTGCCCAGCTGTCTTTTCACTTGGGGGCGCCCATGACACAGCTATTCGAAAGCCTCACGTATCCAAAGCCTGCTAAATAAGAGTAAACGTTGTAATGGCTGATTTGTAGCTTTAACTTATTTTTGATGTGCAAGCGAGCTTAGAGAGAATACCGTGAGCAAGAAAATTGCGGATGTGCCCCATTAAAGCTGCAATACTGCATGATGGTTGTAAAAGTGTGAATTCCACTGGTGTCAATCGTATCCAGGCACTCAGGCTTGTACACTGGGCTTAAGAGCGAGAACACTGTCACATGAACACTAATACTGGAACAGTGTGACAGTAGCTACCGCTTGACTACTGTCTTCCAGGCAAGGTACAAGGATGTGAAATAAGAGGGCTGGTATCCTGTTGCTGGAGTAGAACTGGGAAGGGGCCGATCTGGTTTCCTTCTGTAGCATCCAACCAGCCTCATGGAGCAAGAGAAGACAAAGCAGCCTGGCTTGGGCAATAGCAAGATGCTGTAAAGGAAGAGTTCCTGGTAGAGAGGCAGAGCCTCTCTCCCTTTATCAGGCTTAAAGGAGCCATTGTAGCTGCGGAGGACAAGCTCTTGGTTGTGTAACTGTATCTATCATTGGCTCAATAGGATCACGGTAGGCTGTTTTTGACACTTTAAGATATTATGCCATTAGAAATGAACCAACCAGACAGATACAGACACAACAGGTCCCTAGGCAGGAAGAGGCAGTGGGCAGTTCTTACCGCAGTAGTGAGAGTTCCTTGTCTCAAGCAGCCTGAAAAAGGATGCCCATTTAGCATCCCAAACTTGTAATACCCTACCCTGGGGTAGCTGGAAGCTATTGCTTCCATAGGAAAAATGACCACTAATGCAAGAAGTTGTGCAAAACTTTGCCACACCCATGGCTCAAGGCTCTGCTGGCTGTACTGTGCGCACGCATTCATACACACTATGTGCAATGGTTCTATACAACATAGGTGTATACAACTAAACCTATGTATGTAATACCTACACAGCGTCGGTGGAAAAAGCACTAAAGATGATGAAGCAAAATCAAAGTTCACATCCTCTGCCCTGTGGTATACTTCAGAAAAAACTAGAAAGGAAGCAGCAAAATTAACATCTGACTAGTTTTCTAGGAGTCGTAATATTTGCCAAAGGAGCAAGAATAAAGCAGATTTATTGGAAACGGATACAAAGGAGTGAATAGAAATAAATAGAGGCAGATGGACAGTTATTCTGGTCCACTCTCCAAGTCGTTTTGTACAGAACAGGTCAAGAGAATGTGCAAAAAAATAAAGACATTCACATTTTAGCAGTTAAACTTTTATTTTCTTTAAAATTACTTTTTTTTTTTGCTTTTTTTTCTACAAAAGGCAGACGATGATTGTTGACCTGCAATAGGCTCGAGTGCTTGCAGAGATGCAAAAAAAGGGGGCTCGGAGTATGAAAGATGGGAAAGTGCTCTGCCTGGGCTTGCACAGGTCATGATTAAGGTGGTACGAAAGCCAAGTCCCACTCCAGAGAGGGCTCTCTCTCAGTGTGTTTTCCGTGCGTGCCGTTCTTAGCTCATATCAATTGTGTTGAAAACCCATTCCGTGAATTTCTTCAGCTTCTCCGAGGCGTTCTGAGACTCTTCTTGTAACCGCAAATTGTCTTCTCGCAGATGCTGGACCTCAGCCTGAAGACTGGCCTTGTCTTCTTTTTCCTGGACAGCAAAGACAGACTCAAGATCACAAACCTGATGGTTAATAGAAAGAATCCCCCCTCCACCGTCATTCCCTCCTGTTTACAAGTGTTTTAAGTGCTACACTGTTTGCACCCAGTTTAAAGAAATGCCAGTTCTCTGGCAATATAAATTCTGCTGGGATCCGTCAATTAATCTGCTGTGGTTTTCCTCTACAGTCAAAGCCTATTGCAGGAGCAAACTTGTCAAGAATCAAACCAAGCTGCACACTCTTGGGGGCAGCAGTGTCCTTATTAGTCAAGGCAGGAAATGAATCCTTGGCCAGTGGAAAGCAAGATCACTTCCTCATCAACCATCAGGGCAACCAGACTGATAAAACACATCTGCTGGTTCCCTCTCGCTTCGAAAACTTTTAGGGATTTCCCCCCTCCCCCCTTTGAAGCCTGGGGTATAATCCAAGGACACTGTTTTGAAGTAAAGCGCTGGGCTGTTACCAATCAGGGCTCATAGTGACGTCAGGCGGGTCTAGCTACCATTTGAACAGAAACAATTCAATGTTCTCTTAGCTGAAATATTTACCTTCTGCAAATCCTCCTGCAGCATTCTCAGCATACCTTCCAGCTGGCTCACTTTAGAAGCAAGAGAAGGAGGAGACTCTTTACTGCAGGAAGGAGGAGACAGATATTGAGTTGCAGATTTTTCTGAATGTTTTTTTCCCTTACTGGCCTTATGCAGGAATAAGGTTTCACTCTGGTCAGCTTTCCTTAAGTATGCTCAAGTGTTGCTTCTCGGTATATAAACCAGCAGTAGCCAAACTGTGGCCCGTGGGCAGGATCCAGCACACCGCTGACTCCTTCCCCCTGTGAGCGGAGTGGTCTGTTCCGCGGGGGAGCCTTCCTACGCCGCTGCCACGGGCTCTGAAAGTGCGCCACGGCCAGTCGTGTCTGCCCAGAAATCCGGGTGCATGGCATGCCGGGGTGACGGAACATGGAAGCACCTGGCCACGGCGCAGTTTTGAGGCACGTGGCAGCAAGTAAAAGTTAATTTCAACGTCTTTAATCATGCCTGCGTGTTCTGCATACTTTTACATGTGTGCAGGGAGATTTTTATTCGAGAATCCGCGGCAATCCTCCTTCACGGCAATGATCTGAGTCGGCCATATTGTTAGACCAGACCCATGCGTCGGCCATATTGTTAGACCGGACCATGGCTTCACTTCGTCCCTATTAACTGCATGGGCAGGGCCAACCCCTGGCTGATATAAACCATGATAAAGTTGGCTGAGTACCATGGACAGGATTAATGGATCAGGCTATGGGGTGGGATGGGGGAGCATTTAATTTAGCATCCTGCTTCTAAGTGTGGTCAACCATATGTCCCTGGACAGCTTCAAGCAGGGCATGAGAGCAACCACAGTTCTCTGTTGCTTAGTCCCAGCCACTGGTTTTCAGGGTCTTCTCAATTCATTCAAAGGTACTCATGACACTGACCATGGAAGTTCCACTTAGCCATGATAGCTAAGTGATAGCCATTGATGAATTGTACCCTTTGGAAAAGGCTTTCAAGCAAACATTAATTTCTCAGATGTATTATCAAACGTGAAATAGACTTTCTTGTGTCTGTTCTGACGCTATTGCATCATGAAAACCATAGTGAAATGCTGTCTCTGCATTGTCAACCAGCTCTCCAACATCTCCACTTGCAAGGTGGGCCTTATCAAATGTCAATTCCTATAGAACCATTCCAACAGACCATTGCACATCGTGTGTATGGAGTGGGGTTCCTATATCCATGGGGGTTTGGTTTCAGATATCAAAATCGGCAGATGTTCAAATCCACATGTGCCATGCTGAAAAAATGGTGTAAATGTGCAGAGATTGTGTAAAGGTACAGATATTGCTTGAACTTGCAGAAATTGTCGCATGTAATTGGGCAGGTGCAAGGCAAACACTGTGAAATGGCGGGGTGTGAGGCAAACAAAGCTTTAGCATAGTATGTGCATTAAAAATACATTTTAAATTTGTGGTTGATTAAATTTGTGGATGTGGAGCCTGTGAATAAGGCAGGTCCACTGTACATCTCTTTAGAGATCTGGGCTGAGCTCTAAAAGGTAAGCTATGATTTCACTCTTACATCAGAACTGGGCCTAAAGGCTGTACTAGAGCAGTGGTTCCCAATCTTTTTAGCATCAAGACACCATTTTTTGGCATGACAACCTGTTAGGACTCCCCTATACTAAGACCTAGGCTGGAAGTGATGTCATTAAGCAGGAATCAGGAAGTGACATCATAGTGCAGGCAGGGCCTGAAGTGATGTCATTAAGCAGAAGTCATTTTTAAAAATAAATCACATTTTTGAGGTTGTACTCATAACCAGCCAAACTCATAAGCAGCCCCATTTGAAGAAATGGATTCACGGATGGCAACTATGCGGGGTGGTGGTGGGGCAGTGGCACAATTAGACTTTTCCTGGGCCCGTCACTGTGTTACGGCCAGGCTGTGCTTGTGCTGCATTGTGGTACTGCACAGTGAGAGGCCAAGGCAGTCACTCTCATTGTGTCCCCGCTAGGAAAAAAAAACATGTGGGGACACAGGGGGACAAAGTACTGTGGTCCCCCCATATGGAGAGCTGATAGAAACCACACTGACCACCAATGATCACCCAAAGAATAGCTGCTTCAGTGTCAGTTTTCTTTGTTCAGTCTCTCTCCTTCCCACCTTCTCACCCAGCGCATTTTTATACTGGCTCTGCCTTTCAAGATGATGGTCGATAGTAGTCAAAGATTTCCAAGATGCAGCACCCAGATTTTCAAGCTTTCCAAAATGGTTGTGCCCAAGTCTCCGTGACCCCCTAAAAATCATCTCGCGACGCCCTTGGGGTTCCAGGAACCGCTGTGCTAGAGCTTTAGCGTGCTTTGGAAGAGCTGGACAAGCTTCCTTGTGGGACTGGCTTTTGAAGGCAGAAGCGATGTTTCCAGTTGTTTCACCTCTGGAAGGGCTGGGCTCAGCGGTGGTGTGTGCCTCTGCACCGCCTGACTCTACCACCCACTGCCGCCTCTGCTTGCGCAGGCCCAGGAGCACCCCTCCTGCGGACGCTGGGTGAGCAATCAAGGGGGCGCACTTTGAAGCGATACTTGAAATGTCAACTATCAAACCCCTGCATGGGTCCCCCATCCATCATCTAAAGTACATGTCCAGAAACACGCAGTGAACTGTTTCCTTGGGAATAATTTATATTGCCCAACTTTCTATTTGTAACAGCATTTGGACCCTACATTTCTATGAAGTATGTTCCAGGATAAAAAATCCCCACTCTGCCACCTTCCCCATTCAAACACACGACTGATCAGTATGCAACGTACCCAGCGTAAGACTTCATCTGCCCAGAGAGCTGGTCTTCGGCCGGATCACTACTGGAGGCAACACTGACAGGTCTGTGGTTCTCATCACCAGTGGCAAAAAATGAGGCTCGCTGGACTGAAGAGGCAGAGGTGCAAACACACACATGCAAGGAATTAATATTAACCTTAATAATAACATTAATAACACAAAGGATAGAAATGATGGTCATGACGTTATGATAGCGAACTACAGAGCACAATATCTAAAAAAGAAAGGGACGGAGGACCAACTCTCTAGCACTGGCACAGCTCTGCCAAGGGGGGGGGGGCTTTCCCTCATCTTGGAGCTGCCCTGACCTTGCCCCAGTAAAGGAAAGGTTGTGCCCTGACTCAAGTAACACGTTAGAAGAATACTCGTGTAAGACACACACACACACACACACAAGAGAGAGAGAGAGAGAGAGAGAGAGAGAGAGAGAGAGAGAGAGAGA
>JAJKFI010000007.1:18654406-18672229 GCA_029204185.1 Lerista edwardsae | reverse complement strand
ACACACACACACACACACAGAGAAAGAGAGACAGACAGACACACACACAGAGACAGACAGACACTGACACAGACACAGACACAGACACAGACACAGACACAGACACAGACAGAGACAGACAGACACAGAGAGAGAGAGAGAGAGACAGACAGACAGACACAGAGAGAAAGAGAGACAGACACACAGAGAGAGAGACACACACACACACACACACACACAGAGAGAGACAGACAGACAGACACAGAGAGACAGACAGACACAGAGAGAAAGAGAGAGACATAGACACAGACACACACACACACACAGAGAGAGAGAGACACAGACAGACAGACAGACAGAGAGAGAGAGAGAGAGAGAGAGAGAGAGAGAGAGAGAGAGAGAGATCCGTGCTTTTAAATATATAGTTATGTTACTACAGGGAGAAGTTTCAATGGGAGATGACCAAATTCTCCCATATGGTCTCCCACTGACCATATTAGCTACTTCAATGTTACAATATGATACATTTGAGCTAAATATATTTCCCTTTTAGAAGATGCCAACATACCTAGGGAATTTAGAATGTGTGACACAGGAGATAAAATATGACTGCCACGCAGGGTCAGACACTTATTGAAACGGGTCGGGAACAAAGGCCAGGCAAAGATGCGTATCAGCACGGCCACGTTCCCACAGTCCTTTCATGATGCACTTCAACTGCAACAAAAATGCCATTACAAAGCCTGAAATTTCTTTTCAGACTCTTTTTGGCCCTGCGGCAAGAGGCTGGGTCTCTACCAGCCTTGATCTTTGCAATTGGATAAGGACTGACTGAACACATTAAAATTCGCAGCAAGGCAGTGCAGGCATATTATATTTCAGTTACAACAACATCTGAAGCACAGAAAAATGGGAGAGGAAACGACAGCATTTCAGGGGTGCCAGTGACATAACGGCCATTAGGAATCCCATTGAAAGTATCAAATAGTGGACTCAGAACTCCTTAGTGAGGGGGAAGGACTTCACTTGGCCTGGAAATGCTTACCCTCAAAGGCTTTGGCAGCATCTACCAAGTTTGACCAGTCTAAGTCAGAAGCAGAATCGGGCAGGGGCATGAGGCCCGGGTCTGGCATGGGCTGCCTCCTCTGCTCCTGGATATCTGTGAGAGAGCTGTCCGAGGCAGAGAATTCTCCTGCAGCAACACAGAACACAAGCAAACAAAATGAAAAAAGAATCCTGACATTAAGTGAAGAGAGCATGAACATAGGAACAGCCCCACTGGATCAGGCCAAGGCCCATCTAGTCCAGTGGCCTACCAGATGCCTCAGGAAGCACATGAGACAACAGGCTGCCTGCATTCTGTGGCCACTCCCTTGCAGCTGGCATTCTGAGGTAAACACACTGGTGGCTAGTCAAGATTCTCCACAGCATTTCTCTTTGACAGCCACCAGAACCAGATGCTCCTCTTCAGGCATGTATTCAAAGGAACATAGGAACAACCCCACTGGATCAGGCCAAGACTATCTAGTCCAGCTTCCTGTACCTCACAGTGGCCCACCAGATGACTCCAGGAGAATACAAGACAACTCTCTTTGCCAATCCCCTGCATTTGGCATTCTGAGGTAGCCTACCTGTAAAATAAGGAGGTTGCACCACCTATCATGGCCTATAGCCTGCGATGGACTTTTCTACTAGAAATCTGTCCAATCCCTTTTTAAAGGCACCTAGACTAGATACCATCACCACCTCCTGAGGCAAGGAGTTCCACAGATTAATTACCTGAGGGGTAAAAGAAGTATTTCCTTTTGTCTGTTCTAACTCTCCCAACACTCAGTTTTAGTGGATGTCCCCTGATTCTGGTGTTGTGAGAGAGAACCACTCTATCCACTTTATCCATCCCTTGCAGAATTTTGTACATCTCAATCATGTTAAATAAAGCCGTTGCCTCTCAATTTGCTACAGCTTCAGAACCAAATGGATGTTACTCAAATGGACAAAGATGATATACAGGTTACTGTTTGTTTGGGAATGGCAATATCCCCAGATGGTAAAGCAACGCTTTACCTGAGAGCAGATCTTGTGCTCCTGCGCCTCTTCCCCACCCTCTACCTGACCCCGTCGCTGAACATAGACTGCAATGCCTGGAGCAGGAATACCACACTTATGTGAATGAGGATCATTTTGCAGAGGGAGAAAAGAGCCTATGTCCACTTCCATGTCTTTTGAAGGTATCAATGACTATGGAACAAGAGGTAGGAAAATCAAGCATTGGATTGTCAAAAGTTTTATCGTAACGAAAGATACCCTGTCAGGAAACTGGACTGAAGAGACTGGGGGGAAAAAATTACAGAAATTTTTCAATCATGAGAGCTGCTACAAGCAACTACCTAGAGGGTCATTAATGTCCATGGTGGCGCTAAATCAACTTCTGCTCTTATTGTTCTCTCTGCTAAACTCTGTCAGATGTAAAAGCACTCTAAATCTTTCCTCCAAGTCCCAAGGCAGTGGTGACTTATGCGCCAGGTCTGCCTGCAAATGCCACCGAAGAACCACACCGTAAGGTAGAGCCAGTTATTAGGGAAGAGAATTATGGTGAAGGAAATCCACAGATGACTCATAATCCAATAATTTGTGTTGAAATATTCAGAATTGCACTATTCTAGTACCGGCGTGCCCCAGTATCCACTGATTTGGTAATCTACAGTTTCAGTTATCCACGGATGCCATGGCTACTGGGACGCCTATTAAAAAGATAGGGGGACATTAAATAAATCTCTTTTTTTACCTTGTTGCAGCAAAACCACTGATGTTCCCCTGTCTTTATAAAGGCGGCCCCAGTATTCACAGTTTCAGGTATCCACGGTGGGGTCCAGAATGGAATCCCAGCAGATACTGGTGCATGCCTGTATTTTTAAATTAAAGTCTTCCCAATTACTTGAATCCAATTGCTTCGGTGAATCAATGCTTTGCAGGATAAGAATCTCTGTTTAAGCAAGGTATAACAATTTATACGTGGTGGCGCAGCGGGTTAATTCGCTGTTGCTGGGCTTTCCTACCGGAAGGTTGGGAGTTCAAGACTGCACGACAGAGTGAGCTCCCGTCGCTTGTCCCAGCTCCTGCCAACCTAGCAGTTCGAAAGCACCTAAATGCAAGTAGATAAATCGGGGCCACTTCGGTGGGAAGGTGACGACCACCACTGCCTGTGCCTTTGTGGGTTGTTGGTGGAAGGAGGAGGGGTGCTGCTGGTGCGTGTTCTGAACAATTGCTGTATAATGCCTGTGTAGCTCAATCCTGGACCAGATCTCTGACTACTCTGTATGCTTGCTCCTCGGAACTGAATAACAAGTCCCCTATCTACAAGGTATTCTTGTCCAGTGCCTTATTTTCACTTCCTACCTTGCTGGGTGGGCAGCAGCTCTGGAGAACTGCTTTGCTGGACTTGTTGGTCTCCTGAAAGCCAATGGAGCTTGCCATGGAGCTACTCATGCCATGGAGTCTCCTTGTCTCCTTGCCATGGAGCTACTCATGGAGGCCTCCATGACTGTCCTTCCACTGTAGGATGGAGGAAAATTATGCACGGGAGGGATAGAGTCGATAGAGGGGGGTTCTTTTCCCTCTCTCACAATACCAGAACCAGGGGACGTCCACTGAAATTGAGTGTTGGGTGAGTTAAAACAGATAAAAGGAAATACTTCTTTTACCCAGCAGGTAATTAAGCTATGGAACTCCTTGCTACAGGAGGTGGTGATGGCATCTGGCCTATGTGCCTTTAAAAGGGGACTGATTTCTGGAGGAAAAGTCGATTGTGGGCTATAGGCCATGATGGGTTGGGCAACCTCCTTACATTAATAGTAGGCTACTTCAGAATGCCAGGTGCAAGGGAGCGGCAACAGGATGCAAGCATCTTATTGTCTACTGAGCTCCCTTAGGCACCTGGTGGGCCACTGTAAGATACAGGAAGCTGGACTAGATGGGCCTTTGGCCTGATCCAGCAGGGCTCTTCTTATGTTCTAATGCAGTGCACGCAAGGTAGGTATGGCTACAGCAGTGTTGAAAAACTAGATAGGATTGAGCCCTTAGTCCCAGGTAGGCGTGTGTAGGATTGCAGCCTTAGTGACTACATTCTCCCCACTAAGCAAAACAAGATTTACCAATGTTCCCTAATAAAGCTTAGACTGACAAACTTTCAGGAGGAAAAAGAATTCCCAACTGTAGGGAAGTCATTGAGAAAGCCAGTCTTTGGAAGCCCACTGCTGATCATAAATGTTGTGCTTGGTTTTAAGGTATGTACAGTATAAGCCATTCAGGGCTTCACAGTCAAGCCAATCATTTTGAATGATGCTCTGCATCTAATAAGGAGTCGAGTAGATTTGGAGGCACCAGTGATGCACGTGTAAGCAACTACTCTTTTAGTGCACTAAATGACACTTCGTCTACACTGAAAATGGAAGCCTACTTACCATGTAAAGATTTCATTCCTAATGTGTACGATGGCCTTCTTAAGGGTAATGACTTCGGGAGAGAGGGATATGTGCTGGTGAAGAGAACATCGTTTGGAAGGGCTTGGTCCAGAAGAGAAGCTCGAGACGGGAAGAAGTGTTCCCTTTGACTGCTGTAAATACTTTCGTCTGATAAAGTTCTCTGCAGGGCACGCCTTGATGTAGGAGTGCTGGGAAATGGAGACTGAAGGGAGAGAAAAGCATGAAAACCTACAGCAACATGTCAAAAAACGTATCACTTTATCCTATCTACAGGTCTATTAAAGACAATATGAAGCTTCATTTTAAAGCTGAGAACCTTTTCAATCTCACATTTTGTATCGATGGGATGGATTTAGCCTTTAGGAATTATTTTCTCAATTATGATAAATTAACCTGTACCAATGACACATTTATAGTTCTATAGGAATCACCCCAAAAATGTGGCCAGGAATAAAACATAGCACTGGAACTATGTATTTAAATAACACATTGTGTGAAACAAGGTTGCATCACACATGCCTTTAACTTGCGTGAATTCATGTACAGTACAGCTGCTTAGCCAAAAATAAAATAAAAAGAGAGAAACACAAGTTTGAATAGTGCAGGTGAATCTGCCTGCTGTT
This sequence comes from Lerista edwardsae, assembly GCA_029204185.1. Classification (NCBI taxonomy): domain Eukaryota; kingdom Metazoa; phylum Chordata; class Lepidosauria; order Squamata; family Scincidae; genus Lerista; species Lerista edwardsae. The sequence goes on along the minus strand of JAJKFI010000007.1, from coordinate 18,667,146 downwards.
CCTCCCACTGCATATATGGTCTGGAATGTGTGTGAGATTGGCGAATGAATCTGCTCAGTGGTGGAATCTAAAATGGGAGGATCCGGAACACTGGGCGGGACTAACGTTGAGTGGCAGCCTGTCCGTTCGGGTTCGCCGCCTTCCTGCCGCCGCGTGGGCTGCCCTCCGTGGACGCACCCCACTGCCGCTCACCCACGGCACCCGGTGCACCCCCCACCCATCCCCCCCGGCGAGCAGGCGCCCCCTCCGAGGCCACGAGCGCTTTGCAGCGCCGCGGCCACCACAGAGCCAGGCGAATGGTGGCACGTGGGCGGAGCTAGGCCGGAGTAGTGTTCCACTCACAGATTAGTCCCGCCCAGCGTTCCGGATCCTCCCGTTTTAGATTCCACCACTGAATCTGCTATTCCCTCAGTTCCTGCACCTCTTGGAGTAAGGCCTTAGTTTTTAAAGAGACAGTATGTATTTTTTTTAATTTAAGGTAGTTTTGACTATACACAATTTTCTCTTTAGCCAGAGGGCTGTATCAAATATGTGGGGCACGGTTGAGAGCCAGAAAAATAAATACATTTTATAAAATTTAAACAAATACATTAGACACAGAACTTAGATAGATGAATGAATGGGCTCGAAGATCCAGGATTCCTCCAAGCACCAACACACACCACCCTCCGCACACAACCAGAGTATAGCATGGAGGGTATAGCCCTTGCTAGCCAAGTCAGGAGGGCCAGGGGCTCATAGGGAACCAGAAGCTTGTTGCAGGCCAGATAAAGGCTCTCTGAGGGTTTGGGGGCCCCTGCCCTATGCGCTGACTTCAGAACCTAACCTCTGCAACAGTTAAGTGGCAACACTGGATGCTACCTGTCTGTACTGACCAAGTCTAAGGGGCCCATCCAAGCGTTTAAAAGGCATACTTATAAGGAAGTATAAGAGTGCCCTATGCATGCACACCTGTTGTCAACTATCATGATAGCATGTTGTCAAGCAGTGGAGTGGGATTAGACCTGCTCGGGTTGGAGAGAAAATTATGGTTTTAGATTTTAAAAAGCAAAGAACTAAACACATTTTTAAAGGCATTAAACTCAGTGGGAGTAGGGTAAATCTTGCAGTATACCGCTGCACTGGAATGCCCATGCAACTATATTCCACATAACAGTGCCATGGAGATGCGGGGGAGTCGGAAATGGTACTTCCACAGTACTGAAGAATTGCGGCTAAATATTCCTTCATATAGGATCTCTCTGTAACAGAAGCATCCACTTGAGGAAAGATGTTTGGAACCCTTGCAATACATGAACACCTTGCATTTATTGTCAGAAAACCATCATCTGGATCCTAAGCGAGAAAAGGCCACCTTCATTTCTTCTAGTCTATGCAGCTCCTACTTTATGTAATACAAGGCTTTTTATAGTATCTATTAACTATATTCCTCCCACAGATAGAGAAAAATCTGCTGACAGTCTTGTGCAGTCAAATGACATTCACATCTGCATGGTAACTAAGGCTAACAACAGAACCCTCCATTTGCACTACATTTTCAATGTGTCTTAATGCTCAGCATTGGCAGTCCTAACCGACTACTAGTCTTGCATAAGAACAAGAATGAAAAATGAAACTTCCTTGCATTGAGCTGGAGGTAAAAAAATTAACCTTACTATTAAGGACTCATTAATTGAACTGTTACATTTTTGTACAAAGTTTGTCCAAGTTAACTTTTGAAGTTAACTTTTGAGTGCTTTTTGTTCTTATGGGAAAGAGGCACTCCTAGAATGAAGGCACTTTTAAAAAGTCTGTGTACAGCTATCTAAGGCAAGAAGAAAGGGTACTTTGTGTATCCTGCCACAGTTTGCCATGGCTGTTGACAAAGGTCTCTTGTTACCATCATGCTTACTCCATACTTGTTGGGCATGTTCACACACAACATGTACTAAAATGCGTGTTTGAAGGACCCTTACCCACTCCTGTGACCCACAATGTTGATGCCAGCATTTAAGAGGACAATCTTTAAGATGCTGATTATCTGATTCTGTCACTCAACATTTTATTAAAATTAGTTAAAGAAAAACAGAAAAAATAATAAAACATTCAAAGTCAATACAAACCACAAATGGACTATTTGAACTCAACAGAACCAAAATTCTAAATTGTGATGATTTTTAGAATTCTGCATATAGCCAGAATTCTTATTTGTTCAGGGCGACAATTGTGTGTGTGTTTGTGGGGGGCGGGGGGAGAGTCAGGAAACAACAGAACATAAGCAATATTAGCTGCTAGGCAGAACAAGGTCATAGAGAAACCCTACGCCATAATATAAAAATTCCCCTTAGTCCAGAAAACTAAACTTATGAAGGGCAGAAAAGGAACATAATATGTTAGCTAGTGTAGTTCCAAGATACAACATGGTGTTTTATCAACACCCATAAATCAAGTAAAAGAAATGAATTGAATCTGCGCTCTCTACAGAAAACTGACCCAAAAGACTGTTTCCTGCAATCCGCATTTGAACCCTCCATCTTTTTCCATGCACAGCACATTGACAAGGTACTGAAACTGTCAAGGAACACCACACTGGCCCTTCTAATCAATGACCCTCCCCTAAACTCCTGCAGCACACGTGTGGACCATTCTCAGCACACCAATGTATTGGGGCCCAGTGGTTGAAAATCACTGCTCTATGACATCAAGTGGATTTTTCAGATAAGAACTTGGCTGGGTTCGGGGCCAGCAAACCACTCACTTCTATAAAGTTGTCTGCCACATGTGCTTATTTGCATCTCAGTTGGACCCTCTTAGATAAAGGCTCCTACTACGCCAATGCAAAGGAGCAGGTTCAGGGGTGGGGAGCTGTATTGCTCAGCCTCTGGCATTTCAATGGAGAGGGGAGTGTGCCAGTTTAAAATACAAAGGCTTAGCACAAATTGGGCTTCTTCTCTTAATAAAAAAAAAACTAATTACAGTATACTTTTGAAAAACCACTCTTGAAACAACACAAGCCCTAAACACATCCACACTTCACAGTACTCCACGTTGGCGAAAGAGAGAGGGCCACATGCATATTCCTGCAAACAGAAAAACAACAATAACCACATTACCTAACCTTATGTGCTGAGACGAGATTCAGGCAATACAACTGTAGATGTAAGAGCAAAAAGAAATGGAAGGAGAGGGGAGCACTCAACTCCCAACTGGGCAATAGAATTTCCCAAGTAAATTGCACCCTTCTGCTGCCAATTACCTTCTCCACAGACTTTGTCAGCAAAGTGCAAAATCACTTTCATTCATGTGAGGGCCGGCACATCACAGCAATTTGGAAAAGATTTAAGTATGAGAGAGATCAGGCCAAAGCACTCAGCTTATGTGACAGAGTGAACATGGAGATTCCATGCAATTTGCGAACATGATCCAAGTTCAGAGTCTGAAAAATTTCAGTGTACTACTTATACCATTTTGGCTACCGGATGAAAGACATTCCTAACTTTGATCCTTTGGCAATTTCCTCTTCTGACAGAAATTAATCCGGAGGAAGAATAATTGCAAGTTGTTCCATTTTAATCCAACCCCCAAATCTTGCAATCTTCTCCTGGAGATGACTCTCCTCCTGATGTATTCTAGTTCACCAAGGCAAAGTTCACTAGTTCACTGTTGTTTACCCCAAGCCTGTGCAGACCATTTTTAACCCTAGGCAAATATTGCAAACCCACGTAAGAGAGAGAGAGAGAGAGAGAGAGAGAGTGTGTGTGGGCCCTCGGCACATGGTGAAGAGGCGTGACTGCTCTGGCCCACAGCAATCTGCTGATGGGTGATAAATACAATGCAACCTTGTTAGCTGCTGGGGTTCTGTTCCAGAATCCTCCATGGATACCAAGGTCACAATTTAAATGCCCTTAAAATAGGAAAAAAGGGCCAAAACTGCATTTCTTACCTTTGCGTGGTCAACCAGTGTGGTTCCCCAGCCTCCTGAGGCTAAAAATAGCTCAAAAGACGCACTCCTGCGTCTCGCAGCATGGGTGTATACCGCATTCAGCCACTAGAGGTGCTGAAATGGAATGGTTCCATTACACTGCATTACATTTCTAGTGGCTGAATGCAGTATAGACCCACCACATCCACTTATTGTACTCAAACTCGCAGCATATCAATTCTCCATGCATTTATTATTTATTTATTTTTGGGCCATTGACACCATGTCAGGTATTTGGCCCTCGTGCCAAAAGGCTTAGAGACCCTAGCTCTAGACAACTAGTACATAATGTGATTAAACTGATCTTGGATTGCACCTTGCCAGACTACAAATGGTGAATCATGATATAGGGCTAGCCCAAAAAGGGGAAGGAAGGAAAGAGTTTCACAAACATGTTTGTCTGTTGTATATCACTGCATTCCCTTTGGACATTTTTGGAAGAGGTACACTGCAAAAGAAAGGAGAAATGGTTCCAAGACAATTCCTCCTCTCTAGTTATTTTGTAAGCAGTCCAGAAAGATTTGGTTACGATACGGATCACTTCTTCTACAGTCTACAATCCCCAAGGCAGTGGTTCTCAAATCCTTTAAACTGGGACCCACTTTTTAGAACAGCACTTGTGGCAGGACCCACTGGAAATAGTCATTAACCTGGAAGCTATATCATAGCCAAAAGTGACATCATCAAGCAGGAAGTGCCATCACTGTGACATAATAAAAAAGACACTCCTGGAATGCAAACTGGCATTCTTGGACAGCAGCAATACAAAATATTATGAAAAAACATTGAATTAAAAACAAAATTTTTGCAAAACCTTCACTTGAAAAATCAAATTGTTAACACTCACTAAAGGAATATAGCAAGAGTCACATCTGCAACTTCCAAGATGGCTGCTCCCAGCTTTCCGTAACCCACCTGGCATCAGGTCGCAACCCACAGCTGGAAAAACTCTGCTCTGCAGTCTACAAATACAGGTGCCTAGTGTGATTCTTCTTCTTCTTCCGTAAATCATCTGTAATTTGACAGCACTCAAAGGAGAGGAAATACACTCCCACATGGTTTAGGATCACCCAAGTGACTCATCTAAGAAGCACTGCCATCACTTGAACTCAACAGTTGCTCCCCAGTGATGCAATTTTTGTCACAATGTGAACTCCAATGGGGTTACTCCAAGGGAAGGCGATAGGAGGAAGGAAATGATACTTGAACCAGCAGCAGCCCAGGAAAATCATGATTACATTACAGTGCTGAAAAGGGGTTTCTAAACAGGGGCAATTTCTCAGGAACTATTTTGGTCCTCTGGAAAAGCACACTACTCTGATTTTTGCAGATAAACCTATGCCCTAACCCTTTGAGGAGAGCATCAGGAGAAGGGTTCTAGTCTAGCTTTCTTTTCCATACTTTTTTCCCCTCTTCAATCTCCCTTCTCGAAAAGTATGGGGGGAAAGCCAACAAACAATTATGCTGAGCTATTTATCTAGAAAGCCTCCAAGACAGACTTCTGAACAGGGTTGAGAATACATAAAACAGGTGTCACTGTATCATAAAGTCATTTGACTTATATAAATATTTGGACAAAAAAATTACGCTCCTTTTGAACTGTACTATCAAGCACATGGAAAAGTAGATATTGGACTTGGCAGCTTGGAATACTTGAATTCTGCAGCGGCTTTTTTACTGAAGCTTACAATCCAGGATATGAAGTTCATTTTGAACTTTGGCTTCAAATACTACGTTACAACATGCCAAGGACCATTAACCACGGTTACCATACAGGGGAAGGAATTCACACGAGGGAGGAAGCAATGCCGTCATCTGGCCCCAATCCCTTAACCATGATTAAGGACCCTATCTACTGTACTTTTTTTGGGAGGGGGTATTGCGTTCCATATCTCCAGCTTAGTACTAAAGTACAAACCAGCTGCAAAGCAAGCTGCCAGGAGGATACGTTTTTGGCTCCTGGAGCTATGAAGTCAATAAAAAGTAATACAATGCCTTAAAGAGGTGGTTAATTCACGGTCCAAACATTGTCATAACTTCTCATTGTGCTCAGCATTCAAATGGCATCCAATCTTAACCAGCCAATCCTTCCCATGTTAATTCTGAGTAACAACCATTGATTTCCATGGGATTTTTCTATGTCTATATGGTTAGAACTGCAGCCCAAGTATGGAAGAGCTGAGTCAGTCTTTAAGCGCAAAGTGGACTTTCACTGCTGCTGCAAACGCAATGGAGAGTCTCGCGGCAATTTAAAGACTAACCAATTCATGGTGTTGTGAGCTTTCACAGGCAGGAGCAATCTGAGGGTGCAATCCAAATCCCAGGCTGGAATGGGCAGGCCGACACAGCTGCCCATATCCAGCCTGGGGTCAGGAGCTGCAGCCACGCTACCCAGGAAAAGGGGAAACTATTCCCCTTCCCCCTGGGTAACGTGCAGAGGCCCGGATGGGGCTACTCGGAGCTGTGCCACTGAAATCGGCAGTGCAACGCCGAGCAACCAAACTGGGGCCTCCCAGGTCAGGGACGGAGGTTACCATCCGGCCCAAAGGCTGGATCCTGACTCCACCTCCCTCCCTGGGCTGGGCCACCCACAGGACCTCCTGTATCCACGCCCCACCCCGCCCCGCCCCCTGGAGTCCCTGTGCCAGCCTAGTAAGGTCGGCCTTATCTCCAGGCCCAGGAGATGGGGTGGGAAGCCAGCTCACGGGTGTCTCCTCCAAGACTGGCGCAAACACACTTTATGGCAGGTCTGTGACAGTCGGCAGCTGGCACAAGGGACTCGTGCCGGCCAAAAAGTAAGTTTGGCTTGTGCTGTGAGTGACCATCTAAACGAGGAGAGGGAAGAGTAGAGACAGTAGACACCACAGATCATTTCCCACAATAGTTACAAGGGTAATCATTCATTTAAATGAACAGAGATTGTGGGGAAAAACAACCACCACAATGATTGTTACCTGCACAAGTCATTAGAAAGGTGTTCAAAGCCAGTAGACATATTTTTTGGGGTGGGAGTGGGGTGGGAATCCTTGCCTATGGCAAATTTCCTTTGCTAGAGCCTCAAAGGCAATACTGAAAAATAATCTGTATATGGAGCCCCACAGTTACAAGTTTTAATAAGCCTCTTTGGGTTTTGACAAGCACAGAAATAAGTTGCAATGCCCTCTTTTGCATGGTTGCTGTGGAAACCATTTAGTCTCCAACAAGCACGAAATGTTAAGCAGTGGTTTTCAGCACAGCTGCCTCAGAAATCGGCACTCTTTCTTCAGGATTATTCACCATAAGAACAGAAGAGGAGCCCTGCTGCATCAGCCCAAAGGCCCATCTAGTCCAGCTTCCTGTATCTCACAATGGCCCACAGGATACCTCAGGGAGCACACAAGACAACAGGCTGCCTGCCATCTGTTGCCACTCCCTTGCATCTGGCATTCTGAGGTAAATTCTGAGGTAAACACACTTGTGGCTACTCAAGATTCTCCACAGCATCTCTCTTTGACAGCCACTAGAACCAGATGCTCCTCTTCAGACATGTACTCATAGGAACAGCCCACTGGATCAGACCAAGGCCCATCTAATCCAGCTTCCTGTATCTCACAGTGGCCCACCAGATGCTCAGGGAGCACACAAGAGCACAGGATGCCTGCATCCCATTGCCACTGCCTTGCACCTGGCATTCTGAAGTAGTCTACTACTAACGTAAGGAGGTTGCATCACCCATCATGGCTTGCAGTCTGCAATGGACTTTCCTCCAGAAATCTGTCCAGCTTTTTAAAGGCATCTAGGCTAGATGCCATCACCACCTCCTGTGGCAAGGAGTTCCACAGATTAATTACCCGCTGAGTAAAAACAGTATTTCCTTTTATTCATTCTAACTTTCCTTACACTCAATTTTAGTGGACATCCCATGGTTCTGGTGTTGTGAGAAAGGGAAAAGAACATCCCTCTATCCACTGTATCCATCCCATGCATAATTTTGTAAGTCTCAATCATGTCTCCCCTTGTGTGCATTTTCTAGATTGAAGAGCCCCAAATGCTGCAGTCTTTCTTCATAGCACCTCCCCTATGAACACTGAATGTTTAACATATAAAACACTGAACGCTGAATTAAAAGGCATTAATAATAAGAAGAATAAGAAGTATTCTTCTTGTGAAAATAGCGTTATTCTAAATGGATTTCTCATGAGTGTGTGCGCATGTGTACGCATGCATGCTTTCAAGCTCTGGAAGCAGTCTAGGTTCTTATTAAATAAAAAACAGATGCTGCAGAGGATTCCAACTCACTGTCAGCATGCTGTTAGCCAAGAGCTTTGACTAGATCAGTGATGGCGAACCTTTTGGGCTCAGCGTGTCAAGACTTCAGAAAATGCTTAGCCTGACTCTGCTGGTGTGTCAACCCCCCTCCCAAAGAAAAGAGAATCAATTCTTTATATTCATTTATACAAACCAAAAATACAGTCCAATCAAGTGTGATGCTCTGTATTACATAAAGAAACATCAAATAATTACAAAAATGAAAGAATGACTAACACAAACTCAGTTTTTGTCAGGTGTTGGTGAATGCTGGTGTGTCACCCCAAACGTTGTGGCGTGTCACCTTTGACACGCGTATCATAGGTTCGCCATCACTGGACTAGATCATGAAAGAGCCATGCAACTGAAAAAGGCAGACTTCAGATCTCAACATTAGAACTAGTAGTGGTCCTTCAACAAATGTTTCCAATTTCTCATAAAATGGTGTATAGTATGCAAAAATGATTACTGTTGATTTTATAGTGTGGGCGCAATAAGTATAGGGTTCGCTGCTATCTGCTGTATCAGCAGGAACAGATCCACTGTGCATAAAGGGAGATGACTGTAATGTGTTCTCTGTAGCCAAATCTAGCCAACAACCACCTGAACAATTGCTTACAAAGGATGCAGTCAAAGTTTGGTAAGATAACTGATTTTATTTTTTATTGCATATTGCATCCTACTTTTCTTATCCAATATAGACCTCAAAGTAGTTTACATTTAATTATAATATTCTTATACTGGTTTTTCAGGTGAACCTTCCAACCCAGCCATAAAAGATATAAATACAGTGATAATGTATGAGCTTACAAGCCTTCTGCAAATCTGAGTGGGGCTATATTCTTTCACACCAACTGTGGAAGTTGCTAACTTCTCTATACATTCACTTCTCAGCACGAAGACTGAACATGACAGAATTCTGTAACACACACCTTAAAGTTCTTCTGGGACTCTGGCGTTGGGCTGTCGAGATCAATCAGCTTCTTCAACTCTTCCTCAATATTTGACTTGGATGCTCGCTTTGGTGAGGCGCGAAGATCTCTGGCTGATGCGCGCAGCCTAGGATGAGCCATTTCATTACCATCACTCTGGTGACGCCTTTAAAGAAAGGAAGATAAAGTTCAGGGGGGGAAAAATGCTCAGGCTCAGGCTGGGAGCATGACCTTCCAATGTCCTCAAAGGAAACATTTATATAGAAAGCAGGTGGGTGGAAGGATTTAAGGAATTTGGTTTTGTGTAATAGATTCCTATAAAGGGATACCTGCGTAAAGGAATAAACCTCCTTGGAATAGTGAACTTTATGCATGTGACAAAGTGGACTTTAGTGCACAAAAGCATGCGCTGAAATAAACTGGTTAAAGGGGCTGCAAGACTCCATTATTTCCCCCCCTGCTATCAACGTAGAAGTTGTTACCATGGAAAATACCAGAAATAACTCTTCTGAACATTTTCGATTGTGCATATTTGCAAAACACTGTTGTAATTATTTTTCTACATTTCCCTTGGCGCTCAGTGGAAGGACTACTCACATCATCTGGAAAACTGCCTTTTGATTAACATGAAGCGCCGAAATTCTGAAATTCTGTGAGTTGTGGATTGGAAAAGGTAAGAAATTGTTGAAGTCTCTCTAACAATTTCTTCTTCCTGTTCAAGCACAAATGAGGGAAGATTCTTCTGTATCCCAAGCCCTCTGTGCAGGGAGGAGGTTGTTGATGGTGACCACAAAATGGCTGTCTAGTAAATCCTGCATTTGGTGATTTCTTATTGCAGTAAAATTCCAATAAACCAATGAACTGCAAACATCCCAAAAAGTCTGGCATCAAAGCAAACACAGAGTGACTGAACTTCTGCCAAAAACAAGCCACAAAGTAGCAGTGGAAGCAGCTGAACCAAGCGAATCTGAGCAGGCCCAGATCATATGACATCGTATGACACTGGGACAGCGCTTGGGTTCTCCCCAAATGTTTCAATCTATTATACAATACTTGGAATATTTTTACACCTATTGATGTGTAGGGATGACATAAGGTGAATGAAGGTGCTTGTGGTTACAGAAGCTTAGAAAGGAAGCATATGACACTGAAAATTAAAATTAGAGATTGTAAAATTACTTAAGTGGCACTCAAATCGGAACACTATCACAAACAAATTTAACATTGGTTCTTCTGGTTCGAAGGTAAGTTGCAAGCATTCGTTGCTGAATGTGAAGCGCCAATTAATTATTCTGTACGTTATATTGTACCCATAGTTAAGTAGAATTTTAGAAAGGAGGTTCTAACAGAGGATAGTAACGTCGTTCTTTTTTTGTCACACATCTACTTGTTGTTGGAAACATTTTTGCCACGTATCTGCCAGCAAACGGGACGTCTTTGATCCAACCTCTGGATCAAGGCATTGTTTAACAGTTTCTACAGTGGATCTTTTGTCTAAAAGCTGGTAAATTCAGCTGAAATGTTTCTAAATTTCAATCCAAATTCAGCCTTAAGGATGCTTGTTATGCAGTTGCATTGGCTTGGAAAGACATACAGAAGGCTACTGTACAACAATGTTTGAGGAATCATCATGCTTTATGATGATTCTTTGACAATGAGGAATTCCTTAGTCCTTTAATGTTAGGACTAAGCATATTTTACCTATATGCAAAGAATGAATGAAAATGTCTAGGAATAAGGCCGTTACAAAGTTCATAGAACACGAGACTGAACAATGGCTAGATAAGGACAAAGATGAACCAGTCATAGAAACTTCTGAGTGTTGTTCTCAATGTGCCTGACGCCGCCTCAGGCACATTCAGTGATCCTGTATACTATCGTTGAGCGATACTAGAACTCACAAATGCCTAAAAAAGCATTATGGCACAATGCATGCCAGCATGCACTGTCGTAAATGTGCTGGAAAGCAGGTTGTGACAATGCAGAAGAAGGTGGTGGTGGGAAGGCCTGCACCATTCTGCCTGCATCAGTGGAGGAAGGAGCATGGAGCAGAGCAGGTAAGAGCTGTGCGAAGCATTGCAAGAGCTGGGGAAGGGCATGGGAGAGCAGAGACAGGGGGCAGATTGGACCCAGGAAGAGGATGGGATTGGCAGCACTGGTGCACCCTATCCCCCTTCCTAGATGAGATCTGCTGATATGGCTCCACTTAGACTTGCGCCAGTGAGCAGGCATAGGTTTGTGTACACCTGTTGTTGCAGCTGGGCTTTCCCCAGGGCAAGGGGACAAATGTCCCCTTAGCTTGAGGAGACCTCCATCCTGCTCAATTTGCACATAGGATGCAGAATGGCTGTGCTGGCCCTACTGCATCTGCGTAGGTTAGGACTGGGCTGCCTGATGACAACCTTGATGATTAGTACTCAAAACAACTACTTTGCAACAATAATGGTGATTCCTGTACTATACGTTAACCCTCCATTCTATATTTATGCATTAATATATGTACCTACCAACAGCTGGAACCACCTAGGTCCTGACAATGCTGGATTATTGGACTTTTACTGTAATAAGGATTTAAGACACTTCTAGCTTCATTTTACTCTCTGCTACAAAAGAGCCATTTCTTCTAAACAAAGCTATTCCTCTCAAGATCATCTGAGATCTAATCTTTCAAAGTTTATGCAATACATTTTAAAGTATTAGTTGGAAAAAATCCCTACTGATTTGAATGCTCAGTACCTTGAGTTCACAAAGAAATCTGCCATAGAGAAAAATGACTGGAGAGAAGGAATGAAGTGTTTCTAATTCATTAGATCCATTAATTAAATAATTTTATATTCAATTATTTGACCACCCTAATACACTTCAGCAGAAAATGACAGAACACTATCTGTAGAATTCTTATGAGTTTTTCTTCACATCTGCTTTAGTTGGCTTGATTTATTATTCAACTTGTAATTTCCATGCGGGAAACATCTATGGATTTTAGAGGCCACACTGAAAATCAACATCCATCAAAATAGAACCAAAAATGCTCTTACTTTCTGGAATCCATAAACCCCACAGAGTTTATTGTCCCTTCGGGTTTTTTCCATCCAATCAGGTACTTGCTAGTAGCACCCTGGCGTGGGTAGAAAGTCCTAGGACCAGAGGAGGAGGAAGAGGACGAGAATGAAGGTGCAAGCTGAGGGGAAGTGGCAGAATGGAGCTCTTCTTTAGGTGAACTTCTGGCACTGGTGAAAACCACGGGACTGGCTGAGTGTCGGGAACCCATGGTACTGCGAGAGAAGCGTAACAAACAAAGCTCAACTGAAATGTGCATACTTGCATCATGTGAAATTAATGTCAAAGCTGCAGTTTATAATGCAGTATAGAACTTTTTTTGGGGGGTAGAAGCTAACCTATTATTAGCAGCTGCAAACTAAAGTATTCACTGTATTAAAAATAGAAAAATGGACTAACTTTAGATATCAACAGGCCCTCACCCATCCATAGAATATGCCATAATCATAGCGAGAAACTACTATGCAGATTAATCTGCACATTACTTCCACTCTCAGGAG
>JAJKFI010000007.1:18621044-18654396 GCA_029204185.1 Lerista edwardsae | reverse complement strand
ACTGCTCCGGGCCACTGAAACTTGAGCCTGTCCAAGCAGTCCCATCAGGCTGCCTGGGGCTTACCCCATGGTAAGGGAACAAAGGTGATCTCCAGCTGCCTCCTACCCTGCAAAGGATGCAGCACAGGCCAGTCGGTTTGCTTTGCTCAGGTTAGGATTGTGCTGCCCGACATCTAGATCCTTTTCATATGTGCTACTGTCCAACCCAGATCTGCCGCATCCTGAACTTGTGCCTCTTAATTTTTTATACCAATGCGCAGGCTCTTATGCTTGCCTCTGTTATCTTCATCTTATTGGTCCTCATTGGACCCAATGATCAAGATTGTAAAGATCATTTTGGAACTTGATTCAGTCTTCCAGGGTGTTAGCTGTTGCCCCTGCCCTCAGCTTTGTGTCATCTCAAATTTGATATCATTTGTATCTCAACAATGTAATTTATAAACCTGTTCGAACAGCACAGGACCCAAGACAGAACCTAGCAGAACCCACTAAATGTCTCACATTACCTACAAGTCGAGTAACAACCAGAATTCTTTTCTGCAATATATATTTACCACTATCACACCGCAAACATGTACTGTTTCATCAATGTATTCAGTAACTCCTCATACAGCAATGCTCAAGTTCAGATGTTCGTATCACTACCACATTTTTAGTCCAAGCATCTGATCAAGTCAGTTTCAAGGGGGAGGGGGAGAGTGACAAAACTGTTTTCCCTCTATTCGAATTTTCACATTAAGATGCATCATCTGTCGCATATTATATATCTGGTTAGGAGAGAAACAACCCTGAAATTGATGTATTTAAAGAATACTTGCGTTGTTATGGTAACTAAATGTCTATCCATGAAAATAAGTTGTCTGAAAAAGAGTGAAATGAATGCAAGACTCTTCTACAGAAAAGTAGCTGGTACATTGTAACTAGGAGGGCTGAACAGTTTCATTAGAAACTGCAGCACAGAAAGATCACATAGAGGATCATTAAAGATCACCATAAAGATCATTTCTTACACTAATACAGACCTTCAGAAGATAAACAACTGCATTATTGTTATTCTACTCTGTTCCGCAGCTGCCAGTTTTAGACACTGTAGACTTAGAAATTGACTTGTTGGTCTTATAGGCTCCTTGCTCCCATTCCCGGAGTGTGTATCTTATTGAAAATAAGAGCATGTTCTTGCTTTTAACTCCCTATGCCAAACGGCCACAGAACGCTAAACAGATGCTCTTGACAGAAGATATATCAAACATGCACCTGAAAAAAAATGTTTTCCTTACACAGCAAGATTCTTTCCAAATTCTGCCAGTTCCCTGATCACCACTTCTCAAAGCTGCCTTCAGTATCTCCCTGTTGCTATCCCACATTATAATCCTATATTATACTGTACAAACTTATATTGCTTTTTCTTCCCCTTCCATCTCAGACCTTGATGTCATCTTCCCAACTTGCTCATTTCCCCACTTGCAGTGTCCAATTTCAGATCTTCCACTTCCTACACATTCTTCCAACTTTCCTTCTCAACCTGCCCTGTCTCCATTCCCTTCATCTAACAATCACTTTCCTTCAACACTGCTCTCCTCCCTCATTATCCTCTGCCTCTTATCCTTTTAGCGACCTACAGTTCAGTGACTCAGGGGCTCTCTCAAAAGCACTGCTGTTTCTTCTTTCACTTATGCCATTCCTCAGACTCTGTAATTTCCAACTTCAATGCATCACTGCCCTGATTCCTTACCCCATTTTCCCAATCAGCTATTCCCCCAGTCCCAGTGCATCTCTCCATTCAATACGTTTACTCATGGTCTTATGCAGCTGAACGCTTCTGTAACAAAGGAGACAGACTAATTTATCAATTTTAACTCGTCCTCTGTGCTGTCTCTTTGCCTAAAACCTTACTAGACCAGGCTGATCCAAATTAACTTTTGCAATATCACATTTTCTCTTATATCATCAGACCTACCTATTGCCTCCTCACTCAGGACACTGTCTTCTTCTCCAATGATAAAATCAGGCTAACCCAGTGAGCTCATATTATAGCACATATTCCCACTGTCTTTTCTCCAGCTTATTTTCTTTCACTCTTACAGTCCAGCTTCCTGCCTCTGCATTGCACTGAAACTGCCTTCACCAAAATCAATGAAAATCTCCATCCTGCTGAATCCAAAGTTTTACTCTATCCTAAGTCTTGACCTCTGTGATACATACCTTCACTGCTTTCCTACTTATCCCTCTTCGTACCCTAGGGCTGCAAGCTGAAAAAAACTTGTGGGAGTAAGTTCTACTAGACTCTACGGTGCTAACTTTTGAGTAGATATTTATTTAAAAAGATTTTTCTCCCATCTTACTAAATGAAATAAATCAAAGATATAATATGCATAGGATTGTGCTGTTAGTCTCTATGGCACTATTATCTTCTATTTCTTTTTACCTTTTACCTCTCACATTCAGACCACCACCAAATTAATTCTCCCCTCTGTATAACACTGCAAAAATACATTGCTCTTCACCCCCTTAGCAAACATGCATGTCCATTCCACCTTCTTTACTACCAATTCCTTATACCTGGTCTTGTGTCCCATTTTGAGCCACATAGCTTTTGTCTATTGGATCAAGAACAGAACTCAGTGGAACTTACTTGTGAATAGACACTAAGAGAACTGTGTTATAAGTGTCTTTAATAAAGTGAGTTTTAAAATGATGTAAGGATTCATATAAATACAATAAAAATTAAGCCCATAATCTGATTTAAAAATATGACTAATATAAACAAAGGAATATTTATTCAATGAATCAAATATGCACAAACTTTAAACGGTAAAAAAATGTTCAGAGAAAAAAAGACCACATTCTCTTTGCTTTTAGATGATCCATTCATGTGTCATGGTAGACATCAATGTAAAAGGGTGCCTCCTAAGGCGGGTTTATATCGCTAAAAGTTGATGATCATATAATAAAATGTCCATATAGTTTTAAAAGCTGCTTTGAATGCCTGCCAGGGAAAGTGGAGTGTGCATAAATAAAATCATTTTGCACATGTCTTATTTAGAAATTGGAACATTTTACATATTCTAGAGAAAGGACAACAATTAGAAGCTGTTAATATTCTTCAGCTATAATTAAAAAAAAAACCCAATTAGGTTTTAGACGAAAAACACAACCACTAGTACAAACTAAGATTAGTAAAATGAGAATTAGATAACAATTGAAGATGAACTCAATGGAACGCTTCTTCACAGATAGGTGTGCAACTGTATCAATAGCTTCCTGAACACGCATGTTCGGAAGACCTGGAGTACAATCTTATTATATGCATATCTAGTCAGAAGTAAGTCTCATTGAATTCAATGAGACACACCCTCAGGTAAATCACTGTAAGACTGCAACCTACGGAAGACTGCAAGACTGCAGAAGTTTTATATATTTTAAATAGGAAATGCTGAAAATGTTAAAATTGAAGAAAATTAGTTATACCTGTCAAGATAAGAACATAAGAAGAGCCCCGCTGGATCAGGCCAAAGGCTCATCTAGTCCAGCTTCCTGTATCTCACAATGACCCACCAGATGCCTCAAGGAGCACACATGACAACAGGCTGCCTGAATCCTGTTGCCACTCCCTTGCACCTGGCATTCTGAAGTAGCCTACTACTCATGTAAGGAAGATGCACCATCCATCATGGTCTAATAGCCCACGATGGGCTTTTCCTCCAGAAATCTGTCTAATCCCCTTTTAAAGCCACCTAGGCCAGACGCCATCGCCACCTCCTGTGGCAAGGAGTTCCATGGATTCATTACCTGCTGGCTAAAAAAGTATTTCCTTCCTGTTGCCCCTATGAATGGGATATGTAAAAGAATATTCATTTTCCCCAACAAGCTATTCATATAAAAGGCTATTTAAAACAATCAATATTTTCATACGAAGTTATTCCCAAACTTTCATCGTTATCAATTTACGGTTGAAGAATGTTTTAAAACAGGCAGACTCCAACACATTCATTATTGCTAAAATGATTAGTAGCATGCTATTTTCTCTGGCCAAAAATGTGGTTTTTTTTACAAGGCACCAGACTGAACAAAACAATGGTTGAAGTATGGTTTTTCAAACTGAGCCTCTTATCTAGCTGCTAAATCAAGACTTCTATGTTTAATGAACTGAACATATCATAGACATCCACCTGACAACTTCACAAGTCTTTACTACTGAAATCCATGTAAGGCATGGAATATGCCACAGCAAATTGCACGGCTGATGAAGTGAAGCTCAAATCTTAGGAATAGTCCCTAAGTGACAATCTGCAGTTGAAAGAAACAACCTAAGGCAGGGGCTCTCAAACTGGTGGGTCACATCCAACCAGCCCAAGAAGCCCTGCCTCTACCCCCTTAAGGGGTGAGGCAAAGGGAGGATGATGGCACAACTGGATTGATCGTGCCATGACAGAACCAAAAGGGGCTATTTTAATTTACCCCTGAATGCGATGGCCACTGAGGGAGGCATGTGGGAAGCCCCATGGGGCCCTATAAAGAATCCCCATGCCTCAAAACATTGAAAAAATGCTATCCCAACCCACTTTTGATTTGCAAAACCACAAGTCGGGTCATGATAGTATTTTTTCAATGTTTTGAGGCACAAGCTGCCCGCAGGACTCCCTGCCCCCCCTCCAGCGGCCACCACAGTCAGAGTAAGTAAAAAGGCCCATGTCTCTGCCAGTGGTGCAATCATTCTGATTATGTCATCAGCCCCCCTCCAACACAAGACTTATTTCATTTCTCAAGCTCCCTGTGAGTTTGAGAAATGCTGACCTAGGGAATGTAACTCAGATTCGAATGTGCATACTCAGGTATATAAACCTGAGTACACCATATTATTGCTCTCCTGGGCCTGATCTGCTGGCATGGGGCAACATGGACGTACACTAGCGATATCACTGGTGCAGGCCCAAGTAGCCCCACTGTTGGGACTTACCCTGGGACAAGGGGACAAATGCCCCTTACCTCATGTAGACCTCTAGCAGATGAATTTCCCCCACAGGATGTAGCTGAAGCTGCCCTCAAGCTGCTGCATTAGTGCGAGGGAACTTAGGTAGCATTGGGTTACCTGTCTTATACACTCTGTTCAGCAACTTACATCAAATTATTTTGAGTCTTCAGTTCTCTATAATGGAAATACTGACAAGAACACAACTTTACAGCAGGGCTTTAGGAAATAAAACAAGTCAGATAACTAATCAGCTGACATTTGGCTATATGGCCAGCAGTTTAACTTCATAACAAGAAAGAACAAGAAAATTCTACTAGGGCTCCACTCTAAAAAAAAATTATAGGTTTCCCAATACTATTCAACCTCAATATATACCTTAAAAAACCTTCTAAAACAGTGGGTCTCAAAACATTTTAGCACCAAGACGCACTTTTTAGTATGACAATCTTTCGGGACCCAAAGTTTTATGTCATTGACCTGGAAGTGATGTCACGGCCAGAAGTGACATCATTAAGCATTTTAAGCAAAAAAAATTAACATCCCCATATGACAAAATCAAATCTAATTAAGTAAATAAATTAAAAGTTTACAATAAGTATAATTCTAAAAATTTATTTAAAATAAAAAACACTCCTTTAAAAAAAATTCCCCAAACATCCCAAAGGCTGCAGTCTTACTTGAAAGGAAGTCCCATTGACCATCATTGTTAAAAAGTATATGCATAGTAAACATACTATGCATAGTATACTATGCATACTATGTACCTATACCTGTTAATAGTACAGATCTGTAACATTTCCTGAGTTATAGTCACATAGAATCAAGTCAAATATATTAAAAATGAATGGGGGCATTATTTGATATGCGCTGTAAAAATGTGCCATGAAGCAACTTGCTTCCAATAGAACACTATGTAGTATGTACATCCATGCCGTCAGATACTACCAGGAAAGCAAGTTTTTACAAGTTTTACCTCAGAAAAAAAACATTTAAATACGTAATCAACAACAAATATCATACCTAGACATATCATTATAATGAGTCAGATCAGGAGAAAATATTTGTATGCTTCAGGCACCCGTTCACGTATCTTACGCCATCAGGTAATGGCATAGTGCAGTGGTGAAGAATGGAAGCCAGAAATTCCCACAGCCATAGATGTATCCAGTTAGCAGCATTGACCCCTGCTAACTGGACAAAGAGGCACTTTTTCCAGTGGTGTTCCTCTTATATTTAGCAGGGAGAGAGTAACTGTCCCTCTTCACCCCTGCGCAGTCTTTCTAGTGGCTGTTGCTGGCAGTCTGCCTTTTTTTAGATTGTGAGCCCTTTTGGGACAGGGAGCCATTTAACTTTATTATTACTATTTGCCTGTAAACCGCTTTGTGAACTTCGTGTTGAAAAGTGGTATATACGTACCTGATTGATTGATTGGTTGATGTATATTAGGAGTCTGAGGCAAATCATAATTCCACAATCTCAACCCTGAACCTAACAATAGGGCAGTGGTCCCCAAACTTACCTACCTCATGCCACTCTCTACGCTGCAGACATGGAGATTGGCACCCAGATGTAGGAAATGACAACATCACTGCACTTTCAGACTGTGATGCCATGAAGTGACCCCCAAAACAGTGGTAAGAGGCTGAGAGCAGCAGGCTTTTTGTGCAATGAAAACCTCATGCGTGGAGCTCGGCCCGCTGAGCCGAGCTTCTGCTCTGCGGTCTTAAGCGCAGTCACAGACTTGCTGGTGACTGGCTCAGGCAGCAAGCGTCCTGCGGCCGCCATTCCACCCCAGGGAGCTGCACGGCCAACTGTGGAAATCTCTGCAATTGGGGTTAATACTGAATTGCCTTAAATGCTTGAACGGAAGAATTACTGAGATAATTGTGAAAAGCTCTGAACGTTTGAATGGGTTACACATATGTTTGATATATTATTCGTTATACACGTGCAATATTGCTGTTATGTTTCTACGGAATATACAGAAATACCGTGAAGGTGACTTTGTACTATGCATAGGAACCTCTAAGAGGACAGGATAAACTGCAGCTCGGGTTGCTGTGTCAGCACGCCATAATCAGCTATTAGATATCCCTCAGCAATACTGCTGGATGCTATTGCATAGCAGCAGTTCCTTTCCACTCCTTTTAATGGAATCAACATAGCA
This sequence comes from Lerista edwardsae, assembly GCA_029204185.1. Taxonomy (NCBI): domain Eukaryota; kingdom Metazoa; phylum Chordata; class Lepidosauria; order Squamata; family Scincidae; genus Lerista; species Lerista edwardsae. Next base: position 18,647,257 of record JAJKFI010000007.1, on the reverse strand, counting down.
CTACAGTGCCTTTTTTTGTCTAATATCTCAATGACCTAGACAACATTTTGCTTTACTGAATCAGATATATTCTCCTGGCTCCTTTTAGCCACTCACCACCATATTTATTCACTACAAAACCCCCAACTGAGCATCCTGCAACACATCAGGACATCAATGTACAAGTAAAACAGTTGTGAACATGCCATATGCAACCAAAAATGGAATTGTAAAGGCAATAAACTCAGTCACACTAGTCCATGGTTAAAAATCTCTTTGATGGTAGGTTAAGAAGAGCCCTGCTGGATCAGGTCAAGGGTCCATCTAGTTCAGCTTCCTGTATGCCTTCAGCACACAAGACAACAAGATACCTGCAAACTGTATTCAGAAGTAGGCTACCTCTAAAACCCACCAGATGCCTTGAGCACACAAGACAACAAGATTCCTGCATTCAGAAATAGGCTACCTCTAAAACCCAGAACATGCAGATAGTCAACATGGTTTGTAATCCATGATGGATTTATCCTCCATAAATCTGTCCAATCCCCCTTTAAAGGCATCTAGGCTAGATGCCATCACAACATCCTATGGCAGGAGTTCCACAGATTAATTACACTGGTAAAGAAATATTTCCCTTTTTCTGATCAGACTCTTCCAGCAGTCATGTGCGTCACTGCCACCGCACATAAGATTGACACTTTCACCGAGCAGTCCATCACCAGATCTGATTCCTCACAGACAGCTCAGAATCAATTAGTATATATGTGAAATGTTATATCTTGCCCCAATGTGCAACACTTTACACTTACTTACGTTGAAGTGCATCTGCTATTTTGCTGCCATCATCTAAGTTTAGAGAGATCCTTCTTGGAGCTCTTTACAATCTTTTCTGGACTTCATATCAGCACCCAGAAAAGATGCAAGAGTCCTGCATATCAACCTTGGACTACAATACAGAAGATAATCTACTGCATAATCTTATGCAGGTCTATTCAGAAGCAAGTCCAATTAAGTTTGGTCGCCCTTACTCCCAGGAAAGTACACATAGGATTGCAACCCTAGTATCGCTAGAAGTAAAGAACAGCCCATCATGTCCTTTAAAAATTCAAATAATGAGAGAATACAGGAACAGAACATTCCATTATAACTCATACTACAGGTAATGAGGTACATTTTCAGAAATTGCCTGAATTACTCTCTTAAGGTAGCTATTAAGAGAGAGAAAACAATTAGATGTCCTAGACCAAAAAGCAGAAGTGTTTGTTGCCAATGAGTAAGATTACAGGATTACAGCCTGACTGAACACTGCCTGGCTTACTTCTGAATAAAACACACTATTTTCAAACTACCAAAAGAAAGAAATAAAACTCAAGGGCAAGAGTTAAATTATTTAAATTGGTAGAGAATATCCTCTAAATTGCAACAAATATGAAAGAATAACTTAAATTATGCCTTTATTATCACATTCCAAAAAAAATGCCAGTGCTGCACACAAAAATAATTTTCCCCCATATCCAAATGTGTCCAAACCAGAGATCTATATAGGAGCCTCATACCTCCTGAAGCTGTGGAGTTTATCTGAATTGGAGCCTGAACTCTGGCTTCATCCCTTCTATTGACATTAGTGCCGGACCATATAAAAGGGGAAAGGTCTGCAACCAAATCCCGCTGAATGAGATCATGTGGTAGTTTGTCCTTTCAAGAGAGATTGTTATTTATCAGTGCAATTACAGCACTGTGATAAAGTCCACCTCTTGAATTCAGTCATTTTTCCTATTTTAATTCAGATACTACCTTTAGTTTGGCGTAGAATCATGCTGGCCACCATGATCGGACAAAAATGCCGGCTCACAGGCTTTGAAACGGAGATGAGCTCCGCCCCCTACAGTCGGTCACGACTAGACCATTCGGTCGTGGGGAAACCTTTACCTTTACCTTTAGTTTATACTCCTTAGGCCAATGTTTCTCAGCCAGTGGTACACATACCACCAGTGGTATCTGAGCTGCTGTCCAGTGGTGCGCAAAGCTGATTCTCTTCCTGAAGCTCTGCCTCTGCTGCCTGGGCAGATTTTGGCTATAGAATCAGCTTATATCTCAGACATTCCCTGCTTACCAGCCAGTTGTCAGTAGTGATGAGTCAGGACCAGAAGGGGCGGAGACATGAGTTGACATCATCAATACTGGTGGTACTTAAGACAGACCATGAGAAGTGGTACATTGGGGGACAAAGATTGAGAGACACTCTTTGGCTTTCTGCCATCTTCAATCTAGCATGTATGTACAGTACTTCAGTATCAGTTGACTGATAAAAGGTTTTCTGTTTCATTTGTTGAACACTTAAAACTTAATTTTTAGGTCCTAAAACTTACTGAGCTTTTTTGTTTTCTAGATTTGGAGGGTCAGGAACAATGACTGTAAAAAAAGTATAAAATATGGTGGGAAGCTGTAAGTGGCACCAAACCAAAACTATTCTCCAGACATTGGTATAATGTACCTTTAACAGACATTAAAAACAAAATCTCAGTTCTGTGGCTAGCTGCATTTGTTTTATCAAAGGGTGCACCAATGACAAACAAAACATATGATAAGCAGCAACCCACAGCCAGTGTAATTTGGCATAAGACAAACACATCTTGAGACAATAAAACACACTCCCTTCCCCTCCCAAACAGTGTCAACCCTTTGGTTAAATATTTCTCACACTCAACTGCAATTCTAGCTACAATAAGCGTGCATTCATTTTTCATGACATATTAAAAGTCTTCTGCCAAGGATAAATAACTTGTTTTGCAAGTGTTCTTTTCACACCCTGCTTTGAAGGTTCAAACGCAAAGCTGCCTACTTCTCTAAAACACTACACACTGCAGTAAACATTGAAAGTATAAGGAGAACCAATTGACTGGGCTTAAAAAAATCAAGGACTGAACAGCACAGTAGACATAAAAATAAGAGTTGTGTTACCATAGAAATATCAGACAGGCTTTGAGAAAGTTGGCAATTATTACTGTACCAGAGGAATGTTACAACTTTAATTCACAGCTGTACACATGACATAACATTCACTGCCAAGTGCAGCAAACTACTTTGTGAATCTTGTTGCTTTAGTAATCCCTCTGCAGCTCACAAAATATAAACTTAGGGTTTAAAAAAAAACTGAGTGAAAGTTAGTTTAAAAACACAGGACTGTCAATACTAAACAATAGAAAACGGCCTGAACAAGTAGTGTGTGGACATGGGCACATAAATAATAGATGGTGTGTCATTGTCCGTCCGTCCCCACCAACTCTACCTTCAGAACTCAAGGATGCAGCAATAAACAGCACCTATGCTAAAACTAGGACACTGATTGGTAGAAAATTTTATAGTGGTCAAAGATTGTAGGGGACTGGATAGATTTCTGGAGGAAAAGTCCATCGTGGGTTATAGGTCATGTGCAAGGGAGTGGCCACAGGATGCAAGCATCTTGTTGTCTACTGAACTCCCTTAGGTATCTGGTGGGCCACTGTGAGATACAGGAAGCTGGACTAGATGGGCCTTTGGCCTGATCCAGTGGGGCTTCTTATGTTCTTAAAAGGAAATAAATCAGTATAGTCCAGGACCTTTGGGACCTACGTGGTTCTAGATTATTAGATATGCCCAACTATCAGGCTCTGAATCCCTGCCCTAGATGATTCCCAGGCCTGTGCTATCAACAGTCCCAGTTGATAGCACTGTCTGAGTCTAGTGATGGGGTCATTACTTACATTATTGCCTATACTAGCTGCCTGGGGTATTTCCCAAGTGGCTTCCACAGCATGTCTTAGTAGCACGATTGCTGAGCCAGGTGCAACTGTGGGTGCAATCCTAACCTGGAGTGAGGCCAACAGTTAAACCAGCAAAGTTTGGCTAGTACAAGGGCCATCGCAAAGCAAGTTTGGACCACACTCAGAGTAAGGAAGGATGGTGCACATCTGGGTGCTGGATTCAGAGAGTGGTTCAAACATACTTGAAGATGTCCCTTGTGCTAGCCTTGCTGGCTTAATTGTGCTGGTCTAACTCCAGGTTAGGAATGCACCCTGCACCTGTGCAAGGGCCAGTGAGATTGAGGAAGCTCACTCCTGAGTTGGGAGTTCTCCCAGACCATTTTGATGATGTATTATTGGGAGTACTGAACAATTGGGTCCTGGATCATTAGAGGAGTTTTACTGTAGTTTACACATCATGAATTAATACAGAATTCTCCACCACAAGTTGCAGTGATGGAACTAGCTCAGATGACTTTAAAAACGTAGTAGTCAAATTCACAGATAATGAATCTATCAATGGCTGCGTGTCATGTTGGCATGCGCCACCTACAGGCTCAGAGACTGTATGCCTGTGAATGCCAGTTACAGGAGAGCAATATCAGGAGATTAGTCTGCCTTTGACTCTTGCTTGTGGGCTTCCCAAATGAGCCACTGTGGGCAAAAAGATGCTAGACTAAATGAGTCTTTCACCTGATCCAGCAATGCCATTCTTATGTTGTTATGACAAGGGAACAGTTCCACATACAGTTTCATTCCTTGGGGAAACAAATGTTCCTTGCCTTTATAGAAGATTCAGTTCTATGTCAGGTTTTTATGAAAATGATATATTACTATATGCTTGTGTTAATTTATAGGTAATTTTATATGTTTTAAGTTTTATTTTCTGTTACTGTGTGGTCACTGTTCCAAATCATGTGAAAAAGAAACAAAAAGAAAAAAGTATTTTGTTGTGTCAAGTGGTCCCCAAAGCATCTGGTGGGCACTGTGAGATACAGAGGCTGGACTAGATGGGGTCTTGACATGATCCAGCTTTTCTTAGGTTTATGGGTCCTTCTTGTGCTTATGTACGAATAGAAGTGCTCAGGATTATAGCTGAAGAAACTTAGTGTTCTATTTTCACTCAAATTAACAGTAATCAAGCGGCTAGAGTCAATTCTAACAAGCTCATGTCCATATTATTCTGCAGATTAATGAACAGCTGGGATATACTAGATGCCCAGATGGTTATTAATCTACAGGAAAATGCCCAGCAGCCAACTTAGTGGTATTTTAAGGTGCACAGAACATTAAAAATGCCCTGTGCTTCAGATCCAGCAATATCTGGTGTTCCTAAAATTGATGAGTATTTGTTAAGTTTGATGGCTTTATGTAAAGACCCACCTACATTCTCACTCTGGCTTGCAGGTCAATTTCATGAAGTAGTACTGGAAGACAGGCTCAAAATCAAAATGAAAGGGCAGTTATATCAGAGGATCAGGTAATTACTAAAACGTATATAAATTGTTGCTGAAATTTGAGACAGAAGACAAGCAGGTCGAAGAATGTATGATTCAATGGGTTAAAAATGTGGGCCATGAAATAATAATGGGAAAAACTGTGGTCAAAACAATGGAAATTTAAATGCTAATATAAAGTTAAAAATAGATATAATAGATATAAGGTTATGTACACGTGGTATATGACTCCAAGTAAACTAGCGAAAATGTATGAAAGCATGTCAAATAGATGCTGGAAGTGAAAAGACTGGAAGGATTCTTTTATCATGTGTGGAGGACATGTAAGAAAACAAACAAAAAAAAGGATTCTGATACATACACAGATGCGGTTGGTTTTAAAGACAGATTTGCAAATGAAGCCTGAAATGATGTTGGGTATGAAAGATGAAGATTTAGACTGAAAATTTGAAACTTTATTTCTATATATGACAAGTGCAGCTAGAATACTTTATACACAATACTGGAAAAATACAGAAATACCCTCAATTGAAGAATGGTAGATAAAAGTTTTGAACTTTGTGGAAATGGATGAACTGGAGGCAGTTGGGGGCTGGATGCGGGCAAACAAGCTGAAATTAAATCCGGATAAGACAGAGGTGCTTTTGGTTCGGAAATCCACAGCTCGGGTATTGGACTATCGTCCTGCTCTGAATGGGGTCGCACTTCCTCTGAAGGAGCAGGTTCGCAGCTTGGGGGTTCTCCTGGATTCACAGCTACACCTGGAGTCCCAGGTGGCGGCGGTGGCCAGGGGAGCCTTTGCTCAGCTTCGGCTGATCCGCCAGCTGCGGCCGTACCTGAGCTGTGCGGACCTGGCCACAGTGACCCATGCCCTAGTGACATCAAGATTAGATTATTGCAATGCGCTCTACGTGGGGCTGCCTTTGAAGACGGTCCGGAAACTACAACTAGTACAGAACGCGGCGGCTCGGGTGGTTGCTGGGGCACGTCGGTTTGACTCTGTCGAGCCACTGCTTCGGCGACTACACTGGCTGCCGGTTCTGTTCCGGGCCCAATTCAAAGTGCTAGTTTTGACTTTTAAAGCCCTTTACGGCTCGGGTCCGGGGTATTTGAGGGACCGCCTCCTTCTATATAATCCAACCCGTACTCTTAGATCATCTGGGGGGGCCCTTCTGACTGTGCCGCCACCAGGAGAAGTAAGAGGAGTGGCGGCCAGGAAGAGGGCCTTCTCGGTGGTGGCCCCCCAACTCTGGAACACCCTTCCCCTCGAATTGAGAACTGCTCCCTCTCTGTTTACATTTCGGCGGGGGCTGAAGACCTTTTTATTCCAAAAAGCTTTTAATTGTTGACAGGTTGGCTGGCTGGTTATTATGATCCACGGGGCTTGTGTCTTATTTTATTTTTTAATTGTTTTTAAATTGTTTGTGTTTTTTAATCTTGATTGTTTATTGTTTAATACTGTTTTTAATTGTTTTTAATGTTAATTGTTATACTTTATTTTTATCCTTTTTAATATTGTAAGCCGCCTTGGACATCTGCCTTGGCAGAGGAAAGGCGGGGTAGAAATTTCTTAAATAAATAAATAAAATAAACTTATGATTATACTTAAAGAGAAGTCGGTAAATCTTATTCACAACAAGCTTTAGCGCTCCAAAAGATTGGAAACCGCTCGTTGACTTTTTGATATGAGAGAGAAGAATGATTTAATGATATGAAGATGTGCTGAATAGAATTAATGGAAATAGATTAAAATAATCGTAATAGGGTAAATTAACTCGATAGTACAATAAGGCCTGCCAAGATGCATTTTGTTGATCTTGAAATTTTGACTGGGTAGAAAGAAAACTATATATAAATAGGATAAATTACTGCACTCTTGCTGTGGTTTGTGAAGTATAGTATATACTATTTATATTTCTTATTTTTATTAAATAAAATAAAAAACTAATAAAAATGAAAGTTGTTGTCTAGGGACAAATGGATGCAATTGGGAGACTGTAGGAAACTGTGTTTTTGCAGTAATTAACTTGAGTACACATTTTCATTGCTCCTATTATTTAAAGGAGGCTTTGGTAATGAGAAGTTCCAATGAGAAAAGGCACATTCTAAAATGGAATTTAAAGTAAAGTAGTCCCCTGTGCAAAGCACCGAGTCATTACTGTTTCATGGGGGTAATGTTGCAATGTTTACTAGGCAGTTGTATGGGGTAGCCTTCTCTAAAAATGGAATTTAGAGCTTGACAAATTAAGTTAATAGGAAATTCTAATGAAAAGTCACAACAAGCCAACATATTTGTTTTTTAAACAAATTCCATTCATTTTATTTAAACTCTAGAAGAAAATATCCAGATCTGGAACACCCATTTTCTACATTCACAATTTTCTGATTATTTAAAGCACACATGCTACTCCATTACAGATGTTGTGAATTTTATCAGCTTTTCTATCCCAATATATGTCTTAAATAATCAGTAAAATTGGTGACTCTCTACATTTTGCAGTTGTAAACATGCTTCCCTCATAACAAGTGCTATATTCAGGTTGAAAAATCTAGATTACCAGCTGTCGTTTTTGAGAAAATCCCTTACTACCCTTTATATTTAATTGGTAATTCATAAATATAACTAAAACGCAATTTCAACATTTGGAAAGAAGTTTTTAAAAGACACAAACATAGTACAAAATACCAGTCAATCACAAACATCATTCCAGATGTTTACGAAAGTAATCACCAATGAAGAGAGGATTTTGACTGCTAACTACAAGATTAGATAGATCATGAAATAAACAAATTCTGCTCCTATTATCATGGTCCTTTTTCTGGTAACTGCTGTCATGGTGAAATGTATAAAGAAATACTGTGATTTTCATTCACTTGACTTCCTTGTTTTGCTCTTTCAGCTGTTTTCAATTATAACCACATTTCAAATTACATTTACGTGCTTTCGTCTTTTCTCCAATTTCATCCAACCTTTCACAACATTCATCAAAGTTCTTACATTTTTTTCTTTTATTTCTGTTTATTTAGGTTTTGCACATGCTCACATGTGTTATACAGTTACTTACGTTTTTTGCTGGCCAAAATACATTTGCAAGGTAAATAAAGCTGCACTTTGACATTCATCCATTTTTTTTTTACTTTATCCATGCTCTGGGCCCTAATCAGATGTAAGTGCACCATTGCTGTTTTCCTGCTAGGGTTCGCTAAAATTCAAATACCTATGGATGATTTTCAAAAATATGCCACCAAATTCTTACCCACCTGTCTCACAAAAATCAATAGACTGCATTCACAACATTGAGTTGCATGGAACAAGAAAAGAAGCTAACAAAAAATATATTCAGGCAGGAAGACAATTCACAGGGCATATCCACCAGTGCAGCAAAAAAGCTGATCAGTGAAGTAGTCTAAAATGCACATACCATGGGAAAACAATCTGTTTAATTGCTGCTTGGCTACCTAGATGGGAGCAGTTTTATATTGATGATGAAATGCAATGCATAACAGACAAGTATTGCTTACTTCCGCCTATGCAGGGTCTGAAACTAGTTTCAGATTCTGGGTTAAGTGGCAACCCTGGTCCCTCATCACTACTAACGTAACAGTTAACCATGGTAAAGCCCAGCAATGAGATTAGCACTCCAGAACTCGGGGCGGGGGGAGTCAGCGCACATTCCAGCACCCCATTCCTAGTTGGTTAACTCTGATTAAGCTATTGGCATTAACATCTGCACCAGCCCTCAAAATAATTTTGGGAAAGGGTCATCATTCAGTAGAAGAGCACAGGCTTTGCATGCAGAAGACCCCCAGGTCCAATCCCTGTCATCTTCAGAAATTGCTATAAAGACACCTGACTGTCTTGAGAGCCACTGTCCTTGAGAGCCACTGCCAGTCAGGGTGGACAGACCTGATCTAGATGGATTATACGTCTCTCTGAATAAGGCAAACTCATTTTTTTTAATATTTCAGGTGTATATGAAATATATTCCATACTTCACCCAGGGCACTCAGGGCAGTTTCACACAGAATGAGCTAAATAGCTACAAGCCCAAAAAGATCAAAGGGATGAATTCTCAAAATCCAAGAATGGAAAAGAATCCTTTCATTTTTTCCCCTTTAAATCCCTTTTCATGAAATTCAGCCATACCACCGACATGTTCATACTTGGTGAATAATGTTAACATGTGCAAGACAACAGGACACAAAAAGTAGAAATGAATGTTAACCAATGAGATCCACCAGAGAACATTGTTGTTGTTCAGTCGCTAAGTCATGTCCGACTCTTCGCAACCCCATGGACCACAGCACGCCAGGCCTCCCTGTCCTCCACTAGCTTCCGGAGTTCACCCAATTTCATGTTCATCACTTCGGTGACACTAACCATCTCATCTTCTGCTGCCCCCTTCTGCTTTTGCCTTCCACCTTTCCCAGACTGAGGGTCTTTTCTAAAGAGTCCTCTCTTCTCATGAGGTGGCCAAAGTATTTGAGCTTCAGCTTCAGGATTTGTCCTTCCAGGGAGCAATCAGGCCTGACTTCCTGGAGAATTGACCAATTGGATCTCCTTGCAGTCCAGGGGACTCGCAAGAGTCTTCTCCAACACTATAATTCGAAAGCATCTATTCTTCGGCGCTCTGCCTTTCTTATGGTCCAGCTCTCACAGCCATACATTGCTACTGAGAAAACCATAGCTTTCACTATGTGAACCTCTGTTGGCAGGGTGATGTTGGCAGGGTCCAGGTTCGCCATAGCTTTCCCCCACGAAGTAAACGTCTTTTAATTTCATGGCTGTAGTCACCATCTGCGGTGATCTTGGAGCCCAGGAAAATAAACTCGGACACTGCTTCCATTTCTTCCCCTTCTATTTGCCAGGAACTGATGGGAGTGGTTGCCATGATCTTAGTTTTTCTGATGTTGAGCTTCAAGCCAATTTTGGCACTTTCCTCTTTCACCCTCATCAGAAGGCTCTTTAGGTTTTCCTCACTTTTTGCCATTAGAGTGGTATCGTCTGCATATCTGAGGTTGTTGATATTTCTCCCAGCAATCTTGATTCCAGCTTGTGAATCATCCAGCCCAGCCTTTCTTATGATGTACTCTGCATATAAGTTAAATAAGCAGGGTGACAGTATGCAGCCTTGTCGTACTCCTTTCTCAATTTGAAACCAATCGGTTGTTCCATGTCCAGTTCTAACTTTTCCTTCCTAACGTTTTGCTTTCTGCTTCCTGATGTCCAGGTCTAACTTTTGCATACAGATTTCTCAGAAGACAGATAAGGTGGTCTGGTATTCACATCTCTTCAAGAACTTGCCACAGTTTGCTGTGATCCACACAATCAAAGGCTTTAGCATAGTCAATGAAGCAGAAGTACATGTTTTTCTGGAACTCTCTTGCTTTCTCCATGATCCAGCGGATGTTGGCAATTTGATCTCTAGTTCCTCTGTCTCTTCGGAAACCAGCTTGCACTTCTGGTAGTTCTCGAGTCACATACTGCTGAAGCCTAGCTTGTAGGATTTTGAGCATCACCTTGCTAGCATGTGAAATGCGTGCAATGCTACAGTAGTTCGAACAATCTTTGGCATTGCCCTTCTTTGGGATTGGAATGTAAACTGATCTTTTCCAGTCTTGTGGCCACTGCTGGGTTTTCCAAATTTGCTGGCATATGGAGCGCAGCACTTTGACGGCATCATCTTTTAAGATTTTGAGTAACTTAGCTGGAATGCTGTCACCTCCACTAGCTTTGTTGTTAGTGATGCTTTCTAAAGCCCACTGGACTTCACACTCCAGGATGTCAAGTTCGAGCTCAGTGACCGCACCATTGTGGTTATCAGGAACATTTAGATTGGCCTTATATAGTTCCTCTGTGTATTCTTGCCACCTCTTCTTAATCTCATCTGCTTCTGTTGGGTCCTTGCCCTTCTTGTCCTTTATTGTGCCTATCTTAGCATGAAATTGTCCTTTGAATCTCCAATTTTCTTGAAAAGATCTCTAGTCTTTCCCACTCTATTTCTTTGCATTGCTCATTTAGGAAGGCCTTCCTATCTCTCCTTGCTGTTCTCTGGAAATCTGCATTCAGTTGGGTATATCCTTCCCTTTCTCCCTTGCTTTTTGCTTCCCTTCTTTCCTTAGCTATTTGTAAAGCCTCGTCAGACAGCTACTTTGCCTTCTTGCATTTCTTTCTCTTTGGGATGGTTCTAGTTGCTGCCTCCTATACAATGTTACACACCTCCGCCCAAAGTTCTTCAGGCACTCTGTCTAACAAATCTAAGCCCCTAAATCTATTTGTCACCTCCACTGTATATTCATATGGAATCTGATTTAAGTCATATGTGGGGGGCCTAGTGGTTTTCCCTACTTTTTTCAGTTTAAGCCTGAATTTTGCAATAAGAAGCTCATGATCTGAGCCACAGTCAGCTCCAGGTCTTGTTTTGACTGCCTGTATAGAACTTCTCCACCTTTGGCTGAAAAGAATGTAATCAATCTGATTTTGACATCTGGTGAAGTCCATGTGTACAGTCGCCATTTGTGTTGCTGGAAAAGGGTGTTTGCTATGACTAATGTGTACTCCTGACAAAACTCTATCAGTCTTTGCCCTGCTTCATTTTGTATTCCAAGACCAAACTTGCCTGTTATTCCTATTACCTCTTGACTGCCTACTTTAGCATTCCAATCCCCTGTGATGAGAAGGACATCTTTTTTTGGTGTTAATTCTAGAAGGTGTTGTAGGTCTTCATAGAAACGGTCAACTTCTTCCTCTTCAGCATCAGTGGTTGGGGCGTAGACTTGGACTGCTGTGATGTTGAAAGGTTTGCCTTGGATCCGGATTGAAATCATTCTATCATTTTTGAGGTTATATCCCAGTACTGCTGTTCTCACTCTTTTGTTCACTATGAAGACTACTCCATTTCTTCTAAGGGATTCCTGCCCACAGTAGCAGATATAATGGTCATCTGAATCAAAAATTCTCCCATTCCTGTCCATTTTAGTTCACTAACTCCCATGATGTCGATGTTCAGTCTTGACATCTCGCATTTGACCACATCTAGCTTACCTTGATTCATAGATCTGACATTCCAGGTTCCTATACAGTATTGTTCTTTGCAGCATCGGACTTTCCTTTCACTTCCAGACACATCCACAGCTGAGCTTCCTTCTGGTTTTGGCCCAGCTACTTCACTCTTTCTGGAGCTATAGTACTCGTGTTCTGCTCTTCCCCAGTAGAATAATGGACACCTTCTGACCTGAGGGGCTCATCTTCCAGTGTCATATCGTTTAGCCTTTTAGTACTGTAATCCATTGGGTTTTCTTGGCAAGAGTACTGGAGTGGGTTGCCATTTCCTTCTCTAGCGGATCACATTTAGTCAGTACTAAATGTGATGGACAGTATCACCTGTCCATCTTGGGTAACTCTACATGGCATAGCTCACAGCTTCATTGAGCTACTCAAGTCCCTTCGCCATGACAAGGCAGTGATCCATAAAAGGGCCAGAGAACAAACAAATGTATAATTTTATTAGAATTTTGAAAACATATGAGTGAGAACATGAATGGGTACACAGCTTGCTCGCTCGCTCTCAGTAACATAAAATATAAATGTGTAAAATCAGATATCTGATACCTATACCAACGAAGACTAACAGGAGCTTACTATCAGGAAAAAATGGCATGCCACAGGAATGCAGCCTTTCACACATGGAGAAAATTAATTTATGAGTCTATGAAAGGAATGCAAGCTTTTAATTCATTTTACTGTATACTTGTTCCAAGAATTCAAGAATGAGACATTTCAGCCAGCACAAGCTATGTGTAAACGAAAGGCTTTACATTGTGCATTTCTGTAAGTTTTGATTTTTCATAATTTGATAAAAACAACATCACATATATAAAACCTAGTTCCAACTTCTAGACTTTTGAGGGAGGAAAACATTCCTCTGTGCCAACAGAAAAAAATCATAGAAAGGTCTTTTCATCCTCTTGAGTTCCCTGAAACCTAAGAGCATGTATTCTTCCTGCCCTGCACCAGTGATACAAGACCGCTTATTGTGGCCATTACCACTATTGCTGTAATGCAAGCACGACCCCTTCTCCAGAACTGCCCACACTGTCATCCCATTCCATTATAGTGAGCATGAAGAATACCCTAATGTTTCAGGACAAAATCCTGTTTTCCACAGAGGTCAACCATTTGCCCCGGGAAACTCACAAACAAGAGAGAGGCACACCCTTACAAATCTATTCAGAGGTATTCTGCCATTGAACTAGGAGGTAGCAGAGAGCCATCTCAACTAGTACTCACTAATCAATCGGAAATCCTCTTTAAAGCCATCGAAGCCATTAGTCATCACTATATCTTGGGGGAAACAAATTCCACATACTAATCATAGGCTGGGTGAAGAAGCTTCTCTATCCTGATCAATTTCATTGGCTGACCTCTGGCTCTAGAAGGAAGAAAACCTCCTCTCTGTCCACGCTCTCCTCACCATACATAAGTCTCAAATATTGTAGCCTTTTTCCATAAAGAAGATGCTCAGCCTTCCAAGCATTCTGATTATCTTCTTTCAAGCAGTTTCCACTTCTACAATATCCTTTTTGGCAACCCGACTTGCACGTAGTATTCCAAAAGGGCCACAGAGCAGATTTGCCTAGGGGCATTGTAACATTAGGAGTTAAATTTTTTTATTCCTTTTCCTAATGATATCCTGCATTAAATTTAATTTCTTCACCAGTGATGCGCTCATTGACCTTTCCACCATGACCAACAGCTCAGACCCCATCCATGTATGCAGTAGGTGCAGTTTAAACACACACACACACACACACACACACACACACACACACACCCATCAATTTCATCTGCTATTTGGTTACTCATTTATTCACACTGAAGAGGTCCTTTACAACCTGCTTGGTTTTTACCACTTGAATAGTAAGGATTTGTTGTCAGCAAGCCTCCTGGCTCCTTAACCCTAACTCCAGATCATTCATGAAGTTAAAAAGTACTGGGGGGGGGAATACAACTTATTTCCCCCTCTATGAATATTGCTTGTTTATTCCTCTTGTTTGTTTCCTATTCTTTAACCAGTTACTAATTCACAAAAGGACCTGTTGTCCAATTCCATTACTACTTGTGCTCGCTTCAGCAGCACATATACTAAAATTGGAACGATACTACTTCTTTTCCCCACTCCCCAAAAAAGTATGGCTCTGTTGATTTGCCATTTTATTACATGCTGTTTGATTTTTAAATTAGTCTATGATGTTAGCTGCCTTGAGCACTTTACAATAAAGTAGAAAAGAAACAGAAAACTAGAAAATTTAGAAAACAGAAAACTAGAAAAAATAAAGACTGATGCATATGTTTTGTTTGTGCAATGCCTCAAGAACTGCTTTGAGGTGAATCTTAGTTTTGGAATATTTTAAATAAATAAGGTAACAATTGCACCCTTCAAGCTTGCACTCACAGTAACCTAGTGATTCTGTCACATATTAAAAGAAAAAAGTGCAAGCATTTAATTTACTGCCAGTAAAATCTTTATGCAGTTTTCTGAAAGTTAATGAGAACAAAAGCCAACCTATTTCGTTCCTTATCAAGCAGCACAGTACTTTTTACATTTTTGTTCCAAGCAAAAAGAAACATTTAAACCTAGAAGCCAAAGTTTCTTGCTGAAACTGAACAAGCTTTTACAACCTATAAACACAAGCACAGAGCAGATTAGAATTGATTAAGCCATGAGTAAAACTAAGAAGTTAACGTGTTCATTTAATTACCAACCAATCCATCTGTACTTCATTAGAAGCCACAATCCCATAAACACTATGCAAAGGTGGTTAGTACTTCACAGACTATTTCTATCAAAATAACTGCATTAATTAAATTGCATTGCACTGAATTAAAATGTTACATCAACTTTTTTCTTTACTAAGATCTATAGGCCTGCTGGCTATCACTCATCAAAACAGTCATTGAATTAGTTTTGAAAAATTGGAAGGAAAAAAAAGATGGTCTGGGTTTACTTGAAATAAATGTGAAAACATTTGAATAGTGGGTTTAGTCTTTCAGTATAACATGTCA
Source organism: Lerista edwardsae (assembly GCA_029204185.1). Lineage (NCBI taxonomy): Eukaryota > Metazoa > Chordata > Lepidosauria > Squamata > Scincidae > Lerista > Lerista edwardsae. Next base: position 18,631,973 of record JAJKFI010000007.1, on the reverse strand, counting down.
CTTCAATCACTCCGTCTTTCAAGCTTTAGTACATAAGCATGCTGTCATATTTTTAACCGAGGTACTAGAAAGAGATACCCCACAAAAAGTCCCCCTTTTCTAATTTCACCAAGAAGCAACCTGACAAGGGTCGATGAGTTTCACAGCAGGAATTAATCTCTCATGGTAGCAAATCTTATTTGGGGGTTACAACAACCCTGCACAAGTCATCTGCCAGATGTCTAGCAGATGTTCTTCTGTGAAATCAATCTAAAAGATGTTAAATCAATTAAATGATTTTAGCAGGGCATCTGCTAAAAATAAGTTTTTAAAATTGCAGGCATACATGCTTAGTAACCAACTTCAAGAAAAGTGTGTTCATTTTACGGGTACAATGGATCTCAACACCACTTTGCAGTATGCAAGCTGAGAATTCAAAACTGTGCAAATAAATTAAAAAAAAAAAAAAACCAACCACTGTGGATATCTAAAGGTAGCATCAACTACCCCTACCCATAAATCCAGTTGTCATCCCTGTATCTATGGGGGATACTCTCCAGTCCCCCCCGCATATACCGGAAACCACAGATAAAAATATGTCCAGCCTTTACTTACTGTTGCTCTGCGCAAACCCTTCCTATTAGTGTTACTTTTCATCTGTCTTTGCAATCCTCTATCTTTGCAGCCCTTCTCTTTATAAAATACAAGTGGAAGCAATCAGCAGGAATGCTAGAGGAGGGAAACAGCAAAAGTGCAGACAGGAAAAGAAAGCAGACTGACAGCGAGAATGCTAGACACTTAGCCATTAGAAGAACACTTCAGGAGGCAACAGCAAGAATACAAGCAGGGTCTAGCATTCTTGATGTCTATTTCCGCTGCTATCGGCTTCCTGTTAGTGTTCTTGGTGTTGCCTCCTCTAGTGGCTGCGGGAGGAGGGTGGATCCAGTAGCAACAGCGTGAGCCAGATCCTATACTTCATTTCCATAGCCTCCCCACCCCCGCCTTCTCTTCTTGGACTTGCCCCAACTAAAGAAGAGACCCACTGCGGGGCAAGAGGCTTATGGAGCCTGTTACTTCCCAACACCCCCACTGGAGGCAGTGCATTCCCCCCTTTGGTGCGGCTGCACTGGTGGGGAGGGAAAAGCCATGATTGGACCATAAGATTTCTGTGGCCATTTGGTTAATCCTGACTGTGTGTGGTCAGAGTTCCTATAGTTGTGGGTTCCATCTTGTGTAACCCTACATGGCATAGCTCACAGCTTCATTAAGCTACTCAAGCCCCTTCGCCATGACAAGGCAGTGATCCATGAAGGGGAATCATGAAGGGGAATCTATATCAGTAAGGGTCTACAATACAGTGAGCCCTACTTATCCATGCGTTAGGCAGATTTGACTCAATGTGGGTTGAGATTTGACTCAACGTGGGTCTCAAGGACCTTCTAGACGTGACTAGAAAAGTCTTCCAGTCCCTACTGAGGCCTGAGAAGGCCATGTCCAGTCCTTGAGGCCTTCCATGGAAATTTATATTCCTGGGGAGTCCAGAAATGGATCTCTTGCGGATAGCAAGTGGCCACTGTACTTTTTACAATTATTTTTTAGTTTCCCCATTGATATAAGAAACCTGTGTTCCTCTTTTTCTTCCTATCCATCTAAGATGATTAGCCAAATATTTAGTTCCAAAACACAAGATAGTCTTTACTGACTTGTTATTCATGTACACACTATATTGGACCATACATAACCACCCTAACCTGGAAAATAATCCAGAAACAAATTCATCATAAATAAGATACAGTTTTCTAGGCTTAAAGTCTGAAGTGACCTAGAGTCAGAGTCAGAGATTTTTTTAAAGTAAAAAAAAATTGAGGTAGTGGTTGGAAATTCAAAATTTGCAAGGCTAATAGCTTTGTTTCACAATAAAGATCACAAGTGCTCACTTCATTTTATGTTCCCATGGTCAATGCCATCATTTTTTAATCATCAGAATGCTAGGCAACATTTTTATTATTTTGGTTTTTAAAAAGTATTTCTCTGTTACTTTGCCAAGTGAATTCTCTCTCTTGCCAACACCAACGGGGGTGGGTGAGGAAATGAGGGGACAAAGATAAATGCTTATATCTTCTTGTAATTAAAATTCTCAGCACAACATTGAAAAGACATTTATCTCCCATTCAAATGCAAGATCAAGGACACAAGTAAAATCATGTTTCTTTACCATCTGAATGAAATTTAGTTTAGATGGACACACAGAGAACCTCTTAGATACAACACACCTGTAGGCGACACTTCTGCTTGCAGAGTAAGCTGCAAATGGGAATGCCTACAGCTGCTAGTATTGTGCAACTTAAAAAGATGGAAATCCTACTAGGCATCAAAATGGCTTTGGAATTCTGTCAGTGGGAAGGGAAAAGCCAGTCTCTTTGCAAGTCTCTGGCCACTGTTCAGCTAAAACAGGCAGTGATCCATCCTGGTAGCCAAATCTGAAACAAAAAAGTCTTTGAGCACAATCCTATGCATTTCTACTAATTTCTATTCCATTCAATGTTCCATTCCATGGGGCTTACCATCAAGTAAGCATGTTTAAGGTTCACAAAGTTATGGTTTTCCCAGTAGTACTGTACGGTTGGGAGGGCTGGACCATAAGGAAGTTAGGGCGCTGAAGAATAGATGCTTTCGAATTATGGTGTTGGAGAAGACTCTTGAGAGTCCCCTGGACTGCAAGGAGATTAAATCAGGCAATCCTACAACGTCGCCTGATTGCTCCCTGGAAGGACAAATCCTGAAGCTCAAATACTTTGGCCACCTCATGAGAAGAGAGGACTCTTTAGAAAAGACCCTCATGCTGGGAAGGACTGCATACAAAAAGAGATGGGGGTGGCAGAGGATGAGATGGTTAGATAACGTCACCGAAGCAACAAACATAAATTTGTGTGGAATTTGGGTGAACTATTGGAAAACAGAGAGGCCTGGCGTGCTGTGGTCCATGGGGTTGCGAGGAGTCGGACACAACTTGGCGATTGAATAACGAAGCATGTTTAGAGCGGCAGCCTGAGACAAGCACTGAAAACATGAAAATTCAGTGAAATCGAAACTGAGAAGGAAGCAAGGCAGAAACAAAATTAAAACTTCAGTAATGTAACAGCTTGTCCCAGCTCCTGCCAACCTAGCAGCTTGAAAGCACCTAAATGCAAGTAGATAAATAGGGACCACTTCGGTGGGAAGGGAACGGTGTTCCGTGCACTATGGCGTAGAGTCATGCCGGCCACATGACCACGGAAGCTTGTCTTTGGACAAAATGCCAGCTCTACAGGCTTTGAAACGGAGATGAGCACCGCCCCCTACAGTCAGTCACGACTAGACCATTTTGTCATGGGGAAACCTTTACCTTTAATATAACAGCAGTACACAGGATGTTGTACATGCAAAGACAATGCTGAAGGCAGACAGGAAATTCTATATATGGGTAATTGGTAAAAAGCCACACTGAAAAGGGTAGCACATAAAGTAAGGTGCCATTGGGAAAGTCTGTGCATCACTTGGGAGTGCCAGATCCTTTTCAAGAGTTCATTATGTTCCTGATAATACACCGAATTCATCAGACTGCCTTCTAAAAGAGACACTGCCAATATTTTTGTTCAACGTTGTGGGGAAATTCTCAAGGTATAATCACATTTTGCAGAGGCATCTTTTATTCCCAGTGATGTTTTATACTGACAAAGGTAAAAAAAGGTGACTGAAAGCACAACAAAGGGAAATGAAATACACAACACAAAATGAAACATTAGGCTGCAAAACAAATTCTGTTGACTAAAATTTATGCAAATGCAATATACAGTTTATTACAGTCACTGGATCCAAGTCATTTAAACGTTCTCCTGAAGTCCCATATATCTAATATGCAAAACGTATCTTGTATGTTATGTGGCCAAGGGAGAGGGAACCTTGTCCAAGGTCCCCAAAGACACTGGCACCAGCATTATTTATATCTGCATTCTGACCACCAGGAAATGGAATCTCCCTTACAGAGGCTGAATGAGTAACTTTTACACTGGACTGTACAGGCATGAGGAAAATATTTCTTGAAGAGGCCAAAATTGTAAATAACCTACATAGTCCACAACTGTTGTTCAAATTCCTTGATCAATAACATCACAACACACACCCAAAGTGTTACCACACATCAATCTAGAAATTGGGCCACCACTTTTCCTACTCTACCCCTGCTAAGCGGATAAAGAGGCCATGGCTACCTTATATCTATACCTTATATCATGGCTCCTTTTTTTAGAATGCGAGCCCTTTTGGGATAGGGAGCCATTTAACGTCACTATTTTTTTGCCTGTAAACCATTTTGTGAACTTTGTTGAAAAGTGGTATATAAATAGTTTGTTTGACTGATCTAGCAGCAGGATTGTAACTCTGTTCATCCCAACCGAGCATCTTTTCCCAGTGGCAACTGCTGGTCTCTCCTGTGATTCATTCTATAATGTGAGCCCCATTTGGGACAAGGAACTATCTTTTCTTACGACTATGTACCCCACTTGACGACCTTTTTGTTGAAAGACAGTATATAAATACTATGAACCACCAACAACTTCAAAGAAAGGCTTAACAAAATCAGTACTCTATTTAAGCATGCATCTATATAAATTAATGTGGACTAAGATGTGACTAATATTCAAAGTTTTAATAAATCAAACTAATTAATTAAAATTAAATTTTAATAAATCAAATTGATCAAATTAAATCTGTAATTAATGCAGCTGTGAGTTAATTGGTCTGGTATCATAATAGGGAGTGAAAAGGAAATTTTACATATGACCTAACAAGAAGTGGTTGCTTTGATTGTCAGTGCATACATTTCATTCAATTTTCTTGAATGAGATTGAGATTTTAGATACACGAACATATTTAACAACGATAGGCTGATAAAACAGATTATTCAGCAACTGACACATTTAATGTGAGGCCAGAGCTAGAAAAAGAACAATTTCAATTTTTTTCAGAATTAAAGGTATGGTATTTTTAATCTAGATATGCTGCTTAAATCCAGGACGTCAGAACAATTTGATACTGACATATACTTACTTATTTCTCCTTGACAAATCCCCAAGTCTGTGACATCTTGCATATTGAAAACATTATTAGCCTGAAAAAAGATATGAAGAGACTTTTTAAACATTGTACCCATCATCTAAAAAATAATATAAAGTTACCAAATACAGCATTTAAGATAAAGCGCTTTATGTTCTTCATGTTTCAAGAGTCATACAAGCAGATGTTTGAAAATATCAACTACAACTGAGTGGACTATGTAGCAGAAAGGAATCATCTTATGCTCAGGCCAATTAGAAAAAGGACTGAAAATAAAACAGCCAGTATTATAAACTCCTTTTAAAAATTGTGGCAGAGTTACATTAAGAACACCATGCAGAGCATCTTGACTAGTGTTTCCACCATGCTCTGCGAAGTTCTCATGCTTCCACTTGTACATGAGGCTCAACAAGCTCCTGTGCAAGCAGAACATGATCTCTGCATTTAGTTTTACTTTTCTCTTGCAGCCTGAGATGTAATATAGCCCTTCTGTGAGCAGAAGACTACAGCGGGCCCTCGGTATTTGCAAGAGATCCATTCCCAGACACCACAGACACCAATTTCCATGGCCACATCCAGGAGGTTTTGAGGCCCTCCAGATGCAGGATAGGCACCCATGCAGAGTCAAATCTGTGTGTGCTGAACTTGCAGAAAGTCAACTACACTTCTAATACGTAGCGGCAGAAATAATAGTGGTTTGTATTCAACCAATGGAAGTAAATCTGCCAACAGCTATTCAACATAGCTAAATGGAATGCACAAATTTGGATGGAGGAGAATTCTGAATTTGTGGTGGGTTAAATTTGTAACCAATTCATTTTTTCCCAAGCTTTCCCCTAGAGTGCTTCAAACTCAATTACATCAGGGTACTCTTTATTCATGGGTTCGGGACCCGCGGATTTGAGCCACCAAGGTTCCGAACACATGGGGGGAGAGCCCAAAGAACCTCCAGGACATGGTCTCTACGGGCCTCAGAAAGCCTCCAGATGTGACCAGAACAAGATTTTAGTCATGTTCAGAATCGCTGTTGGTTGGACCCTTGGGTTTCATTTATCTCTGGGTTTTGGTATCCAGGGTTCCAGGAACGGATCCTCTGCAGATATTGAAGCACAACCTTTATTTCCAAATTTGTCTGAGAAAGCTCATTAAAAAAGCAAACAACAAGTTATGAGGAAGTGCACCATACTTTTTTTGCCAGTTCCCTGCATAAAAAGATAAATGAATACATTTTAAGAAGGGGGGATATTTGGTAGTGGAGGGGCAAATGAAATTCACAAGCATGCCCAAACAGAGGCAAAAACCAATCTCTTGCTACCAAGCAGGAAACACTCGGGGTGGGGGTGGGGAGTTTATTTCCAATTAAGGGTGAAGGTCTCGCCTATTCTCTAGTGAGCCTTTTCTTTACTGGTTACCCCTTCTTCCCCCTGTCACGTAGGACCGAGTAGTGGCCTGCATGAATCCCCATTGGTCAAATTCAAAAGGGACAGGGCCTAATATTGAATTGCCCATTTCCTTATTTATATCTTGTCTTTCTCTCAGAGTAAACTTAGTGCTCAAGGCAGCGTACAAACAAGAAAAAACAGCAAAATATCAAGATATGAACAAAATAGAAATTGCAATAATCATAATAAAGTATAATCAAAGAATTAGCACAAAAAACCAAAGTAATTAAGAAGAGAGCACCGGGTCTTGGCCCGCTGGATGGTGAGGGAGGGAAAGAGGAGATAAAAGGGGACTTGGAGATTGCAGAGAAATTAAATGAATTCTTTGCGTCCGTCTTCACAGCAGAAGAACTTGGGCAGATACCACAGCCCGAACAGCCCTTCCTAACGAAGGAATTAAATCAGATACTGGTTAATAAAGAAGATGTTTTAGATCAAATTGATAAACTACATATAAATAAGTCACCAGGCCCAGATGGTATACACCCAAGAGTAATTAAGGAACTAAAGAACGAAGTTGCTGACCTCTTAACTAGAGTATGCAACTTGTCCCTTCAAACGGCCACGGTACCAGAGGATTGGAGGATAGCCAATGTCACGCCAATCTTTAAAAAAGGGAGAAGGGGGGACCCTGGAAACTACAGGCCTGTCAGCCTAACGTCTGTTCCGGGTAAGATGGTGGAAAGCCTCATCAAAGATAAAATCCTAAAACACGTAGAGGAACAAGTACTGCTAAAGGAAAGTCAGCATGGCTTCTGTAAGGGTAAGTCTTGCCTCACAAACCTTTTGGAATTCTTTGAAAAGGTCAATAGGCACGTGGATGTGGGTGAACCTGTGGATATCATATACCTGGATTTTCAGAAGGCATTTGACACGGTCCCCCACCAAAGACTGCTGAAGAAACTTCACAGTCAGGGAATAAGAGGGCAGGTCCTTTTATGGATCCAGAATTGGTTGAGGGCCAGGAAACAGAGAGTGGGGGTCAATGGGCAATTTTCACAATGGAGAGAGGTGAAAAGCGGAGTGCCCCAGGGATCTGTCTTGGGGCCCGTGCTTTTCAACTTATTCATAAATGACCTGGAGACAGGGATAAGCAGCGAGGTGGCCAAGTTTGCGGATGACACAAAACTTTTCCGGGTGGTAAAAACCAGAAAGGATTGTGAAGAGCTCCAGAAGGATCTCTCCCAGTTGGGGGAATGGGCAGCCAAATGGCAGATGCGTTTCAACATAGACAAATGTAAAGTGATGCACGTTGGGGCAAAAAAACAAAACTTTACCTATAGGCTAATGGGTTCTGAGCTGTCTGTGACAGCTCAGGAGAGAGATCTTGGGGTGCTGGTAGACAATTCAATGAAGGTATCGACCCAGTGTGCGTCAGCAATTAAGAAGGCCAATTCCATGCTTGGGGTCATTAAAAAAGGGGTTGAGAATAAAACAGCCAGTATTATCATGACATTGTACAAATCGATGGTAAGGCCACACCTGGAATATTGTGTCCAGTTCTGGTCGCCGCATCTCAAAAAGGACATAGTGGAGTTGGAAAAGGTGCAGAAGAGAGCGACAAAAATGATTACGGGGCTGGGGCACCTCCCTTATGAAGAAAGACTGCAGCGTTTGGGGCTCTTCAGTCTAGAAAAAAGGCACCTGAGGGGGGACATGATTGAGACATACAAAATTATGCATGGAAGGGATAAAGTCGATAGAGGGATGTTCTTTTCCCTCTCTCAAAACACCAGAACCAGGGGGCATCCACTAAAGCTGAGGGTTGGGAGAGTTAAAACAGATAAAAGGAAGTACTTTTTTACCCACCGGGTAGTTAATCTGTGGAACTCCTTGCCACAGGAGGTGGTGATGGCATCTGGTCTTGATGCCTTTAAGAGGGGATTGGACAGATTTCTGGAGGAAAGGTCCATCGTGGGCTATAGGCCATGATGGATTGTGCAACCTCCTTACAAAGGTGGTGGGCTACTGGTACCGGGTGCAAGGGAGTGGCAACAGGATGCAAGCATCTTGTTGTTTCATGCCTCCCTGGGGCACCTGGTGGGCCGCTGTGAGATACAGGAAGCTGGACTAGATGGGCCTTTGGCCTGATCCAGCAGGGCTCTTCTTATGTTCTTATGTTCTTATGTCTTCATTGAAGAAAAGTCTTCATTGGATGACTACTATGCTGCCTAAAACCAGGTTCTGGGGACAAACTAAGAGGGCCAGCTGTTCCCTTCATGCCTCTACTTACTGGCTTCCCGGGAGCATCTGGCCACTGTTAGAAATGGTGCTGAGCTACAAGGATTCTTGATCCAATCCAGTAGAGTTCCTATACACCACTGAGTGCTCCCTAGATGCAGTATTTTAGATAAAATAATTTATGTAGTCCCAAAGGACATTTACTGCTCTCTTAACACGAAGGCAAGTGTTTTGATTGAAGCTCAGGGTCAATGCCATCTGGCACATTATGCTACTAAAACAGCAAGTACAGACAGATCGTTTCCAATGGCTTTATTTTCTGAGATGCTGCAGTCAGTAATGGCCAGCCCACACAAAGTAATGAGATCAATTATGGATTATGCTGGAATGCAGTTAAGTCCCTCATCACAAGGGTTACAGAGGCATGATACAGAGGCATTGGCCTTTTAAACTAGACAAAAAGCATAGCTTAGAGACCAGGTAACATTTTTAAAATAGAAGCAAAAGGGAGAGCATCTCACTATGTCACCAAGGGGGGCGGGGAAACTACGCTAGGAAGCAACTCATTAGCAAACAAGACTATGTTTCTGAAATCATACAAGAAATAATTCATGTTAATTAAAAATATGACTTCTGTTCACATTACTTTAAACCAGGGCTTTTCAGCCACAATCTTCCTGCACTTCCTTAAGTCAAATTTAATGGACCTCAATTTGACTTCAAAATCAGACATACATATTTTGTGCATGTGCATTTCCACTGATTTCAACGCATTCAGATTTAACAGGCTTTCAACATAACACTCCTTAAATTTAAAGTTTGTTAAATTGAGGGTTCACTGGGTAACTGTTTGAGCATCCCAAGACACAGCATATTAGATGTGCAACTAAGCTTAGAAAAAAGCTCACTGAATAATGGATTTGGCTGTCCAAGTGACACGCAATCATAAACAACAAACAATTTAAATGCACACAGCACCTGCATACTGTCCACTTCCTGACTTAAGCAAACCAAACCAATGCCATAGTAGCACTAGGGCTAGCCCTTGTCTACCTTAATGCCCCATGCCTGAACCTCTTAAAATAAAGATGGACAGCTCTGCCAACAAGGTGAGATGAAGTACCATTTTCATGATAGGGGGAGGGAGGAGAGAGAGAGGAAGTTTGGGGGAGGAAGAGGAGAGAGAAAAATGCCACCAGCTACCTGAGGCTTTCTTCTACCAGAGGCAAAATCCTCCTCCTTATGGGCTACCAGAATGATGGGTTCTGAGTGGGGACAAATACACCACAAACCTCTTCCACTGCTACCTTTTGCTACCCACCTCCCCATTCATAGGTGGGAAAGCAGCAATGCAAGATTCAAGACAACTGCTCTCTTCTTCCTGTCCTCCTGTCTTCAAAGGAACTCTGGGAAGAAGTGCTGTTAGATAAGAGGAAAAGGAGGAATGCTGCCAAGGGTGTTAGTGGTTGTTTCCACCTTCCCTTTGGCGAATGAGGACAACCATGGGCTGGGGGATTTGAGCCACTAACATTTTCCTGGCTACGGAGCCCCAGTTCTTGGGAAGTTCCTTCATCTACTAAACTCTTCCTCCTCCCGTGATTGGCTGAAGATGCATGATGTGGTCAGTCTCCCAACTGCCTGAGAAAACTGGCAGACTTCAGGGCGAGAGAAATTGCTGCTGCTGGAGGGAACTAGCACTCCACTATGGTGGGGAGCAAAAAGTAAAGCCCACTTGCAGTATCCCAGTCTTCCCTGAACACTATTGCCTTGCCTCCTCTTCTTTTCCAACAAGAAATGACCATCTGCCCTTCCTTCTAGTCCAGTCCCTGCCCATTATCACAGACAAAGCTAGCCAGCAGGGTGGAGCTTCAACAACAGAGGGGGGTAGCCGATAGATGACTGAGGATAGGGAGGAGGAGAGAAAATATGTGTGCCTTTATACACTTACTTGAGAGTAAGCCCCTTTAACAAGTGGGACTTGTTTAGGATCAGGCAATATGCCTACTCACAGGAATGAACAGAATAATTTTTTTTCCCTTTATAAAAAGTTACAGGCATGCCCAGGTATCCATGGTTTCAGTTGTCCACGGATGCCATGGATACTGGGACGCCTACTAAAAAGATCGGGGAACATTAAACGAATCTTTTTTTTTTACTTTGTTGCAGCAAAACCGCTGATGTCCAGGATCCATGGTTTAAAGTATTGATGGTGGGATCCAGAAGAGAACCCCGG
>JAJKFI010000007.1:18510365-18598137 GCA_029204185.1 Lerista edwardsae | reverse complement strand
GTCCACAAGCCCCCAACTCTGCTATAAACACTCCAAATAAACAACAGCGTTGTGGGTTAAACTGCTGCTGCTGGGCTTTCTGACCGGAAGGTTGGGAACGCAAGACTGCGCGATGGAGTGAGCTCCCGTTGCTTGTCTCAGCTCCTGCCAACCTAGCAGTTCGAAAGCACCTAAAAATGCGAGTAGATAAATAGGGACCATTTTGGTGGGAAAGTAACAGCGTTCTGTGCACTATGGCGTAGAGTCATGCCGGCCACATGACCATGGAAGCTTGTCCTCGGACAAACGCCGGCTCTACAGGCTTAGAAACGGAGATGAGCACCTTCCTACAGTCGGTCACAACTAGACCATTCGGTCGTGGGGAAACCTTTTTAACAAAGAAAAAAGGGCCAAAATCCAATTTCCTACCTTCCTACATTATTCACCAGATAGTTGTTGAACATAGTATAGCCCATACACCATTGCATTATAGGGTGACAATGAAGGAGCAGGAAACCTGGCAGAAACATCAGTCATGGATAGATGTGAAGCTATTCAAGCAGAGAAGTGGATTGAAGCCCAAGGACGCCGAGCAAAGGAACACAGACACTGTAGAATTCCTCCATCAGTTCTGCATTTACATGGACTATTTACAGCAGCAGCACAACAATGCAGCAAACAGTTCTCTGTACAGCAGAATAAGTACACCTCTCGACTAACACCACACTACGACCCACACTGAACACAGGAAACAGTTTGGTTATGTGCTGGTGTGTACCAATCTGAATTCTGATTTGCTTAACTAGGTGATTGCTCTCACCTGTGCTGTGACTCAGCACTGTACTCACACCTGCATGTGACTGCACTCCATCTTAGGCCTTGCTTCTTCAGGCCTACAAATTCCAGGTTTGAGGTAATTTACAAACCTTGACAGGAAGTGGGTCTTAAAGCTATTTTCCACTGATTTCAGTATCTACTGATTTGGGGGGTTCCGGAAAGGAACGAGGCACAACTTTACATAGCTTCGGCTAGGAACTCTCTAGCCAAGCTCATGTGGCTTATGGTATATAGCATGGTTGCCATCTTTCCAGTATGCTTAGAGCGATGGAGTAGAATCTCACCTCCGTCTGATGGGTGTTAATGGTTACCACATCTTTTTGGTGAAAACCTTTTCCTGATGCTTTCCGGCCAAGCATTTTTCATCATCCTGCTGTACTTTTACCTGGTTTTCTTTTTTCATTTAAACCCATTTGTTCACACTTTTAATACAATTTTAATAAAATAAGTGGTCTGCCTGGTCAATATTCATGGATAATTCAGTGGACTACTGCATCTCATTGCTCTGCAGACACTACTGTGAACATAAGAGCCCTGCTGGATCAGGCCAAATGGTCCATCTAGTCTAGCTTCCTGTATCACACAGTGGGCCACCAGGTGCCTCAGGGAGCACATGAGACAACAATATGCCTGCATCCTGTTGCTACTCCCTTGCACCCGGCACTCTGAAGTAGCCTACTTCTAATGTAAGGAGGTAGCACCACCCATCATGGTCTATCACCCACAGTGGGCTTTTCCTCCAGAAATCTGTCCAATCCCCTTTTAAAGGCACCCAGGCCAGATGCCATCACCACCTCCTATGTCAAGGAGTGGGAATAATTTTTAATAGGAAATGCTGGGGTTCAGTGTTCTCCTGGGAGGGGTTTGTTGCCCCTCGTCTGCTTGGTCTCTATACTCACTGCCACCTTCCCAGGCTATAATCTACTATTGTTATTACCCATTCAACTGCTTGTTCAATAAAGGGAAAGTGGAAAGCAGGGTGTGTACATGCTAATCACTACATGTTCTTCCTCCCCGGAGCCCAACCAGCACAACAGACCCTTTTGTCGAAAAGTTTGACATTCTAGGACTTCTCATAGATCCAATATTGCATACCAGATTCCAATAAAACCATATGGATACCATAGATCTATATACCCATCAGCCTATGGCACTTATTTTCTTCAGTATCCCTGTCAGATGTGAAAATTCTGTTCCTCACTCTTTTTAGATGAAAACTACCACTATGGATGTTTTCATCCATACTATGGATACATAGAAAGTATCCAAAACTACTTACTATGGATGCTCACGTAATTCACTTGGACAGCAGGATCCCTGATAGTATGGAACCCAGAGAAATAAAGCTCTCTCTTGTCTAAGATGGGAGTGAGTGAGGGGTGGGGAGAGGTATCTCAGGGTGACTTCATATCACTTCTGGAAGCTCTGCTTTTTTATGGACATGGAACTGAAAATGCAGTGGAATTAGCAACCCATATACACAACTAGTTGCACATGGACTTTGTGCTGTTCCCATCTCCAAGTTCTCCTCACTAGCTTTCCTTGACTCGGTATAGCCAATGTATAACAGCAATGGCAGAAAGACATGCTGTTAACCTGTAACTGGTATTCTTCAAGTGATCATCTGTGAAGTTACCTAAATGTGTTCTCAAGCCTGCATTTGCCTAGAATAAGCAAAGGTGAAAGCACCTGAACGGGATAATCCAACAAATCTGCAAATCCCAGCCACTCCCAGAGGCATTTTTTCATCTGGAACAAAAGCAACTAAAAAAATTGGAGGGAGGAATATTGGGGAGTGGTGCAATCAGTGGGCATCTGCCAATTCTCCCTGCAAATGCCTCCATTTGCAACATTAAGAAGGTACAGAGGAAGCTCTGTTTTTCCTCATCAAAACTTATTCCCAACATTCCAATAAAGAATGCGAGAAGAAATTTGAAGAAATACATATACAAGTCAACTCCTCAAATCCATTTTGCTTGGTTGAAAATGCATACACAAAATAAATATCAACACAAAGCTTAAAAACACTCAGATATCTCAGTATTATTAAAACAAAATGGATATTGGCTAGTCATTTTTATTGACTGTGAATGCTATATAAAGATGTGTAGGGATTCTTGTCCTTTCATTTAAACTTACTACAAAAGGCTAGTTCTGTTTAACTCATATCATGTTCTTAGTAATTCAAAATGGGAATCAACTTACTTATTAAAAGAGGGGGAGGAGAGAGAGACATTGCTTTGCCTATCAGCTGTACATATAATCATTACACCTTGATGTGCAAATGAAGCTCAGGAAACATACTTGTTCCAGCAATCAACTCCATTATATATGCATGGAAAATATGTTCTTAGTTTTAATAACCTTACATAACCTGCTATACCACATTACAGTTTGATAGCGAGTCTGGCAACAGAATTAATGATTGCATACATTATGTCAGTCTTCATACTTTCAGAGCTGAATGAAAACCTACCAAAATGGTTAAGGCAACACAATACAAAACACTTTAAAAACTGACCTAATCAAGACAGTTGTTCAATGTATGCCACAGATTTGAAGACTGTAAGAACTGTACTTGATGATGAGGGTAGCTTCCCTGTTTAGACAACATTTGTGAAGTTTGGCATTCTAAAAATAGACCTAAAAATAGGTTTTAAATATTTATGCTTCAGAAGGGCCCAATGGAAGCCCTACATGGAGAGGTAGCAACACACAGCAGCCTTTCCTGATGCATTTGTTGCCAACTGTACTTTTCCCTCTCTCAACACCAGAACCAGGGGTCATCCACTAAAACTGAGTGTTGGGAGAGTTAGAACAGATATAAGGAAATACTTGTTTTCATCCAATATGTAATTAGTCTGTGGAACTCCTTCTTACAAGAGGTGGTGATTGCATCTGGCTTAGGTGCCTTTAGAAGGGGATTGGACAGATTTCTGGAGGAAAACACCATCATGGGCTATATGCCATGATGGGTTGTGCAATCTCCTTGCATTAGAAGTAGGCTACTTCAGAATGCCAGGTGCAAGGGAGTAGCAACAGGATGCAGGCATCTGGTTGTCTTGTGTACTCTCTGTGGCATCTGGTGGGCCACTGTGAGATACAGGGAACTGGACTGGATGGCCTTTGGCCTGGTCCAGCAGGGCTCTTCTTATGTTGTTGTTCAGTCGTTGTCGTGTCCGACTCTTCGCGACCCCATGGACCACAGCACGCCAGGCCTCCCTGTCCTCCACTAGCTTCCGGAGTTTGCCCAATTTCATGTTCATTGCTTCGGTGACACTATCTAACCATCTCATTCTCTGTCACCCCCTTCAAGCCTTCCCAGCATGAGGGTCTTTCTAAAGAGTTCTCTCTTCTCATGAGGTGGCCAAAGTATTTGAGCTTCAGGATTTGTCCTTCCAGGGAGCAATCAGGCCTGACTTCCTGTAGGATTGACTGATTGGATCTTCTTGCATTCCAGGGGACTTTCAAGAGTCTTCTCCAATTCAAAAGTATCTATACTTCGGCGCTCTGCCTTCCTTATGGTCCAGCTCTCACAGCCATACATGACTACTGGGGAAACCATAGCTTTGACTATGCAAATCTTTGTTGGCAGGGTGATGTCTCGGCTTTTGATTAAGTGGTCTAGGTTTGCCATAGTTTTCCTCCCAAGAAGCAAACGTCTTTTAATTTCATGGCTGCCATCACCATCTGCGGTGATCTTGGAGCCCGGGAAAATAAACTCTGACCCTGCTTCCATTTCTTCCCCTTCTATTTGCCAGGAACTGGAACTGATGGGAGTGGTTGCCATGATCTTAGTTTTTTTTTTAATGTTGAGCTTCAAGCCAATTTTTGCATTTTCCTCTTTTACCCTTATCAGAAGGTTCTTTAGGTCTTCCTCACTTTCTGCCATTAGAGTGGTGTCATCTGCATATCTGAGGTTGTTGATATTTCTCCCAGCAATCTTGATTCCAGCTTGTGTTTCATCCAGCTCTGCCTTCCTCATGATGTACTTTGCATATAAGTTAAATAAGCAGGGTGACAGTATACAGCCTTGTCGTACAGTTTTTCCAATTTGAAACCAACCGGTTGTTCCATGTCCGGTTCTAACTGTTGCTTGCTGACCTACATACAGGTTTCTCAGAAGACAGATAAGGTGGTCTGGCACCCCTGTCTCTTCAAGAGCTTGCCACAATTTGTTGTGATCCACACAATCAAAGGCTTTAGCGTAGTCAATGAAGCAGGTACATGTTTTTCTGTGACTCTCTTGCTTTCTCCATGATCCAGCGAATGTTGGCAATTTGATCTCTAGTTCCTCTACCTCTTCGAAAACCAGCTTGCACTTCTGGTAGTTCTTGATTCACATACTGCTGAGACTGCAAGCATCTAGGTAACTGAACATCTTCACCTCTGTCAATGCTCTGGAAGACTCTTGCGATGGGCTCCTTATGTACAGAGGCCATGAAGAACAAGACATAACATTTTACTAAGCTCACTAAACTTTGCTTTTTTATTTAGAAGTAAAATTACATTCTTTGTGCTTTTTTTGCTCATTAGTTTCCGTTCTTTGGTTAAGATACTGATACAAACTATCGTTTACAGGCCTTTAATATGCTGGTTTTCCTCCTCCAGAAAAGAGGAGGAAGTAATTTTCTTCCAATTGAAACAGTCAAACAAAGCATTTGACTCTGGCAGGTGTCTCAAGCATTGAATTCTCATAGTTTTGCAAAACACAGTTTCAAAACCCAGGTACAAAAAATTTCCATTGTTAAGTCCAAAAAAGCTGTGGCCAGTTAAAGGGGGGGGGGAGGTAGAAAGAACGCAGCCTCACATGTGAAAGCAGAAAACTTCTCAGGAAGGGAATCAAAGCTTTTTTATTCAGTCCAATTTGTGGGGTTAGGTTTATGTTTTTGCAATTTGTAGGATGTGTAAAGAATTGGCTGTAGATGGCCTGAAGCATTTTCATTGTTGGTTATTATTTTATACCATTTTAGGAGTTGCTTTTAAAATATAATGTTCCGATTGGTGGTTATGTGCTTTATTCTATTAGGTTTTGTTAGCCACTTTGGGGGCATCTTTCAGGCCAAACAGTAAGATTAAAAAAATTAAAATTTAAAAAACCTATTTTTTTCTAAAAGGAAAAAATGTTTCCTGTAAATTTAAAAATATTAAAGGTTACTACTTTCAGATTAAACTAGTAATGAGCAATGATATAGTGCCTGCAGTTCTAATTGTCCAAACGCAGAGTGCGTAGCCACACTGACTGCAGGACGCTTGGCAAATGCCTGAAGGAAAATATGAGAGTAAGCCATGCTGGATTCATGCAATACATCACACAGTGGACTAAAATAAGTGATGGAATCCTGAGCACATCCAGAAGAGAGATCCTGAGCGGTGAACAGCACTCTGTGTTCACTCCAATTCACAATAAGCCAATCAGGGGCATAGCTGCAGTGGTGCAGGGGGTGCAGTTGCACCTGGCAGCAAGCCTTAAGAGGGCAACAAGCTGAGCTGGGCACTAGTGGCTAAAATTGTGAAAACCTTGGTATTATGAATAATACTATCATATCATTGGAAAGGTACTTTAATGCAGAATGCAGTGAAACAAACCATAGTGTAATATCCTTACTCTATCAAATACTATGGCCAAAAAACCAGAAAACAAAAATATAGCTGTTACATAAAATTGCAGTTTGTTAAAATCATGATTTGTAGGAATACCATTGTCATGTTATATATCATTCAATTCAAAATTCCATGCAGAATGCAATGAAACAAACGGGAGTGCAATATCTTCATTGTATCAAATGTTATGGCCAACCCCCCCCCCCCAAGAAAACTAACATACAACTGTGATATCACTTCAGGGGCATCATTTTGCCCTCTGCACTGGGCTACACTTTCATTAGCTACACCCCTGCCTCCATCTTTGCTCTGACAGTCAAGCTATTTCAGTATCAGTATTTGATGTTGAGCTGAACAGACTCTTCAAGGACATCTGGGAGCCACCAAATCAAGATTCTCATCATCTTTTCATTCCAATGGAAAACTTAGGCACCACCATGGCATACAAGTGGGAAATTTCCAAAGTGAGATCAGGATTCATAAACCTCAATCCCACTCTCTTCCCTCTACGACACCAGATGAAGCTGGGGAATTATCAAATTGAAGCAGAACTTGCCCTTGTGTCACTCCCACCTGCACTAGCAATGGAGAAATACTCCCCCCTCCCATTGTTTCAGACACCAATTGGCAGGTGTTTTCACACCAATCAAAATTATCCTTCCTTTCTCTGGTCCCAGTTCCAACCACATGAATGTGAACAAAAATGAATGAAAGGTACTGCAGTCACTGTTTATGAGAGAACACAATCATTTGTTTGTGATTGTTGAGAACACAATAATCTAAAATTATACCTCCGTTTTCCAGCACATGCAATAAAATTAAAGTTCCTCAGTCAACATTATGAATATAATTGCTTTCAAAAATAGTGATCTAGATTTAACTGTTGAATAGTTAACTGCTCAAGTCAACAGGATTTTGACAATTCCAATAGGAAATACACCAGGGATCTCTGAATTTTCTAATAAATTATAAACTGGGTCTTGAGTCAGCCTGATTGGAAAAACTAAGGTATCTATGCATTTTCAATTTGAGGCTGTCAAACTGAATAAAATGTCAGCAGATTTAGCAAATTAGTAACTCTCTTCAAAAGTGTAACTCTAGACTTTAACCTATATTGAACATAGGCCTAGTATTTTTTGAGCAGTAAGAATACCATCAATAAATTTTTTGCAGTGAATATATTCACAACAAAGAGGTTCTCTCAGCAGGCAAGTAAAAACAACAGCTCATAAAATTGTGAAACTGCTCACTTCGTGGTGTTGTCAACGGCAAGGCAGAAAATGTCAACATAAATTAGAAATTTATCTAACCACGGGAAGAACAATCATGATTGCTGAGATATTAAGTCCAAGTTCAAAAGTCAGTCCCATTCTGGTCTTTCAGATGGTGGAAGTTTTGTGGGTAAAACTGGGAAATATGCAGCAGGAAGTTCGTC
Source organism: Lerista edwardsae (assembly GCA_029204185.1). Taxonomy (NCBI): domain Eukaryota; kingdom Metazoa; phylum Chordata; class Lepidosauria; order Squamata; family Scincidae; genus Lerista; species Lerista edwardsae. The sequence goes on along the minus strand of JAJKFI010000007.1, from coordinate 18,590,282 downwards.
TCATCGGTCATTGGATAAATTAGAAATTTATCTAACCACGGGAAGAACAATCATGATTGCTGAGATATTAAGTCTTCTTCCCTCTGAACAGCAGCTGTGGTTTGAACTTAATTCTATAAAGGTTTTCTTCAAAACCAGAATATTTATTAATAACTACAAGCCACTAAGGAAATGTGGTTACATCAATAGACAAGTTTCTATTGACTTACCAATTTTCCTTCAATATCCAAACTGAATCATATGGGGTTCCTTTTGCCATGGGCAGAGGTGTTTATTTCCAGTGGGTAAGCCTTACTGAACCCAATGGTTACTTTGGAGTACAACAAAGAACCACTTTTCAAACAACGCTATCCATGGATCTCACGTCACAGAATATCCAAGTACAGGTGTGCCTCGGTATCCACTGATTTGGTTATGGTTTCAGTTATTCACTGATAATATGGATATTGGGACACCTATTAAAAGGATAAAGGTAAAGGTAAAGGTTTCCCCACGACCGAATGGTCTAGTCGTGACCGACTGTAGGGGGCGGTGCTCATCTCCGTTTCAAAGCCTGTGAGCCGGCGTTTTTGTCCGCTCATGGTGGCCAGCATGATTCTACGCCGTAGCGCACGGAACGCCGTTACCTTCCCACCAAAGTGGTTCCTATTTATCTACTTGCATTTTAGGTGCTTTCGAACTGCTAGGTTGGCAGGAGCTGGGACAAGCAACGGGAGCTCACTCCGTCACGCAGTCTCGAACTCCCAACCTTGCGGTCGAAAGCCCAGCGACAGCGGATTAACTCGCTGCGCCACCACGTCCCTATATTAAAAGGATAGGAGAACATTAAACAAATCTCTTTTTTTAACCTTGTTGCAGCAAAACCAGTATCCCCAGTATCCATGATTTCAGTTATCCACAGTAGGGTCCAGAACGGAACTTCAGTGGATACTGGGGCATGCCTGTGTTTCTTTGCCATGATTTGCCCTCCTAATCCACAAGTATGGATCTTCCATGGGGTGGGGGGGAAGAAATGAATGCGTGGTTGCAAAATGTACATGGTTCTCAATATTTGTGAGTTTGGTAGGTGAGACAGTGACCTAGACCATGACCATTCTTCACCACAGTTCCTCCTGCCCTTGTTTTCTCCTTGAAAAACAACTCCTAAAATGGCATAAAATAGTGAACATTAAAGGGCAACTGTCCCTCCTTCTTGCTTCTGGCAAGCAGGAGTAACAGCAGCAAATGTAGCTTTTGCTCTAGCTCAATGTTTTTTTGCTCAATGTTTGCTCATTTGTTCAATGTTTTTCAACTGGTGGTACATAAGGTGCTATCCAGTGGTACAGAAGGGGCCACAATGTCACTTCTAGGTTCAGCAAAGAAGCGACTGCTCCAAGCAAAACTGAGGGCACAATCCTAATATAAACAGCGCTGGATTTGCGAGGCCAGTCGGCCAGCGCCAAATCCACCACTGCTTAGGATGGGCTGGAGCCTCCCCACAGCAAGGGAGCGTGCACTCCCTTACTGTAGGGGAGGCTCCAGCCTCCCCTATTTATTTATTTATTTAATTTTTATCCCACCTTTCTGCCCCATGGGCACCCAAGGCGGCTTACAATATTAAAATATTCACATTAAAAAACCACAAAGTATAACAAATTAAAACCATGTTAAAAAAAATATTAAAACAGTTAAAAATTTGAAATGAGCAAGGCTCATGGATCCCATAATTACAATTTGATAAAATTTAAAATGTAAGATAAAAAATATAAAGTGTGCTCCTCAGGTATGCACCCCGCAGATCCAAGGAGACTGCGCGGCCCGAACTGAGACCGCACAGCCTTGCTGACGGGCTTAGTTTGTGGCCGTACAGCCAACTCCCAAGCCCGCCCAGGTCCCACCTCCCCCCCCCAACAATCCCCATCCCGAAATGGGACAGAGAATCCCTTGCGCTGACCGTCTTCAGTTGGCACAAGGGAGGCTCTCCATCAGCGCTCTGAAGCAGCGTCGACTTCAGAGCTTCAGCACCGAAGCAGGGGTGCTGCTCGGTGCCTGTGCACCAGAGAGAGAGAGAGAGACCCCGACCAACCCACTGAACACATGGGGGCTTATTCCCAAGAAACTGAACAGTATAGGGCAGCAGCCCATGCCGAGAAAGCAATGGCATCTTTCCTTCCTCTCCTTTTCTATGTGCTCTTAGCTGCCCCTTCTTCTCATCTCATTTCTTTCAACTAAGGGAGGATGACTCTCATCAGTTATATGGTCCTATGCCTACTAATCTATCCTCAGAACTTCCATTGCATTCAACAGGTTTACTGCGAGGAAAGTGTGGACAGGTTTGCAGCCCAAGTTGCCTACCAGTGGGGCATGAACAAGAGTGGGGGCGGCAAAAATGAAATTACAATACCTGCTTATCAGTGTAAGTGCAAATGGGTGTGTGGGGCTGTACTCCAAATCAGATACCCTCCCATCCCCCCACACCCATTTGCTACAAAGCCACAAGGAGAGGCTGGCAGCTCCTCCCACGTTAGTGATCGGCATCCTGGCACAGGAAACAACAGCATGTGAATCCTGCTGTCATGGACAAGAGCAGGACATTTGCTACTCTCAGAAGGGCAAGTCCTCAGGGAAAAGCTTTCAACCTCTTACGGCCAGCAGGTGCTGCTGGAATACATACAGGCACAGGAAGTGCACCAAAGGATGACTGGCAGCACCAGGGAAGAAACTAGCACTGCTTTGGCCTCGAAGAAAGCCCTGAACTGCAGCAACCATGTGGTCACAAATCTCCGGCGAATTGAAACTCATGGACGTGACTCACTTCCCACAGAGTAGCTGCACATTTGATTTGGACCTTAAGTTACTATCCATTCTAGGCTCTATTTATAATTGACTTTATATTGACCAGGAATAGCCTGGGCTATTTTCTCAGCCCCAAACATGAATGTGCACATTATGAAATGCAGGAAGGAACAGGGAGTGCAAGTGAATCATGATTCCTTTACTTCTTCCAGTCATCCAAAACAGAAAACACACACGTGCCATCATGGATAGATGTGAGAGCTGCTGAGCACAATGGAACTCCTGTATTTCCCCAGGTAGACAGAGGAGCATAAGAAAGAGGAAGTCTGAACTTCCTGAGCCAAGTGTCACTCTATAATAGCACTGAAGATATTAGCTGTCCAAACCCATTAGGAAAAGGTGAACAAAAATCAGATACAAGGACAGCTATGTCACATATATGGCACAAATGGGAATTTCTTCAGTTACACAAAATGCACTGCAGTGGTATAGAACCTCACAATGCTTCCCAAACCCAACAATTTAGCTGCACTATGGCATTATGCAAGATAGCACAGTAGAGATGGAGTAGAGGACATGAGGCATAGTAGGAGCAGGATGGAAAGGTGGCATCAGTAACATTGTGTACTCGAAAAGCATAGGAACCTTTGCCCTAACATATGCGAGCCTGAGCAGTCTTTTCCAAATGGAAATAAATAAAATTAGGGCAGTGTCATCTCACAAGCTGGGTGCTACCACAAACCTCCCCTACTTTGCCATAGACCACAAAACAGCAGAGAACAGAGGAAGTACACCAACAACAAGGCCCAGAATAACAGGCCATTACAGATTTCAGTTTCATCTGGCACCACTTGCTTCACCCAAAATATCAGGTAACATGACCAGTTCAAAGATGGACAACTGTCCACAGCAGGCATCCACAGGACAGAAATCTGTTGTGTATTATGTGTGAAACATTATGAACACCTACCAATATTAGCCTATTGACAAAACGGTATGGGAAACCAGTCCATTAAACAAACACAGGACAAATTTTTCAAAATAAAATTAAACAAACATACTTCAGAAATACAGAGGGGGTGAGGAGTAATTCTTTAAAATAGGCCTTTACAAAGGTTTACTTAATTGAACTCTGATGATGAGAAGTGTGCAATATCCTGAACTAACCAATATCTGCAATCCAAACAAAAATAAAATATCCGCATGACATTTTTTTTTGCCTCTCACAGATGCTCAAAATACAGATGACAATCTGTCACCAGCACAAGGGTTTGTGTACCATGTACAGCTGTCCCACTAAGGTCTACAGTGCCTGCTCCATACAGACAGTGGTTCCCAAACTGTGCGCCACCACCAAATCACAGTTGTGCCAGCTCTCCTGGGCACCAGCATCTTGGATGGGCTGAGGTCTTGGGGGCGTGCTGGAAGCAATTCTGTCCTCCCACCACGTGGAGTTATTTCCAAATGGGCACAGAGTAGCTAACTTTAAAAAATTAGGGTAGTTTCTTGTGTCTGAACATACAATCATACAGTGGTACACATGAAACAAGCATATTATGAAGACTAGGGGAGGTAGGAAAAGAAGGGTTGCAATTGGCTACTGTTTCCCATTCTCAATTCTTCACCTAACACGAGGCAGTGCATAATTTCCTTGCCTATTACACTAAAGCTTTTTTTTAAAAAGACTACAGGTTGAGTCCAATGATCGGAAGACTTTTAATCTGCAGACTTGGCTCAACCTGAAGCCTCCAAGGGCGACTGGAGCTGTGCTTCTGAGGCACAAGAAGCTGCACGAAGACTGCACAAGGCTTTAGAATGGCCATTTAAGCCAAAAGGCACAACTTCCGGTTTGACCCCAAAATTGGAAGTTGCGTTTTTAATGCCTTATAAGGCATTACTAAGCCTGGGGAAACCCCAGAGGGCTGTGCTCCAGTTGGGTCCATAGGGGAGGAACACCCCCATTCTGAACCCCATCAAGGCTGCATGAAGCTTTGGCAGGGCTCAGAAAGTCCTCTGGTCAGGTTCAGGTGGGGCAAAATCCGCAGGTTTAATTACCTGCGAATTTCTTTTATCCATGAGGTGTTCCAGGAACAGAACCCTTGCAGACAAGACGGCCCCACCTACATTCATTTCTGAACAACTTGGTGTCATGTATAAATGCTTCATATCTACAGATTTATTTGTAGGTTTGTGATACAGTACATTCAATTGAAATATTTATATAATTTTACTTTATACAACACTCAGCAAAAAAAGTTGCAAAATAATTTTTTTTAACCCAACAATGCCAAACATTTTTGGTTGCATTAATCATACTTAAACAGTTTTAATGTGGTTGAACACTGGGTGGGATTACAATTGCACTTTGATTTGGGCCAGAATCCACCAAGACAGTGCCTCAGAAACTGGAAGAAGTTTTGGCATTTTCTTATGCTATGTTTGGAGCATGTGAAGTCAGGCAGGCAGACTTTCAGAAGGCATTCCAGAATCTCGGAACCACAACAGAGAGGGTCTCACCCCTCATGCTCACCCACCACACTTCAGAGGGCAAAGGAACACACAGGATGATCGCCATCAGTACTCTGACATGATCTTATGGAAGAAGACAGTACTTAAAGTACATTAAACCTACATGGTTTAGGGTTTTAAAGATCCCGGGGGTTCCAAGCCTCAGGATAGGTCAGCACAAGTCTCCTGTGCCACCCCAGGAGTGTCACAAATGCACCATGAAGTGCATCTACTATGGCCTCAAGAGGACAGGAGGCCAGCAAAGCTCAGATAAGGTTGGGCTAGGGAGGCCGACACAGGGGAAGGGTGGAGGGAAGGTGGATCAGGGCAGCCTTGTGGGTGGATCGGCCTTGGGAGGGAGGGTGCCAGGATCCAGCACTAACCCCCATCCCAGGTGGCCCGGCTTCACTCCAGACTGATCAGATTCAAGTAGCCGCACCCAAATTTGGTTCCCAGCCCCATGCTAGATATGGGGCAGGCCAGTCAGCCTCTCTATTTCAGCATGGGGTTAATACTGAACTCTAAGAAAGAAAAACTGAGAAAAGACACAATGATAAGTAATAAAACAATGATGGTACTGTTAATGGTACAGTTTTGGAAATCAGGCAATCAGATGAGCTAGTCCTAGTTAACACCTCACCAACTGCAATTTTCCAACTCTCTTGAGAGCACTGATACTCAAACATTTGAGAACCACTGGATTAGAGCATGGTGGATCAACATTAGGCCTGACTTATCTGAGAAAGAGCACAGCTAATGCATCCACTAATGCTAGTAAATGAATTCCCAGCCACCTGCATTACCCAAGCACCCAGGAACAGAATTTGATCCAAGATTACGCCAATCTGTGAACCTGCTTGTTAAGAAGAGTGTAATCACATTCTAAATAGGTTGTGCACCTGGTTCTGGAACAACAGCATGCTTCTTTCTGCTTACATTAATCTTAACTTATTTGCCCTCCATCAATTAAAAAAAACGGACAATAGTTTTTGAACTATTGTTCAAAAACTCTGCCATTCCCTTAGGATCAGGGGACCTCTTGTGAATTTTTGGCAACAAGAAGCAAAGACACATATCTGTGTCCAAACTAAAACACTGTATTGACATACTACACAGAAGGTCTCATTCCAAGTAGTCCACAGCTGCCAACTTTTCAAATAATATTTTATTCATAAATGGGTTAGAATCATACTTTTTTTACCACTAGCTACCAGCCCCAAAACACTGAAAGATTTATTCTCCCCTTGAACAATTACAATACTATTCAAGTAGGTTAAAAATCTGTTTAGAAACCCATCGATCACACAGCTTGATACTATGTTTTCCCTTCCCTCCAAAAAACTTGAAATGATTCTACCTAAAACACTAATTCATAAAAATATTGGTCAAATAAGGACTAACATGTGACTAACAGTGAACAGACTTCGCTAGATGTACTAATGTAAATACACCTTTCAAAATACTATTTACTGTCTTTTACAAATGAAAAATACCACCAACAATGTAAATCTGAATTAACATCAGATACATTATCCATAATTGGACTTTGCTAACCAAGTCTTTAAAGCATGAACTTTTACATCCATAAAAGCACAGCGTTTGAGAGGGCCTGCTGCAGTGGTGGGAAATGCTGGGAAATGTTGACTTAATATATTCTTCTGCACAATTCAGAAACACAGACATGCATACACGACAATTATACATAAATACCTTCTTAAGCAAAGGTTTCTACAATATTTTCCCAATTTATTACAAAATGACAGCCAGATTAACTACACAGTCAGTCCTCTTTATATGCAACCTCGCTATCTGCGAGGGGCGGAATTGCTACTTTCCACATTATCTGCACCTCTGTCCTCATTATCCACTATGCAGGGACCTTCAGAATGGCGCCTGCGACCAGCGCTGACCTCTTTAAAATGGCAGAAGAAGCATCCACCAGCCACGTTTAGGGGGTCCAAGCTGGTTGCAGGTCATTGCAGACTCTGGAAGGTCTCTGCAGCACTCATATCTTTTGGCACTTCCTGCTGCACTCTGCTGGCTTCCTGAGCAACTCTGCTAGATCCTTCTGATGGCAGATCAGGTATCCCTTGCCCCTAGCCCCAATGGTCCCATTGAATCAATGGTTCATTACCGGCTAATTCAGTATCCGTGAGGATTTCCAGGAACCTACCCCTAGTGGATAATGAGGATTGACTGTACTTCCAAAATGTTTGGAACTAGGAAGCTAGCTCCTGCTAGCTGGGCACAACCCCTGCTAGCTGGGCACAACCCCTGCTAGCTGGGCAAGAGGCACTTTTTCAAGTGGTGTCCTCTTATATTTAGCAGGGGGAGAGCAATTGTCCCTCTTCACCTCAGCACAGTGTCTTTCTTGTGGCTGTTGCTGGTGGTGTTCTCCATTCTTTTAGATTGTGAGCCCTTTTGGGACAGGGAGCCATTTAGCTTTATTATTACTATTTGCCTGTAAACCGCTTTGTGAACTTTGTGTTGAAAAGCGGTATATAAAAACTAGTGATTGATTGATTGAAGCTATTAATTTACAGTTGTAAGATTCAGAGTACAGTCAGTAGAATCTGGGGACAACGCATAAGCTCAATGGAAGGAACTTGGCGGGGGGGGTATTCTATTCAGTATAATGTGTGTAAAATCCAAGTGAAATTAGCATAACCTTTAGCTTTTGTTGTTTGCCCACGGAATCCTCCAATGAACCATGTGCAGCCTGAACATTTCTGTGTGCTCTTAGCTCCAGTATCATAGACTTGCTCCCTTCCATCTCCCACTGCATTCCACAAAACATCAAACCATCCCATCAGCCTTCTCCTTAAGCCCATTTTGGCACTGGTCATGCCCATATGAAAGGCAGTCGCTTTCCTAAGAGTGCCAGTGACAGCAGAAAGCTGGATCTGGAAGCAGTTAATTTTGGAAGGCGGATAATAAAAGTAATGCTTCAAATATGTTAGATGGAGCCGGAAGATTGAGCTTGCAGCAAACTGCAAATCACTGGGGCGGGGGTAGGGATGAAACCAGAAGGGAGGGAGGGAGGGTGTGTGTGTGTGTGTGTGTGTGTGTGTGTGTGTGTGTGTGTGTGTGAGAGAGAGAGAGAGAGAGAGAGAGAGAGAGAGATCCACAATGCGTAACTTTTGTAGACTGGGCAATACACATTCAAAGTCGTAATCATAAACAGAAGAGTCGCTTGTCATAACCCTATGTTATAGAATCAGTTTTCCATCACACAGTACATCGGGTGCAAAGAAAGTCACTGCTCTCTACAGAACATGCACTCAGAGGAAGACTTGCGACACAAAGCATCACAGCATGCTAAACTACATCACTGCACCTGAATCCGTATCCTGGGATTCATCACCACTTGCACCTGGACTAGGCCCCCCACAATGCAGACCAACAATGGAAAAAATGGCCAGGCTAACCCAGGAGGAGGAAAGTCACTCCTCCCCCCCATTCCCTTTTTCCACCCACAACCCACCCCCACCTTGAGATGCAGCTGTGCAAGTTAGCTGTATAAACAGCATGATTTCAACATCCATTATTTAAATGGCATAATTTGATACGCAGAACAAAATTGTTATCTCTGTTTCTTCCAAATAGTTAGCTAAGCCTTCTTGGACTAATGTTATATATACACACACACATCAGGCTTTCTTGGCAAGTGCTAGTTAGGGTGTGACGACACACAGACTTAAAACAGGCATTACTCCTAGGTGCTCTTATCCTCAAACTGCTGTGCTTTTTTTGCAAGCCCAATCAAGTGTAATACCGCTTGACATGGCTGGAGTACTATAAGGACTGGACTACCTACACATTTCCAGTTTTAATGACCTGCACCTTATGATTGAGCGAGTGAAGTGAAACAAGTTACAACACATTCAGAATTGCCTCACCTCACTGACAGGGCTATACTTGGGCCAGCCAAGAGGCACACCTAGTACACCACATTAGTGGCTCAGTTAGCCTGCTAGTTGTCACCATAACCGCCAAAGGAACTAAACACATTACAAGGGATTCTGCTTTACTGAGAGACAGCTGAAGCGCAGAATTAAGAGCAGGTTTCCAGGCAAACCCCAACACTTAACACATTATTTGTCCCATATCTGCAGTCCTTATTATGAATGTATTAATACAATGTTAAAGGAACACACTGTTTTCCTAGACTGCAGTCTGGGAAATCCTTTACCCTGTGCTCACAAAGCAGATCCCATAAAGGTTATAGCTAGGGATGGTTTTTTCGGTGATCAACACAGAACGCTAAATAACGATGAGACTATCTATTGAATACACTACATAAAACAAAATTTAGATCAAAACATAAAATAACACCACTTTTGCTTATTTTTGACAGAATTTGATACAAATTTAGATCAATTTCACAAAAATAACACCACTTTTGTTTATTTTTGACACAGTCTTGAGGAATCCACAAATAGTTTTAAGTAAGGGATCAGGAGGAAGAGTGGCAGAAACAGAAGGAAGCTTGCTTAAATTTGCATGAACATGCAAGTTCATAGTTCACAGCGCATGCTGGGGCAACTTTAATGGAAAGTGGAAGTAGTAAGAAGCAGTTTCTTACTGCTCCAAGCGGCAACCAGAGTCCAGCTTGGGAATTTTTGAGCAGGTTATTTCAGGCTGGGATGTGTGTTCCAATAATTGCTTGCCTTTGTAGGGTCATTCACCTTTATTTATTGGACTGTTTGTACAATTTGCAATAAAAATTTGGATAAAAACACATAACACTGCAATTTGCTATTTAAATCAAGTAATTTTGGAAAAAATATCACCAAAAGGCCTACCCCTAGTAATAGCATGTAAGATTCAGGAGGGCTTCAACTATTACTGAATGACCCTGCCAAGTCAAAGCACACTCTGCAAAATGTGTATAGAAGTGTCTGATAGGGGAGAACGTCAGTTTCTTTATAACATGATGTGGTTTTGCACTCATAGTCAAAAAGCTTAAATTTTTTTGTTGTAAACACCAAAAAGATACACATGGAGGTGTGTATCTTTGAAGATATCATGGTATGTTTTGATACCATGAAGGAACCTGATAAAACACAAAGACGACTATCTAGAAAATTGTTAATCCATACATCCTTGCAGTGTGGCTTCAATTAAGGCCTTTGAATGCAATCAGTTTTGTACTAGGAAGGTAAATTTGATATTTGCTACATACATTCCAGACGTGTTCCCTGAAGGGTGTGTTTCTGTTGTAGAGATACTGCTATATTTTACTGCTATTTGAGCAGTAAAAAACATTTACCCAATACAAAATGTTACACATGTCCCTGGCAAAGAGCATCCTATGCTATTGTGTTTGCCACAGGGAATGTGGCTGCGCAACTGAGATGTCTATTGTCTATAGTGTTAACATTTGTCATTTTTTAAAAATGTTGTATTTTTCAAATGCCAAAAAAGCAACATGAAAACATACAAATTTACCCAAACAAAACTTACAGCCCTATTACAGATATTCTCTCCTTCCCCACCCTGCAACCAACTTTATTTACGTTTTTTCTGTGGCTGTGCATCCCCCCACACTGTATAACCCTGACAATGGAGTGCTGTGCTTCCCAAATTATTTCCCCTAAAATGTCAGAGAACACAAAAAGCCCTCAGCTCCTCTCCCAGTCTTACCATTGCGTAAACTTTTTTTTTTTTGTCAAAAGTGCATGAGGACTGTGAATTCCTGTTCTCCTGTGCTAAGTTGCATATCCCAACAGATTTCAAAAGTTGTGCAGGCAAACACAGCTGATTGGTGGCAAAGCTATTCTCTCGTAGTGGTTTTCAACCACTGTGCCACAGCAACTGGTGTGCTGCAAAGGCATTTCAGGTGTGCTGCGGGGCCAGAAGAGACAAACAGTTGCTGGGAGGAAAGTGGCCACTTTAAGCCTCGCAGGGCACCATGCTTAGGGGAAGTGGCCAGAGGCTGGCACTTTGAAACTCCTGCTCAAAATGCCTGGAAGAGAGGAGGACGGCAATTGCGAGAATGAGGTGGCCATTGATGGCTGTGCTCACTGACTGGGCAGCTGGAAAAGCTCAAAGGCGCTTGGGACGGAAACTGCTCCATAGGTGAATGCGAGCAAGTAAGCCAGCCCAAATAAGGCAGGCAGCCAGGTAAAAAGCAAGTGAGCAGCAGGAGTCTACTTGGGGCCACTGGCTGATAGATGAGCTAAAGTCTCTATTTGTCTGCCTGCAACACCCAAAGTGGCCCTCCGTTGTCTTCACTGACAGAGCACTTCTTGTCCCTTACAGAAAGGGTTACCCCTGTACACAAGGTATATAATCCAAAAGATGGTACAATTTATTGCTGTAGACAATTGGTGTTCTTGTATTTGAAACACCAATGCTGAGACACCTTCCAAGTTATAGTAATCCCAGCATAACTACCTGAACTAACTTGTTGGGACTAGCACATAACAGATGAAAGAATCAGATTTAAAAAAGATCAAAAGCATTAACATTCATTCCAAAAAACAAAGCTGATCAAATCCTTTTAAGTAATGAGTTCTCATGCTTTCTGTATAGAATGATCTTTGCAAAGACAGAATCTGACCCTGTCTACAGAAAAATAAAGTTTGAGACCCAGAAATGTAAGATTGTAATAGCTACAGTTTGAGATTAAAACGGCTGCTCGTGTAATTGACGGCTGAGCACATAATAGATTCAGAAATGTTACATAACTGAGAAAATTGGACATGGAGTAGAGAGATCACATCAAGAAAACAAGTTCCAGACTAGTCTCATGGACAACATGCATTAGAAACTTCACATTTCTTGGGTTATTTGAAATGACTATGCAAATAGCTGATCTCATTTCATTTCTGTGTGTTCAACATATTGCTTATCTATCCAGGCCAGCATACTGATTGTAAACCCAGAAGATTAGTCAGTGCTGAAGAAAATGCCATCTTCTTTCTCTCTTTCTCTGGGCTGTGTATGTGGAAACCAGGCAAAAAAATCCACTAATAAAATTCCAGTCTGCATTCCTATTGCTTTCAATTTTTATTGGTTCAATAATGCTTGAAAGATGTGCTTGCAATGTTTTAAGACTGGAATACAACAAGTTGCTGATTTTGATAAGCAACCACACTCACAATAGGTTATTGACTCCAAAGCATTATTATTAAAAATCAGATAGTCTTCTGAACTAGATTAGTCATGTATTCAAAGCCTCTGTTACAAGGTTTTGAAACATGACCTAATGTTCAAAGCCACTTTAGATTCTTTTTGATAGAAAAGTGACCCAGAAACTTTAAAAAAGCTGAAATTTAAGCAAGCAGCACTGTGATACATACAGAGATAAAAGTGAAGTGCATCATTATTTGCCTCCACCCCAGATTCTTCAGATCTAGAAACTGCTCTGTAACTCCAAGACAACCTTGAGTTATTTATAATCAGTATCATTTAGAACTTCACTTATTGCTTTGCCTCTTATGATTGAGAAAGAGCAATTTCTCTTTAAAGGCTCCAGTTATTAAAGGAAGGGTATCTGCCTTTGAATTTTCATTTTAGTGGCTCAGGGCCATCTCTATATAACAGTGATTTTCATGGCACATTGGTGTGCCATGAATCATTTGCAGGTGTGCTGCGGCAGTTGGGGGAGGGCCATTTATTAATAGGGCCATTGGGGGATGTGAGCCCCCAACCAGCAGCATGGTGTGCCTTGTCAATGGTAAAAAAACTGATGGTGTGCCTTGACAATTTTAGTGTCTTATCAGTGTGCCATGAGATTTAAAAGGCTGAAAATCACTGTTGTATAAAAACATCAATATGTGGAGAGAGTTCAGCAAACTATGGCCCTGGATTCGGAACAACAAGAGTTAGAAGGGCTAAAAGATTGAATTGCACATTGTGGGGCTGAAATAATTAACAGAAATAGTTATAAGGAATTTAATAGCAAGATGAAAGTGTCAGGGATAGTTGTAAGAGGAAGGATCTCTTTTACAGTGGAGCAAAGAGTAAAGGTTGTGTTATTTTAGAGTAAGGACTCATTCCTGAGCCCTCCAGCACAGGCATTATGAGTGTAACTCCTGTGCTGGTGTCACAAATGTGACGAAAGGCACATCCAACGCAGGCAGTAAGGGCTTACCACCCACATTGTTCCAGTGCCATTCCTGCGTGCCCAGCGGCAGCAAAGCAACACTGGCAAGCGCTAAGTTTTACTGCTGCCGGTGTTGCACTGCTTTTGGGTGGGAGGGCGTTCCTGGGTGAGGGAGATGCAGGATGGGTGGGTCCAGCAGTGACCTTCGCCACTGGATCCAGACCTCTGTGTCGGGCTCTGCACAGATGCGTGGAGACCCATTAGCAGGCTTACACTTTCTCCAAGGAGTCTCTGGAGGCCATTTGGCTACTGCTGCGCCTGCAGTGGGCAGGCACCTCAGGATTGGGCTGCCTGTCTTTGCAAAAGGAACGCATAATAGGGCAGAAGGTCTAGTCGAGAGGGTTAAAGCCGCAGTAACGCCCGAAGATAAGATCCAAAGGTTGCTAGTTTGGGACCACCGGAAGCTTCTGTGTGCGGCAGACCTCGAGAATGTGGCTGATGAGATCTGAGCTGTCTCAGCTGCCTGTGAGAGGGGGAGTTGTGCTAGATGGCCAGCTGCTCTTTGGTGAGAGCAAAGGAGCAGATTATCAGCTGGCGGAAGGCAATTGTGCGACGAGAAAGAAGGAGTGGACGATGAACGTGTCATCTGCATGTAGTTGTTCTTGTAAGATTAGAACTTCGTGATTTGTAAAAACCTTTGCAGTTTAGAAAATGCCTGCCTATATAAATCGCCTTGAATTAAAGTCAAAGGAGCAATCTGATGACCAAGAAAGGCGGTATATAAATACCAAATATAATAATAATAATAATAATAATAATAATAATAATAATAATAATATTTTCATGTACAACTGCTGTAGCTCTCAAGACCAACTGTAATAGTCATATATGAGACACATTTAAAGTGTTCAAAATCTCTGCAAGGAGGTAGCCAAGCAGGTTATCAACCTTGCTATTACATTATTAATACTGAATCCTTTTCAATATACTTTCAAAATTTATTCAATTGTTTCCAGAAAATACCTCCTGATTGCAGGAAAAAGCTAGTCACAAATAATTTCAGAATCACCCAGTTATCTCTATAGTAAAAAGCACAGAAGCATTAAGAACATCACCATTCCACTACAAATACTTGAGTGAAGCTTTATTAGTACTTCAGATAGCATAACTTCACCAAGCCAAAGAAAATTAGTAAAACAACTCCCACAACTGTGCAACTTTAGAACTGATACAGCACGTCCATGGTTCTGCAGATGGGAAGATAAACTTCTTAAAGGTGCCAGCAGCTGTTTGGTGCAGCAAATATCTTGCCTGCTGGCTCCCAGCACAATCATAACTCCTCTGCCATCAATTGCTCTTGCTGTCAATCAATGGCCAACTGGAAGTACAGAGTACTTCCTCCTCCAAGAGTAAATTATATTTCCCTTCACAAGAGCTACACTCAACCCTCGATGAAAAGAATAGAAGGAGACTTCCAATTTGACAGCCACAGGCTGCGGAGCACAGGTCATCATACCTGAGAAAGCTCAATTTGTTTTTTCCTTAATATAAAACTTTTAACAGGTGAACCTTTTAGAGTCAGGAAGCCCTGCAAGTTATTGAATATTCACAGGTCCCAAAGTAAAAACAGAATTTAAATGGTACTTTCGAAAACGGAACACAGTTGTTTCTACGTGGCATTATATACACGACTGCTCCGCTCAGAAATATTATTGCTGTCCAGCTGTATGGCATACTGTGAGGGCATCTCACAGAGAAGAACCATTTAAAGAGGACACAGCATGTCTGGCATTCACACGCACCTCATAAGTGCATGAATTTACTCCTCAGCTACACCTATATATCCTATAATACACAGTATAGTTATTAACTCACTGGTTCAACACACTGGCTATAATTATGAACAGGGCCTTGAAACACAATATACCTAATGAAGCACTTTGCTTGAAAAACAAGAAGGGGTGCTTCTGTCAGTAATTAATAATGCTGTAATTATGAGGTTTAAGAACAATAATCACAAACATGCTCACTAAATATTCTGCTTTGCCACAAATTTCCCAAATACAGGGTATCTCCAAAAAAAAAATGTACATAAATTTTAATGAGCTCTAGCCAATGGAGAAAACCTGCAATATTAGAACATCTGAAGAGATGTGTGGAACTATCCCAGCACTAACACTGATGGATATCTGCAGATCCCCTAGCCAAAGTCAGCGATGTATAGACACCAAGAGGGAACATTTCAAGCACTTGTTCCAATTCATTAACTAACTAATTAACCGGGTCAAGCAACTGCATCTAAGTATACCACATGCAGCATTGTGAACTATAGCATCATAGATGTGAAACTATATGATGTGTGTACATTTTTTTGAGTTGCCAAGTGCGTCTGACAGTAGACCTTTATGTTTTGCTGAGAAGCTTGTCCCTGCTACCAAAATCTCTTTGCCATGCTCCCCCAAGTGAAATGATGTCCCTAATCTCACCTAATTCCAGAAAGGAAAAACGTTCAAAAACCACCAGAGACATCTATCGTATACAAGGAAAATCACACGGTGCACAAAAAAGCTAAGTGACCTGAATAATTTGCTGCTTCAAAGTTTGCATTCTTACCTCAAATTCGATCCTTCTGATCACTCACTGAGGTAATTCTGAGGTTACCATTATTTTTGCCAGCATCACTGTGCAATATACCCAGAAGTATTTCATCTGTAAAAAATACGGAAAAAGTGGGAAGAGAGGGATTATTTGATAACCATGTAGCAAATGGGTGACCTCACAGTAAGTTACAAGAAATGAAGTAAAATAACTTCAGGCAGGTCCTTGATATACAGGCACGCCCTTGTTATCCGTGGGGGTTCCATTCCGGGACACACATGCGCCCACCCCATGGATAAGGGAAACCACATCTCCAGGCCACAAAATGCCTTCTAAAAGCATATAAACGTCACTTGTGGTTTTTAAGCAAAACTAGAAGTGATGTTTTTTCACTTGTAAACCTCATTCTGAGGCCCTCAGAGGCCACAAGTAGTCGCAAGGACTTGTGGGTTCCTGATTGCTGGATGTGGCAACAGGTGGTCCATTCTCTGCCCTATCTGGTGGTTCAAGGGGGGGAAGCACTCACTCAGCAACAGTGATGAAGCTACGGGGAGGTCAATTCCCTGGGGGTATCACACTTTGAAGCTGTGCCAACCTGCACTCCTGATGGCGTAACTGGAAGCCTTAGAAAGGCACTTCTTGTAACCGAGTATTTGCCGAGTGTTTACTGGCAAGCATACAAAACAGAGCCTTCTGGGGTGACAGGCAGCCAAAGTGGCTGCCCAGCACAAATCTGTGTGATGAGCAGGTGCGACAAGCAGTGGCTGTGGCACAGAATGGTACGGTTCACCACTGCACTGCCACGCCGGAAAGCCATTCTTGGGACGCAGCAGGACGCAGTTTAGAGACCGCTGTACTAAACTAAAAGCATCTGAAGGAAAGAAGCACTCAGATCTTGCTCTTCTCCTCTGCACAAAACCAGTAGACAAGACTGGCACCATTACTTTCTTAGTCACCTCCCTCTACCCTGCAGCACCTAGAAATTCCCTTACTAGATTCACGAAGTGAGTGTACATTGCAACAGATTCCCTAATAGGTGCCAATCCCAGCCCCACTTCCTCCCACAGTCCCTCCACAGCTAGCTAGCACAATTCACAGATCCTCACACACAGCATCAGGATTTTTTACATACACACAAAATCACACTCATGGATTTCTGTGTGCCCATCCCCTAAACAGAAGAATGGCACTGAATTTGATGTGGGGAGGGGGCAAAATCAAGTAATTCAAAAACATTAATTGAAACTCCTTTTCCCATAGAAAACAATGGGATTTATATGGGTTAGGGCAGAGATCCCCAAACTGGGTGTTGGGAGCCGCATGCCAGCCAAGGTTCTCAGCAGCGCCAGAGTAAATGATCGCAGAGCAGAGGCTCCATTCCACTCCACTTGATTAGGGCTGCAGGTGATGTGGTGCGGGCCCACCCGCGCACCCTGAACAACTTTTACGTGAATTTGTAGGTGTTTTTTCCAAGCGTGACCCGAAGTACTGATGACATCATCATGTTGCAGATCATGTCATTGGCACTTATTTCTGGGTTCTGCAACCATTCGCAGCAGGAGCAAGGTGTTGCGGGCTCATTAAATTTGGGAAGCCCTGGGTTAGGGGGAAGTCGCTTAAACAGTCGTGCTGGTATCTGGTGACTTCTGTTTGCCCAAGATGGCAAGGAGGGAGGGATACAGAGGAATACGGATACTGATCAAGAAAGCAACAAGGGAAAACAAAGATGCCAGCAAGGAGCAATCCTAACCTGGAGTTAGACTGGCACATGTTGGTCAGCAAAGTTTGGCTGGCACAAGGGACACAAGTATGTTTGGACCACTCTTGGAGCCAGAGAGGCCAGCACACAGACACGCACCATCCTCCCTGACTCCAAGAATGGTCCAAACAAGCTTTGTGGCCCTTTTGCCAGCTAAACTTTGCTGGCCTAACTGTGCCAGCCTAACTCCAGGTTAGGATTGCGCTCTGAGAAAGAAGTAAGTAGCAGAGCTTAGTCCTAGGACCTCTTGTCAGTTATTTTGAGGAAAGAACTCCACTTGCTGCTTCTGTTTCATACCTTTCATGCTGCAAGAGGAAACCACAGGGGATTGCTCAGAGCAAACGGCAGAAGTCTCTCTCCCTCTCCACTCAGAAGTTTCCCTTTGCTGCCCTCCCTGGCATTATCTCCAAGCACTGGCACAGGTTCCATCCCTTACCACCAAGCAGAAGGAAGGCATCCAGCCACAGTGGCCTCAGACGCTCTGGGAAAAGTATTTTCTTTGTCTTTTAGAGGCTTCTTCCCTGCCACAGGAAGTGGCCAATGTCCAACAGAGTTGCTTGTTAGCAACTATTAGCAACTAACTGACCACAGTTATTCTAAAAAGGAGCCAGCACAAATAGCAGTTCTGATATTAATTTGTAAGTAGTGTTATTCAAAAACATGCAAATTAAGACCATGTTAAGCTAGAGCTGGTTTTTTTTTTTTTTTAAATGCTTAATCTTTCACCGTACTGTGTGTTACTGCAATAACACAAATACCACCATGAACAGATGGGGTGCAGTGGCTACCAATGTAAGATACAAACCAGGAAATTTCCAGTTTAAATCTCTGAGCAGGTAGAAATTCACAAGATGTGCTGAAGCAAATCACTCTCAGTCTCAGCTCCCTCCCGGCCTTAACTGCAGTAGGAGGAGACTGATACTGGGTTGTTCTTAATGGTTGCTGTAAGGATTACCAAGATTATATATTTGAAGTATCAGGAACACTTGAAATGTGTTACAGAAGTGAACATAGCATTTAAGACACGGTGAGTGATTTGCCCTCTGTCCTCTAGTGGGTATTTAAGCCTGGCCGGGCCTCCCACATTAAACGAAGCACTGTATCAGCTACATTACAATGATCCACTCACATTTGTTCTCCAGGGTGGCCTCAGAGTCTTTGTACTGGAGTTAAGCTAACAAAATCAAGTCACTAATGACTTGTAATTCAAGTTCAATAACTTAACCATCCAGAGGAGGAACTGGAGCTCAGCATCAAGTTCAGATATTCAAGAACAGAAAACATAGGATTGTGACGTTACTAAATCACAGTTTAATTGAATATAACCAGGGTTGTACATATCCTGTAACTCCACAGGGGCACAGAAAATGTGCTGAACATTTTATTCCTTTCATTTTTTTTTTAAAACCTCTTTCACTAAAAAAAAAAATGGTTTTTTTTAACCTAAAACTTTAAATATTAAAGCAGTGGTTCTCAGACTCTCAGGCCGTTGTAAGTGTGTGCAGGGGCAGGGCAAAGGCAGCAAAGCAATCGGCATGATTGTGCTGCTGCTGTGGCCAAGAGGGCTTTTCCCACACTTACCCCTCACAGTGCTGGCCTCCAGGGCTGTGGGGGAGCCCTAACACAGTTACTGTGGTCCACCTCAGAACACACTAAAAATGTGATTTCGACCTAATTTCAGTTTGCCATGATCCTATTTTTAATGTTCTGGGGCTTGGGGGGGGGCACGCAGAGGGCTCCCCACACACCCCGGAGGGCAGGCCTGTTTGGGATAAGTGTAGGAAAAGCCCCTTTGGCCAGGGTAGCAGTGAGATTGCATCAATCGCATTGCTGCCTTCCCCTCTTCCTGCCCCTTAAAGGGGCAGGAACAGAACTTTCCTGGCTGGGGCGGTGTGACACCCTAGTCTGAAAACCTCTGCTTTAAAGGATTAAATATCTAGCTTGGATTTTTTTTTTAACTTACACAATTCAAAATAAAAGCCAGATATCATACAAATGTCTGAAGGGTACACCCTCTTTCAAAACTGAATTCTTATACAGATATTTGAGTTCCAACTCCAAACGTTATAAATATGATACATATCATATAAATATGATACATATAATCCAACCCGTACTCTTAGATCATCTGGGGGGGCCCTTCTGACTGTGCCGCCACCAGGAGACGTAAGAGGAGTGGCGGCCAGGAAGAGGGCCTTCTCGGTGGTGGCCCCCCAACTCTGGAACACCCTTCCCCTCGAATTGAGAACTGCTCCCTCTCTGTTTACATTTCGGCGGGAGCTGAAGACCTTTTTATTCCAAAAAGCTTTTAATTGTTGACAGGTTGGCTGGCTGGTTATTATGATCCACGGGGCTTGTGTTTTATTTTATTTTTTAATTGTTTTTAAATTGTTTGTGTTTTTAATCTTGATTGTTTATTGTTTAATACTGTTTTTAACTGTTTTTAATGTTAATTGTTATACTTTATTTTTATCTTTTTTAATATTGTAAGCCGCCTTGGACATCTGCCCCGGCAGAGGAAAGGCGGGGTAAAAATTTCTTAAATAAATAAATACTGTATTTATTATTCCTGAAAATTTTGGATTTCTACTATCAGCGTGGACATACTTGTCATTTCATGTAGAAGCACCCCCCCCCCCCCCCCGCAGGAATCACTAGTCTTGCTTCTGAAAAGTCCTGGGTACTTATCACTAAGAAAATTTGTACACCATTTTTCAGCAAAAAGAAGTTCACAATGCGGTTTATATAGCAAAACAACCCAATAAATGGCTCCCTGTCCCTAAGGATTTATCGCCTGAAAGGAGATGGAGAAGAGGTACCAGCAAGCCACTGGAAAAGACTGGAGTGAGGAGGGACGGTTGCTCTTCCACTCTGAAAGGTGGCTCTTTGCCCCACTAGCAAGGGACAGACGGGCCTTCCATTTGAGGCAGACTAGATGCAACTTTAAACATTTCGCGAGGTGCTTCATGGTGATTTTTCATTTAAAATTGCCACTACCAAACATGGCGGGGAGCAGAAACTGCACTGTAGACATGACAAGGGAAAAGATTAACTCCACTCCTCCTGCTGTAGTCCCACGCCAGATTGGAGCTTCCTACAGCTGCTATTAACAAAAAGCTTTCTGAAAGGAACATATACAGAAGAAATCGCCACATTAAAAGTCGCAGCTAATTTGGCCCTATGTGATCTTGCTTAGTAGCCTTAGTAAGCCCTGCTAACTGGGCAAGAGGTACTTTTTCAAGTGGTGTCCTCTTATATTTAGCAGGGGGAGAGCAACTGTCCCTCTTCACCCCTGCGCAGTGTCTTTCTTGTGGCTGTTGCTGGTGGTGTTCTGCATTTTTTAAGATTGTGAGCCCTTTGGGGACAGGGAGCCAGTTAACTTTATTATTGTTATTATTTGCCTGTAAACCACTTTGTGAACTTTGTGTTGAAAAGCGGTATATAAATACTAGTGATTGATTGATTGAGCCTTTCAGTCCTTGAAACTAGTGAGCAGATGCTTCTGATCATGTCTGCCCACCAGTTTCAAGGGCTGCAAACTCAGGGGTCCCTCTCTGAAGGTGCCTGCAACCTCAGGGGGGGGGGGCTCTGCACAGCCTTTTAAACTAGTGGGGAGACACGTCGCCTCGCCTGTTTAAAGGAGCGAGCGCTGATTGTGTGTGCCACACAGAAGCACATGGACCCACAAATGTGTCCATGGCCCAAAAATCTAGTCACTGCCTGAGTCTTTGACACGCAAGACTCAAGTTTGTCAAGAGTAATCAAACCCGTGAAACCTTGAGTTGTGTCTCAAGTCCCTTTTCCCATCTCTGCTAAGTTTTAAGTCTTTGCGATTCTAAGGTGAGAAGTCCCTTTAAATATGTAATGTAGCCCAGTGGGTGGGGTTTTTGTGTAAAAAAAGTGAAAGTGGTAGGGGTGAAAGTGGGTTTTTTTAAAACACTAAAAACCCAAAACAGTGTCCTGAGGGCCCCAACAAAACAGAGTGAAACCACAGTGGGAGTTTCACGGCTTTTGCCCTACCACTTTCATTCACAACTGCACACACCCCAAAATGCTATTTTAAAACAGGAAAAAAATGCACTGAAAGTAAACTGAAGAATGTTTTCTGCTTAAAATAGCATGTGTGGGGAAGTGCCATTAAGAGTAAAACTGCGTAGATCCAAAAATTCCTTCTTACAATTCTACAATCTCTCCATTGCTACTTAAAACCCCCCACCAGTTCCATTACACAATCAGTACAACTCAGTGAAGAGCCACATGCATTGCTGCAGGATTCTATGTGTAGCCCATGAGATATTTTGTTTACTGCTGAAATGTGCAGAATTGCCAAATTATTGGTATTCATGGGGACGCAGTGGTGGAGGGAGGGTATGGCACCATAGGGCACGAGCCCTGGGGCGCCATAAGGTGGGGAGTGCCGTTGGCGTGCCCCCCGTGCCCTCCCGCCGTGCCCCGAGCCGTGCGAGTTCTCCGTGCTCTGGGGAAGTCGCTCAGAGCACGGAGAGCTCGCGCGGCACCAGAGGACCTGTGGCAGAAAGGGTGCGCCAGCTGGGAGAGCATCCGTGCGTCTCCCCCGGCTTCAATTGAAGCTGAGGGACATGCATGGAAGCCCCGCCTCTGCCGCTGACGTCATGACGCAAGGCGTCATGACATCACGGCGTGGGGCGCAACGCGTGCCTTGCCCTGGGCAGGGGCAAGGCACGCTACGCCACTGTGGGGACGTGGTTAGTGCATATGCTCAATTTCAATATTGTGGCCTACTGAGCAAGGCCAGCCTTAAGGCAATGTGACCAATGTGGTCGCATAGGGCCCCATGCTTCAGAGGGCCCCACACCAGCAGGGCGAGCATATTGCCTGCTGCTGCAGCCAGGATCCCTATGGGCTGTAAGTCAGTGGGGCGAGCAGAGCAGCTTTACCTTGGGCCCTCCCACCTGCCCCTCTTCTGAAGAGCCCAAAATGGGCCACTTGGAAGGAGTTTTCAGTGACGTGATTATATTACCACCAACTATTTCCATGTCCCATACTTTGCACACGGCGCCAACAGTGCTCTTCTTGGTGAGTGGGGGGGCCCCCGCTGGGAGGGTAGGGGCCCCCGCAGAAATGCCTCGCGTTGGGCCTGGCCACTGCTAGATCCCTCCCTGCTACTGAAATAAAGGAAGGCCACTCATACTGACCACTCACTAGTCAAAGTTGCCCATCACTGATGTAACATGCAACTCTACTCTAAAGCTGCCTTTAGAAAAATACTACCTATGCACCAAATCCAAAAGGAAGAGAAAAATGAGGTCGCTTTAGAAGTGGCTGCTCTAACACAGTGGCACCTCCTTACAATGAACTAGACCCAGAGCATCTTTTGGAAGTGCTGAAAGATGTCTTGACCAGGCTTTCAGTGACTGAAGAGAGGGCAAATTGACCTTGCAACTCAAGACCATCCATGTAATAAACCCTCTAACCCACTTATTTCTTGCCAGTGACAGAAAATTTCTCATTTCAAGCCCTTCACCTTAGGAAACAAGGTTCATATATTCACTTCCAACATTTCTAGATTCAGTACAATTATTACTATCATTACAGTAATTATAGCTCTCAGGGTCGAGTCATTAAATCATGCAAACTTACATCACCAACCAGTTGTAGATATAAGTATTGTTCAAAGCATTAAACATCATAGTTATCAAGATTTCAAGATCTCTTTTGAACAAGTAGTACAAAACCCAATAGATTGGGGAATTTAAAGAAAAGCCTCTCATTGGAAATATGTTTAATTTGACGACAGTCTAGACAGCTTTTAATTTAGCAAACCACCAAAAGTACCCAAGTTTCTAAAATATCTAGTTATTTTCTACAGTCAACACGTACCAAGTGAAATCACCTTAAAAAACCACTTTGTTAGTGCCTTTTAAAAAAGCAGAATAAAGTTGCGATATTGCAGAATATGGCTTATTGCCTTAAGATGCATAAGGCAAATTGTATAAAAGATAGAATTTGCAGAGATGTGTGGTCACTGCTGGCCATCATGCTGGCAGTCAAAGAATGCTGGCATGCTTAACTCAGTGTATTGTACAGCTACTGGAATCCACAAGGCAAGTCAAACTTTGTTAAAACAAGGGTCTCCCATCAGCCCAACAAACTGTATGGTACAAGTATTTTCTCACACACTTCAGTTTTTTGGATGGGCAAAGTCAGTCCTAACGAGGCACATCAGGAATGGAGCTGTTCCTGCCATCAGAGAAGGCGTAGCTGCAGGCATGTTCCAGTATCTGCTGGGGTTCTGTTCTGGACCCCGCTACGGATACCTGAAACTGGGGTTATTGGGGGTGCCTTTTTAAAGATAGAGAACATCAGTGGTTTTGCTGCAGCAATGTGAAAATAAGAGATTTTTTTTAAAATGTTCCCCTATCTTTTTAATAGGAGTTGCAGTATCCAAGGATAACTGAAACCTTGGATACTCGGTCACGCCTGGACTTGATACATTTGATTACCCACGAAACCTGAAGCAAAAATTCACATATTGGGGCATTCCAAAAATGACTGTGTACATGCATAAATTCAATCCATTTTCATGTTGCGATACTGCCAGAATAAATGTTGCTGAATGATTAACAATAAGCCCTTCTAATCTCTCATGAAATCACTGCACTCTCTGTGGAATGCTCCTGAAAGCCCTGGCAGTCCTTATATCTGACACCATCAGTTGACAGTGATTCTCCTGCTCTACATTTCTGTTACTATATCAGACTCTGCTAGCCTCAGCAATTGCTTTATAAAGCACTGAGCACTAAGGCTTGGTCACTGCCAACATGTTCCTGAAAGGATCAGGGTGAGAACAAGGCATCCATTCAATATGGGGCACTAAAAGAGTCCAGATAATTTAGCAGAAACCACAGACATGAGAGAGTGAAAAATATATTCATTAACAAGCAATGTAGCCCTGGAGCAACTGGCCAAGAGTAGTGCTGACAAGAATTCAGTTCATGGCAAAGATCCACAAGTCCATCACCATGATAAGAATATGTTTTCCTCTCCTGTAAACATGATGACAGAGGGACGTGGTGGCGCAGTGTGTTAAACCACTGCTGCTGGGCTTTCCAACCGGAAGGTTGGGAGTTCAAGACTGCACGACAGAGTGAGCTCCCGTTGCTTGTCCCAGCTCCTGCCAACCTAGCAGTTCGAAAGCACCTAAATGCAAGTAGATAAATAGGGACCACTTCGGTGGGAAGGTAACGGCGTTCCGTGCGCCTAGGCATACAGTCATGCCGGCCACATGACCACGGAAGCTTGTCCTCGGACAAAACGCTGGCTCTACCCGCTTAGAAACGGAGATGAGCACTACCCCCTACAATCGGTCACGACTAGACTATTCGGTCATGGGGAAACCTTTACCTTTTTAAACATGATGACATACACCAGTGCAAGCATTTAGGAGGATTCTACCTCCTCCTCTTCCTACCCTCAGCTAATGGCTGGGCACTCAAATCTTTTTCTCCAGAACCCCTCAGATGTATCTCTAGAACCTCTCAGATATATCTTCCTCCTGCAGCTGCAAGGACCACACAGACAGACCACTAAATGGAGGAAGCAGCAGCACAGAATCTCTCACAGCTCAAGTTCACAAGGAGAATAGGGCTTCGGGATTTTCTGTGCAGCACTGCACTTTGGACAGAGGTTTCGCCATTTTCCTGTGCTTTGGCAGCACACACACCTGTCTGCCTGGTGAACGTTTTGTTGAAAAATGATGTACAAGTTGATTATCCCTTATCTAGACTGTGTGGGATGGGAAGGTGTCCGGATTTTTTCTGGATTTTGGAATAATTGGATAATGATAATAATTGAATGATAAATGCTTCCTCTTGCTCTTTTCACTGTTACCCATATGGGTGACTGCTGGCCTCTTTGACATTTTTCAACAATGTCTGCATAGGTACACACCACAGAGCAGAGAATAGAACCAACAGCCTGCACATGGGAGTAAGCACAAAAACTCCTTTCTACCAAAAGTTGTAAAAAAAAAAGTCTTTGTCAAAGATGTCTGGATTTCAGAATAGCCTGGATTTCAAATGACTGGATAAGGGATCATCTACCTATATAAATATTGTTAATATTCACAACAAACTATGGACAGTTGTTATGAGACCCAACAGGTTCAAGCTTCTGACTCATACATTGCCACCCCACCCCACTTCGCATGCAAGAGAAGTTGAGAAGCTTCTGAGAGCTGTTTGCAACAAACTATAGCTTGCCATTTTGTCCAAATATTACAGACTGTGGTTTGTGCAAAACACGGTTCATTATCCAACCCAGATATTGAGTAAACCATCACTTGCAAAACCTATTGTTTGCTACACTTGCTGAAATAGAAAACTGCCATTTGTTGAAAATTGGAAGGTTCTCATTTCCTTCTATTGCATACAAAAGGAATGATAGGGTGTATGAAGCCAAGACTTGTGCCTGCCTATTCTCAAAATGACAAAATTCTCATTTCTGAAGCAGATCAATATTAGGAGTACCCTTTCAAGTAGGTCTGTAGCCTAACAGCATAATCCTACACATGACTACTCTGATGTAAGTTCCACTGAGTTCAATACAATATACTCCCACATAAGCATGTGGCCCCCACTTACCAAAAAGAGCGCTTGTGGTGCTGCATGCAAACCATGGCACCTGGAACTAGTTGATGGTGACATGATGACATCACCACCAACTGCTTCCAGGAGGTCCATTTTAGGCCATTTGGAGGCAGGGGCAGGTGGGAGGGTCCAAGATAAAACTGCTCCACTCACTGCACTGACTTACCACCCATAGAGATCCTGGCTCACTGTGCTGGTACGGGGGCCCCCAAAGTGTGGGGCTCAGTGTGATGACATTGGTCATGTTGGCTTAAGGCCGGCCCTGTACAGGATTGCCGCCTAAGAGAATCAACTTGCAGACAGTCACACCAAGGAATCCAATACAATCCAAACCTAACATCACACTATGGCTTTTCTGTGACAGTTGACTGATTCAGGCGCACTGCTACCACAATTTTCCATAGACCCGTAGAAATACAGGAGAAACTGAACAAGTCCTTCCAGCCTGCCACAATCGCTGATGCATCTTTTAAACTGCCTGAAACCTTCCCAACAAACATGTGCACTTTCCTGTCGAGGCAAACATACCTTTTTAAAAACAGAGTTCAAGTAATTTAATCACAAAATATTAAGATAATCATGCTAGAATGAAGACGAAATGTTGCGAACATCCTTTCAAAGGAAATCTGATCAGCGTGAGGAACCGGATGACAAAGTCACAAAAGTACAGCTTTTTAACTTGTGAAAGTTGGCAGCCTATCATTGTAGATAAAAGGAACGTTTGACTAGGGTATGAATAATGAATGTGTTCTGAACACAACTGGAGTATTTACAGTAGTAAACTAATTTGCACTGCTCCAACTGTTCTAACAAAATCAATAGCAAAAAGTGTCAAACAAATAGAAGCTTTATGTGCAATTAGAGCAATATAAATATTGATGTGTGAAATACAACACATTTATCGCGTTTCGGAAGTCCTCCAAGATGCGTGCCATATGAACTTCCCAATGCCAATTCGTGTGACATCTCTCAATTGTTTCCCCGTTTATTTGTTTAATCAAGCACAGGCCATCTACTGTGTGCCCACTATTTAATGTATTTTAGGCCACTTCTCCATTTTAAAAAATATGCAAAAGTTGTGTACCATAAAAACAAGGATAGTTATGCCAACAAGACCAGGAACATTGGGGAGAATCATGTGATGCCAGGGTTCTCAAACTACAAGGAAGGTGAGCAAAGCACATCGTTAGGACAGATGACACTCCTTCCTGGCATAGGTATACCCCAGATTTTTGTGCATACTTTGTTTTTGCCATAGCACAATCTAATTTTTATAGAAGTCACTTTTCAGCTAAATTCTCAAAGCAATTACAAAATATGCATATTACTCCTGCTAATTAATTAACTTGCGTCAACATTACTATTATTCAGCAGCCTCAGGTAAAATGAGTGATGCATTATCTCATCATTTCCCTCCCTCACAAAAAATATTCTTCCGTGTTGCCTGAAGATGCTACAGAGAGCAATTTTAGTCTGAATTCAGCATACTTTAAGGAGACTCAAGGCATTTGGCTCCTGGAGGACAGAAAACTCATTATAGCAAAGTTTGTGAACTCCCCATATGCAGATTGTTTAATTGCACCTGTTGATGCACATATATCATATGTACTGTTGAGTACATACAGCCATACGAATGGCATACAAAGTTCTATTGGAGGGCTCGCACACCTGCAAATCCCAGCCTACAGTAATAAAAATAAGGCAGTTTAACAGTAGAGCCTGGAGACCCCATGGGTTACAACTAGTGATGGTACACATATTCAAAAGGAGGGTCCAAGGCTCAGAAATAAACTCCCCAGTTCAAAAACAGAGAAACAACTGAGCCCTTTTCCTGGCAAAGTTCATAATGGGCTACCCCAATTCATAATGGGCTACCCTAACGCTAGCAAGCCTGACCTGCCACTTTTCTTACTCCCCTTTCCCAAGACATACTATGCAAAGAAGGGAGGACTGGTGTTTTGTTGACTTTTCATAAGCTTAGTATAGGATTAATGTAGAGCCAGTTAAAAATTACCTAACTGGTCTAAATCGA
The DNA here is from genome assembly GCA_029204185.1 of Lerista edwardsae. NCBI lineage: Eukaryota > Metazoa > Chordata > Lepidosauria > Squamata > Scincidae > Lerista > Lerista edwardsae. Next base: position 18,561,930 of record JAJKFI010000007.1, on the reverse strand, counting down.
TTCAAGTCACTGGGAGTGGATGAACTGCATCCTAGAGTACTAAAAGCTTACTGATGTACTCTTAGAACTTCTGCTAATTATCTTTGAGAAATCCTGAGGAGAAAGATTGGGGAGGTACCACATGATAGGATTAATATTGTCCAACCTTCAGAAAGGGGGAAACCTGGAAATTTGTCAGTCTGACTTCAATAACAAAAAAATATTAGAACAAATTATAACAGTGTTTCTCAAACTGCAGATCAGGACTCATTGCAGGTGAAATATACATTTCAATGTATATTTCCTTTTTTAATATATGAGACGATGCTACTCTGGTATATGACTGCATTTGGGGAAATGTTACAGATCTGTACTTTTAACAGGCTACTATGTATATGCTTTTAACAATGATGATCAATGAGGCTTAGTCCTGGTAAGCGTGGATAGGATTGAAGTCTTTGGGATATTTGGGGAATTTTTTTTTAAACAGATCAGTTACTGATTGGGAGTGTTAGGAGTGTTCTTTATTTTAAATAAATTTTTAAACTTATACTGATTGCAAACTTTTTACTGACTTGCTTAATTAGATTGGATTTTATTGTAAGAGTGTTAAAGTTTCCTGCTTGATGATGTCACTTCCAGCCATTACATCACTTCTGGTGGGTTCCAACGGAATGTCGTTCTAAAAAGTGGTCCTGTTGCTATAACATTTGAGAGCTACTGAATTATAAAATAGCCAGTCTAGAAGCATTCTGATATCAACACAGTGATTACTAAACGCCGACATGGATTTGTCAAAAAGCAAATTTTGTTTTTTATCAAGTTACTAACTTAGCGGATGGTGGGAAGACTGTGTGTGCAATTTAACTTGATTTCAATAAAGCAAAGTTCCCCATGTCATCTTCATTTGCGAACTAGTAAAACATGTCCCAATTGGTTGGACAGCCGTAGGCAAAAAGTGCTCAAATGGCTCCTCATCAACCTGGAGGACAGTTTTGTGTGGAGTACCCCAGGGCTGTCACAAACCCAGTTCTCTTCCAACATCTTAGTAAGGGACTTAGATGAAGGAATAAATGAAAACTTTATCAAATGTGCAAATGACACTAAACTGGGAGGAGTAGCTAATACTGAAGAAGACAACTGAAGCATTCAGGAGGACTTTGCTAGAATGGAATACTGAACTAAAACTAACAAAAGGAAGTTCAACAAAGGAAAATGCAAGATTCTACACTTAAATAAATAAAATCAAAAGTCCCAGGTATAGAATGGGCAATTAAATACCTAAGCAGTATGAAATGTGCAAAGCATGTTGATATTAAGGTGGATCACAAGCTGAACTGGATTAAGCAGTGTGATGTGGGCTGCAAAGAAGGCTAGTGCATTTTCAGTTGTGTAAGTATAACAATCACTTCCAAGTCTCCAGAAAAAGTGGTTCAATTTTACTCCATACTCATCAAGAGATAACCTAGAATAGTGTGCCCAGTTCTGGGCACCACACTTTAAGAGGAATTCAGCCAAACTGCATCAGGTTCAAAGAAGGGCAAAAATGATGATTGGAAAACAAGTCCTATAAGGAAATGTGAAGGTGTTTAACCCTGAGAAAAGGAGGCTGAAGGGGATCAAGATAGCATTCTTCAAAATCCCTAAGGGGCATCACATGAATGAAGGCAATGATTTGTTATCTGCAACCACAGAGACTAGGACAAGGTTTAATGGGTTTAAACTGCAGAAGGTGAGATTTCAATTGAATTATCAGGAAAATCATTTTAACTGTAGGAATGATCTGTCAGTGGAACCAATTACTGAAAAAAGTGGTATGGCAGGTTCTCCCACACTGGCATTCTTTAACCCTATAAATAAGCAGAGAATTTGGAACTCTGTTTTCCAGACTGTCACTACCCAACAAGTAATGGACACACTGCACTAGCATCCATGATCTAGACATGATTTATCTGCCACTGACAAAGCCTTCCATACCAGCCTTCCCTGGCATTGGCCGCCTCTTCTTAGAAATGGTACATTTTGAGAAAGGAAGGCTAGAAATACCAGCAGAGAGGACTAGTGGGACATTCCTCTAGGGCTAGGCCTTGTACTTCCAAACTGTCTCAGAAAGATTGTCCTCTTGCACTCAGAATAATAGAAGCAACTGGGGAATTGCTAAGGGATAAGGGAAGCTTTCAAATCACTAGTTTAAACTAATAGGCAAGTGCTATTTAAATTTTAACATCACCTTTTTTTTCTTGTCAAACTAATGGAGAAATAGTCTTATATGCAAGCGGGATGGATTGCAAGAAGGCAAAGCACAAACTGCATAATAACTTGTGGGGCATTTGAAAAGCAAGGTAGAAAGCCTGACCAATGGTTTTTGTCCAGTCATACATCAGTGTCAACTTTTGGCATGCTTTCCCCATTTTGGTACCTCAGAGACACCAACCATTAGTCTGGCCAAACTAACAACAGTTTTACCCCAGAAGTGCTCGACACTACAGAAGTCTAATAAATTAAGACCAAAGTATATAGACAGATGTATGCTATAACTTTAATGAAATACACGCAATAAACTAAATATACTACATTACACCTTCTATGCACCCACAAATCCAACACAAACATGATAAAACCCAAATCTGAGAAGATTCTGGATCTTCAAAGATTAGAAGAGATTTTGTATAACACAGGTCTCTGAAAATGACATTTGCTACCCCAAAATTTAAAATGCCACTGAACTCTAGAAGAAGCAAAATCCAGATAACCCAAATGGCTTATAAAAACCACAAGGCTAAACTAGGTACAGATGAGAGGCTTCTTACGTATCATATAGCCCTGACACTTGCCAGCTGCTATAAGGCCAGGTTTCCGGGGGGGGGGGGGTGGTTAACAGCCTTCATGCTACTTGGATTTCACATTATATTACCCCAAAAGGTGCAGATCTTCCCCTACACATGAGGTTCTGTAGGGTTGGCCCTTGCAAGTTAGGTGTGGCAAGGCCCTTGCAGTCTTGTACATGAAATTCAGTTCAAGCTTCGACTTGCATATGAAAATACAAACAAACACTAAGCACTATGGGGAAGGAGGCGGGAAGGAGGGAACGGTTTGCATTGCTGCAATATACTTCTGCATTGCTCCACTGCTAGGTAAAATATAAGATGGTATAGTTATTACTGAATAGCTTTTGGAAGATTACAGCATCTTCCCCTACAGTCACTTGGACTTCTACAGGTGCATCACAGATGCATTCCTACAACTTACCTGGATCTTGCCTTCTTGCAGCTCGCAATACTTATCCCATAGCTCAGTGGTTCCCAAAGTGCTTGGGAGGCACTGGGCTATGGCCCTTTAAGGGTGGGAAGAAGGAAAACACAGAAGAGTGACCTTCAGGATCGCACTGCTGCCTTGGCCATAGGGGCTCATTTTTTACTTATCCCTGGCACTGGGATAGGCGCAGCTCTGCCAGCACAGGTCCACACCAAGGGCGTGCCAGAGGCAGGCAAGGGGCGTAATGGGGCCCCAATTCAGGACACTGCCAGCCACATGGACTTGTGCCTGCTCTTTTGTGGGCACAGATCCAAGCAGCCCCATAGGGCTGGCTGTGGCTCATCCTGGGGGCAAAGGGAAAATATTCCCTTGCTCCGCACTGATCTGCTGCTGTCTCCTAACATCGTTAGGATGCCGCACAGATAAGCTGGCCTGCCTATTCCAGCACAGGTTAGGATTGAGCCCTAAAAGTCTGCACTGCTGTTGAATAATATACACATATAGGTACATTTTAGTCCTGTCACTCTGCTATTTTATAAATCATTTTCTACACTACTATAACTTTTGTAGCAAAGCAGAGCCTTGTATATTCATGGAACAGAATCAATTCCATTCTTGAGTCACTTATTAGACTACCTCTGTGCGCTCTGGCAAAGCACTCTGCTTATCATTTTATGCAGTGACAAATTCATATAACAAACACCTTCTTATTTCTAAAGATATTAGGCAGTTAACCAAGTTGCTGTGGTATTAACTTGGTAGAAGGAAGTTATATTTCATTGGGATACCATATTGTCCGTTTTTAATTATACACACTCGCTCACATTGCTGCAAAATCTACAAGGTTAAACTAGCACAGATGATTAGAATTGTAGCCCCTGCTCTCATACACACAGGTTTACTTTTTTAGTGTACCTGATTATGGAATGTGTTGGTTAATGAAGAGAAATGGATAAATAAGAACAAGCATTGAGCATTTAATAAAAATTTCTATGATTTGACCATGCAATTTGCTTGGCTTTATTTAACAAGGAATTCTTTTATAGAGTAATATCTTCAGACAGAAACAAAAGTGAATGAATAACTTATTTTAACATGGTAGATAAAAATGTTGAAAATGCTTTCTAAAAAATCCCTACCAATGCCTTTTTGAAGCTTTGGCGCCAGAACAGTTAACACATTCATACAGGTACATCAGCCAATTCTAATAGGCTCATGTTTAAGGGATCACCAAATTTAATGAAAACGTGCCTCAAAAAAAATACTTTTATTTCCCAAAAATAGTAAACATTCACCAAATTTTAGATCACCTAATAATCCTAAAGTGATAACCACTTATTGAGTTCTCGTCATTTTCGTAAAGTATTTGACAGTTAAAAAATGTGTTGCCTCCCCAAAACAGTAAATTTTCATAATATAATATAACCTGAACCCAAACTGTAACCTAAACCCTAACCCTGTGTTTGGGGCGTGTAATTCTGCTAGCTAAATAATGGCATTGTTGCACAAATGCCATGTTATACATTTGGTGAACATTTACTAAATTTGGTGCACATGTATTAAATTCGGTATAACCATGGTTCGTTTTTGGACCACAGTGCTAGGGGCTCATAGTTTAATTTGGTAAGCATTTAATTTGTCCCCATTCTAATAAGCAATTTGCATCATCAAATGTTCATCGTTTGTCCAAATACTTGTTCAAAAGCACTGACAAGCACTATAGGGCAGGCATGCCCCAGTATCTGCAGGGAATAGGTCCCTGGGCCCCCTGACTCCACCTGGTGGATACCTGAAACCATGGATAAGAAGGAATCCTATGTTAAGTCTAGGGTTCTCCCCTCTCCCCTCCCCCACCCATTATTTTCCTTTGTTCTTACTTTTACAGGTCGCAAAACAGGAATGTGAGGACCAGGCAGGCAGAAGGCACAAAGGAGGGAGAGATGGCCAAAACATTAACAGGAAGCAGCTTCCTGCTGACATTCTGGCAGTCTTTATTCTGTGGTGCCTTCTGCCATGCGTTCCCATTTAGCGACCTGTAAAAGCAAGGTTTTTTTAGTGACCCAATGTAAGAATAAAGGAAGGTAAGCCCCCCCCCATCTGTGGACAACTGAAACCACAGAAACAGGATCCACGGATACGAAGGGGGCGGGGAGCAGAAGTAAGCACTTTAACTGCAAGGGCATGAAATACTCACATACAGAAACTCAGCCACTATGTGCTATCACCTGCAAAAGGTAACTGAAATAGTGTTCACTACATCACAAGAGATTTTCAATTTCCATTTAAAACCAATAAGCAGAGGGGAGATAGGTCAAAATGATTTCCATATTTTCTTCTCCATTAGTCTGGCAACCTAGAAATGTACAACTGTACCTGCGAGGTAAATTTTAATTTTAGTAGAAAATCCTCTAAAATGGCTAAAAGATACTTCAGTCAACACAATCCACTTCACCACCACTAAATACTTCCCAATGAGATTTTTCAAAATGTCATTGATGAGCACTGGTGCATCAATTACATTTTTTAAAAGCATGATGTGTCACCCTGTGGAAAGGGCTGCAAGAAGCCAAGTCAGAGAGGTTCTGCATGACCCTTGCTAAGGAAACAAGCTATTACAGGGGTGTCAGACTAGTTTCATACATACATTCGTGGTTCCTTCTGAGGCCGGAAGTTACATCATTAATCAGGAAGTGACATCATTAAACAGATGATGGCCAGAAATAAGCGTGAAAGAGAAAGCCCCATTCTATAAGCAGTATTTCACTCATAGTTTTTTCTACTTTAAGTGTTCCTATTCTTGAAGAAAATTAAATTAACCCCATTTAAGAATTTCCTGCCAAACATATTTTTCAACCACTACTGCTTTACCCAATATTGTGACTCAATTCACTAGAATATTTTTATAAGCAGTCATTTAGTGGCTATGGCGAGATGCAAGAACACGCAATTGTGTATTTTCACCTCTGTTTTAAGCTTTGCATTTTAAAACAGTTGCCTGGATCCCAGCCAGAAACCTTAAAATAAACACATTCTATGTTAACTGAAGATAATCAAACTCAGTCTAACAAGCTACACTAAAGCAGGATGTAGTCAAATGCCAAGTGGTCTGTCAAGGCTGCTCAAAACAACCTTCAATAACCCTGGGGGGACGGATAGGACACACACACAAAACCCATTACATTACTTTGAAGAACATTAGCATAGTATTCATTTTCTCTTTCATCCCTCTAACAGTTCAATTGAGTGTATATTTACTCAGAAGTTATATTCAATGGAAATTGCTCCTAAATAGGTTTTTAAGTTCACTTTCCTTTTTCGCCAGTTGTTCTACAAAGTTGATTTGTGGCTCGGGATGATCATTTTACTTATAACATGATAACTAAATTACCTGAAAGACTATACAAAAATTTTAGCAAATAAATGGAGCTGCTGGTAGACAACAGGAGTACAGTGTTATAATAATCTCTTACATATTCCAAGAAGTCTGAAGGGAAGTTATTTAAATGTTTTAAAAATGGATACCACACTAATGGATTATGGACAACAACCATCCAGCAATGCCAAGGGGGACAATCTACTACCCAAGTTCAATTACTGAACTATTCTCTACAACTCAGAAATTGAACCAGAAATCCCCAATATTCCTATACACACCCTTGTGAAGAAGTCTCGGTGAAGCACTAAATACCTTTACAATCAGTACTACTGCCATTTCTAGGACATGCAAAACCTTGTAACGAACACAGAATTCATGCAGTTCCATTTGCAATTAAATTCATTCACGGCAATAGACACAGCTTACAATATTAAAGCAAAGTTATAAACTGATAAATTTAACAGTAAAAGAACAAGTCTCTGTACATTGGTGGTCTCTTCAAGAATTGAAAGCATGAGCTCCTTGGCCTGGTGGTAGTTGTCTTCTCTGATGTTCCCTCAAGGCACAGGCTACACTGAGTAACACCTGAAAAGGTGGGGTAAGGGTGCCTCAGTAGTTATCTCAGGCAAACAGAGAAGAGAAGATTGAGAAGACCAAGAGCAACACATGTATTCACAGAAAAGTGACTACAGGAGATGGGGTTAAGTAAGAAAGTCTCAGCTGTCCCTGAAGGTGTAGGCATAGAGAGTACAGTACCATTTAGCCTTTTTCAGCTGTGTTTCAGCCATCAACTTCAATTTATTTATTCCAATCAGAAGAGTGAGACAGCTACCAATAATACTGAATGTAGAAGTAGCTGCAGTAAATTAGATCTCAAGAACAGATAACAAGCCTTACCAAAAAGTTATTCCTTTTAGGGCACTGTGTTTAATTTTGACTGGCACTGGATTCAAAATTAGCCATGACAATTGTGGATTGCCTTCTGTACAAACATGCTACACTTGCATTGAAACATCAAAGATAGTGGTAAGTGGATGGGCTGAACTGCACAGGATGATGGTCAGGGGGCACTCTTTGTCATCAAAAAAGACAAGGAAGTTATCAGGATTGGCGCTGACTTACCTAACTAATCAATCAACTGAATGGAATGGGCATGACCAACAAGACTACCTGAATCCAAAGACTGCAAGATTTGTAAGTGCCCTGAATACCAGATTGTTTTCCCCTATGAAAATAAATATTCAAATGCCACTGAGAACACATTAAGGTTTCTTAAACTGAACTGCCATGAATTAAAAGTGCTTCCTGCTTCATAGAAAGTTAGTAATGAAAAGTAATGAATGAAATCAGTATAGTAATGAAAGAATGAGAAGAAACTATCCTTGTTATTAGACACTTATTAGACACTTTTAGAATTAGACACTTGTTATCTTCATTCAGAAGAAATGTAAATAAAACTCTGTCAATTACAAGATGAGAATTTTTTTCAAGAAGCAGATATCAAGCATCTAAACAGAAAAAACTATCGGATTCCAACATGCTTTGAGCTAAAACACTCTTCATGCAGGGATACTAAAAACGGTGGAAGAAGAAAAGCTTGCTGGCTTATTAATCAGGCTTACAAGTAGCCTATTCTCAATCCAAGTTGGGCTGTTTTGAAGGAAAAACCTGTATTTAAAGAATTGTGAACACAAATATTTCTGACAGATGATAGATCTTTTTATATGGGGGGAAGGGGGAAACAGAATCTGAATACAAACCTTAATGGTATGTGAGATACAATCACCAATATCACCACAACTGTGAGCAGGGGAAACACTTATTGGTCCTGGTCTATATCTCTGCCTAAACGTCAAGGACTAGCTCAACTCTAAGATTGCTATCACATATACAGCTTCCCTGAAGCTCTTTCTTTTCACAATACCAGCACAAGAAAAGTTTGTCTATAAAAGCAGGAGACCACTTAATGCCAAGCAATAGATCAGACCAAAATTAAAGAGGGCATTAGTGACAAACTGCAGCTGAGAGTGCAATCCTATGCGCTGTAAAGCACATTTGCAACAACTCAGGAGTCAGGAAGGATGGAGCACAGATGTGCACCATCGTCTCCATGTCAATTTCAGAACCTGCACTGGGAAGACGAGGCCAGCACAGGGGGTTGGGAAGGCGGGCTGCAAGTGGACTAGGGGCTGCAGGTAAGATCAGCCTAGCTGATATTGGCTGGATCCCAACCTCCAGCCCTGGTCTGGTCAGCCTTCCTTGGACCCCTAAGGGTTGCATCAGCTACTTCACTGGAGCAGTTCTGAGGAGCCCCTATTAGAATGGCTCTCACGAAACACAAGGGAAATAAATTCTCCTTACCCTGGGTTGCGCCATATACAACCCCAACAGATGCCTCAGGCAGCACTCAAGAAAGCAGGATACCTGTATCCTATTGCCACTCCCTTGCATCTGGCGTTCAGAGATAAGCTACCTCTAAAACTCAGAAGTTACACACATGGTTATGATGGACGTTTCCTCTATACACCTGTCCAATACTATCTTAAAGGCATCTAGGCCAGGTAATTCTAAGTATCTTATGTATTATATAGTTCTGAATTATGTAATTCTATGTATCCTTTTGAAATATAAAATTAGCCAGTTTTCCTGGTATTTAGTACAATAACAACTACAGTATGGATATCTTACCCCACTGATCTAAGGAACATCCAAAACAGCCAAGCAAACTATAGGAGTTTCATTTTTTTCCAGGAAGGTTGATTTACAAAGGTATTACTCACAATATATGCACACCATTGGGATGACTATGTGAAACAAGAGGCTTGTTCCTATCATCTTCCTATGAAGAGGTTTAAAGTCACAAAAACTAATTACACAAACTCCCCCTCCCCACATAATTAGCATAAGGCTTTGCTAATATAAACCCAATAAATAGTACTCACATGGCGCAGGGGGAGGAGTTAATTTCATGCTGCCAGATAAAATGGAACAAAATGCAGCAATGAACATGCTGTCAGGATGACACTGGAGATCAGCCTAGATAAAGTTCATTATTCAATTAATATTTTTAAGTAAATACCATCACTTAACAGATGTAGGATCCACTAAGCAGTTCCTTTAAAAAAAATTAATCTTCATTCCTCATTTAGAAACAGAATGAAGGCACCACTTATAAATATCAGCTGGGGAATGTTACCTGGGTTAACAGATTCTTTGGAAGCAAAATTACTGAGTCATATCACCCTGGAAACATGGAAGTCAGAACAATCTGGCACATTTTCTCCTGGTTTCAAGATGATATTTAACAGACAATTAGCCTTTTAAAAAAATCTAGAGCTACTAAAGATCATGGAACACTACATTCCAGTTTGTTTTCAAGTGAATAACCAAATACACTGTGCAATATAGAAGATGGTGGCTTTTTCAGTCACTTAGATACAAAGCTCACCAACTAAGCTTGTTATGTGATAAAAATCTTCCCCCACACACACAAAAAAATCCACCTAGAACACCAACAGCGCTGGCAGTTTTTGTTTTTTTCTAGTTGACACTAGCTTGATATCAGTATTTCTGGCAATAAGAAAACAGATTTTGGAAAGCAAATGACATTCAGGATTTATGTTTTTGAAAGCAACACTGGAAACTTTTTTTACATCCCAGTGGGGCATCCTGAATATCCTGTAAGCAGTGAATATTAAGCAGCAAAGCCCCTTGGAGCAAAGACTGAACTATTGATATGGAGAAAACTGTGCCTCTTTCTTTCATACAATAGAAATACTCTAGTACTATAAATGAAGATGAATACAAAAGGAATTCAAGGGGGCCTCAAATCTCTCGCCTTCTTTCAGCTTGTCTAAATCAATGGCTGTCTTCTAGCTTTTCAATTCATCCTTCTCCATGCATAATGCAAAAAATGTGAAACTTTCCTACTGAATATATAGAAAAGCTTTTTAGTGAAAAGAGAAACCTTCAGTTTATTAGTAAATGTAAAAATGCTTCAGTATTAGGATAACAGTCACATGCACAAAATTACGGTGCATTATATCACTGAAGCACATCTCGGCACTGCCTACCTTCCACAGATCCAGCTGCCCCTTTCCTTCCCAAACCTACATGCTCATGCTAGGAGCAACAGGGTCAACAGCATTAAAGGAGGAACTCTTCTCACATATGCAGAGTTGTGGGGGCAGTTGGGTGAAGGATGAAATGTGTCACATGCAATCTCAAGTTATAGTTAATGTGAGGTTCAAGCCTTCAGCTGCTAGCAGAAAGACAGCCAACCTGATTCAAACTTCCACCTTTTTAAAGTACAAGCCTATTTTGTTAGTCATCTTAGGAAATGGCAATTTGTTGAATCACATACCTTTACCCTGACTAATACTACTAACATTTCAAACAAACAAAAAAGTCCTACTATCTTCCCAATAATTGTTCATCAACTTAGGTAAACTGGCTGTAAGTAAACCAACTGCACAAACAAACGAAGACAAAAGGTCTTTATGATTAACTAAGATACTTTAAGGACTAATTACATGATTTAATGTATTATGCAGAAACTAATTAACACAGAGAAGCTAACTATACAAATGGCAATATAAGATCCAGCAATCTGAAGGCTGTTGTTTTTTTAATTCACAAGGTCACTCTATTTTTTAAATTCACATCTTCCACCAAATGAAAGCACAAAATGCTGACTGGATATTCTCCACACATGCATGCAATGCTCCTGCACAGTGTGTGCACCAAACAGATTATCAGGAGATTGGCATCTGCTTTCCCATCCCCACAGCAAATAAGTTCTGGTCGTTTGTTTGGGGGGGGGGGAGAGGCCTTCTCAAACAGACAGAAAATGTACAAACATTCTGTTGTTTGACCATCTCTTCACTAGCCAACAGTATGCAATATGGTGTGGTTGATTATGAATGAACTCCAGCCTTTAACAAATGTGATATCAACTGTCCCTAGTATTAAAAGTACAGTGAAGTTTAGGAAGAACCCTGCTGGAACCAGCCCAAGAACTAGCTCATCTAATATCCTCCTCCTCACCATGGCCAACAATACAAGATGACTCTGGAAAGCCCACAGGGACAGCCTAGAAAAGTGGTTCCCAAACTTTTTAGCATCGGGACCCACCTTAGAAAAAGATCCACTTTTACTAGTCACTGAAGCCTCTGTGGCTGTAATGGTGATTGAGCAGCAGTACTCCCCCCACGTAGCAGGTTGTTAACCTTAATACCCATAATCTACCCTGTCGGTTTCACAAACTACCAAAAAGTGAATTGTGACCCAGAGGCGGATCTAAGGGGGGGCAAATCTGTAAGTTTTGCAAGAAGCCTTACCCTGTCATGTAAATCCCTCCTCTCCCTTGCTGCTGTAGCCAGTAAGCAACGCCAAGATGTTGCTGTTCCCTGTGAGAATTGGCTAGAACAGTGCAGGAGAGGAGTGTTTTCCACTGCAAGGTAAGGCTTCTTGCAAAACTTAGAGATTTGCCCCCCCTCAGATCTGCCTCTGTTGTGACCACTGGTGGGCCATGGACTCCAGTGGCATTCTTAAAGGAGGGCAAAACGCTAAGTATTGCAGGAGCTTGAGCTCCTTTGTAATGTGGCCGCTCACCATTCCTGGCTTGAATAGCAAAGCCTTTGAGCAGCGAATTGCTCTGGAGGTGAGGGGCCACATTACACAGGAGCTCAGGCTCCTGCAATACTTAGCGTTTTGCCCCGGCTGCCACCACGTAGGAAACCCACAGACGGACAGACCCATAGTTTGGGAACCATTGACCTAGAGCAGTGGTATTCAAACTTTTTAAACCGGGACGTACTTTGTAGAATGGCACACGTGCTGGGACCCACCAGAAGTGATGTCATTAACCTGGAAGTGATGTTGTGGCAGGAAGTAACATCATCAAACAGGAAGGATCAACATTGTGACATAATAAAATGACAGTCCTCAAATACAAACTGGCATTCTTGGACTGCAGCAATTGTACAGCCATGAAACATCCCTGACAAAAAGCAAGATGAGGACAATATATTATGTAGAAGCGGTGAGCTTAAAAACATTTTTTTCAAAAAAATCTCACTTGAAAATTCAAACACTCACAAAAGGAATATAACAATAGTAAGATCTGCAGGTTCCAAGATGGCTGCTCCCAACTTTCCACGACCCACCTGACATCATGTTGTGACCCACCAAGTGGGTCCCAACCCACAGTTTGAATAACACTGGCCTAGAGGCAAATGCCCTCTCCTGCTATGGGTTCCAGCAACTGGTAACCAATAGCATACTGTACCTGAACAAGGCTTCATTACTAACAGCTGTTGATAGATCCACCGACCATGCATTTGTCTAGTCTCCCACTCAAGACATCAAAACTAATGATCATCACAGACATCATGTTTCCACTTTGTTAGTTTTTTTTCTGAACTATAAACCCTCTAAAGATATGAAGAGTTTAAAATAAAACCTACTGTGCTGTCAAAAACTTCATTTTCTCTTATGCCCCCAAAACACAAGGAGCTGCATTGCTGAACTGCATACCTCAAAGATAAATGACTAGCCTCTCCACCAAGCAAGACTGCAGATACATATTGCACAACCAATGAAACCAATGGGGAAAAAAAACCCCTTTGCAAAGCTGGCTTACAATTTGAATGCAGAACTGTGAACACAAGCCACATGTAAGGTTCACTGTGATGAAAGAGGGGAGGGTCTGAGTTACAGTTCCATCATGAAAGCATTGATTTAAAGAGGAAGGACCAATTTCATTCATCCAGGCAGACTGGGAACCTAATGAAACATGATACAAATTTAACCTGCAAGGATCCAAGCTCACTGGAGTCATCAAAACTAGGGACTCACTAAAATAAAAGTCAATGCAAATGTTTTTAAAAAGATAACCCTAATTAGTTATATGGGAATTTCTGAAGCCTGGGTTTTCTTGCAGGGGGAAAAAAAAAAACAGCAAACAGCAGTAGTCAAGGTTAGACAAGGAGAGTTTCCTACTGTAAGCAATCCCATTTTCTGTCATTTTTTTTCCCTAAATGCAGACAAGTGCATTCCTCAGCAAACAAACACCAGCCATGCTTATCCATCAGCTATTATATTAATATGGATTAACTATAAAAGGAGGCTTCCGTAACAAAACAAAAAAAGTCAGAACATTTACAGCAGAAAACAAGACTCTGTTCTACCTCAGTGAACTAATTCTGGTTTTTCCTTTTTTTTTTTTTTAACCCTCAGACCTGCTTAACAAGATTCAGTTTTAAAAGCATTCCCTGTTCACTTCTCTGAACTCAAGGCACAGAAACTCCAGTTCATTATTCCACTCCCTTTCCCACATTTATAAACATTGAGACTATCCCCAACGGCATTACCTTTAAATTAGTTAATTATTATCGCGGTGTCAAAACTGGTTCGGAATAAAATGATGACAGCAAAGCTGGCAACGAAAGCTGCTTGCACGCTCAGGAGTTGTAAAAAAAATGTCACAAATGTATTTTTAGACATATATGCAAAAAGTTTCAAGATTAGAGTCCCATTTACCTTTGAAACATCATTCTATATTCACATCGTCATTCTTGTGCAGACTTACAGGTTTCTCTCGTGATGTTTTTTTGGGGTGGGGGCGTCCTATGTTTGATCTGGATTACTTTCAGTAAGTAATTTACTGCCCCCTCTCCCTCCGGTTCTGATCTCTCAAAATTCCCTTACTTAAAGGGGGGGGGGAGCACACTGGCACAAAACCAACCGCTGCTCTCTCTTCACCGCGGCCACTTCTTGGGTTTGCCCGTAGGAAAAATAATCAACGTGGTCAAGAGGTTTGGAGGAAATATGAATCCTCGTCTTTCTTTGCTGGGGGAAAAAAAAGGATGAATCCAAGAAGTGGGGGTTGGAGGAAAGAGTGGAGAGAAGGAAAGCCAAGTGAATTCGGCTGCTTCTCTTTTTCTCGTTTGAACTGGGGGCAGGGTAAGCAAGCAAAGCAGCCCTCACTGATCAGTTGCAGGCAAGGCTCCCAGACTTTCCGTGCAGATCATTCTTGGGGACGCAGGAAAAATTTGGCGGAGGCTGAAAAGGGAGGGGGGAGGAGGAGACGGCGGGGGAGAGAATCTCTCTCTTCTTTAGGTAAAGGAGGGCACGATCCTAGGCATGCCTACTCGGAAGTAAGTCCTATTGTGGTCAATGGGACTCACTCCCAGGAAAACGCGGCCAGGATCGCAGCCTAAATCAAAGAAGCAGGACGGCCTGCAGAATACAGGGATGGACTAGTGGACGACCCGTCATGCAGCAGAGGAATAGGGGACTTGGGGGCTGCTGAGTGGAAGGGGGGAAGTGGAGGAAATCAATGCCACCGGAAAAAACCTCAAGGTCTCCGGAGTCAATGGGGGGGGGGAGAAGGGGAATGCGAAAGGAAGGCTGAATAGAAGGACGGACGGAGGCTTCGCAGAAGTAGGGGCGAGCCAGGGAGGGGGCGTGTTTCCTACAGCCGCCGCATGCAGATCCCCGGGGTCCCTCCGCGGGAGAAGCCACGGGCTGAAGAAAGAGCCGGAGTTGCAGCACAAGCCGGTGGCACGCTTACTCGGGAGTAAATCCCGTGCAGTTCAACGGGGCTTACTCCCAGGTAAGTAACTGCAGCCTTGGGGAGAGGGGGGCTTCGATCCCTGCGGCCATCCCGTCCCCGGCTCAGAGCGCGGAGGTGAGGGGAGAAGGCGGCGGAGGACTGGCCTCGCTCTCCCTCCCTCAGGTCCAGTCCAGCCACCCCTCAAGACTCCGGAGAAGGACGGGAGCCGGGCACGGGGCGGCTCGGAGCCCTTCCTCACCCGCCGCCCTCAGGGGCCTGGCCCCGCGCCGCCGGGCTCGCTCGCGGAAACTCACCCAACAAAGTTGCTGCCGCTGCCGCAGAAGCCTCCGCGGCTGGCTGGCTGGCTGGCTGGCTCCCACTCCAGCGCCCGGGATGAGCTCACCCAGCAAGCCCGCCTGCTCCGCCTGCTCCCAAGCGAGCTCTCGCGAGAAGCCGCCGCTGCCTGAGCTGCCGCACGCCTGGCCGAAGAGGGAGGCGGAGGCGCCTGGACAGTTACTATGGCAACTGCCAAGCGCCGGGCCTAGCGAGGGACGACGAAGCCTGCGCGGGGAGGGATGGGAGACGTTGGCGGCGTTCGGTGCTGCTGCTGCAGCAGCAGCAAGCGCCCTGCGTGCGTGTATGCGTGTGCAGGCTCTAAAAGTTGAGACGCACCCCGCGCCCTTGCAGTTGCAGCAGTGCCTTTGTGGTGCAAGGGGGGTGCCCGAGTCCGCCCCCCTTCCAACGGCTTCTCTGGGCTGCAGTTATATTAACTTCCTCGGCTCTGGCACGGACGATGCAGCAGCTCCTGCTGCTGCTAAGAGCTGGTTTTAATCTCTCCCCCGTTAGTATCTATAAATTCAGTTGGAAGGCTGGTTGCCAGGGCTGCTGGATCGAAGAGGCTCACTGCGAAACTCTGAAGGCGCAGGCAGGCCCCTTCCTATAGCTGGGTTCCATAGCAAGCCCTGCCACAGTGCATGAAGAGGGAAACTATCCAGGGCGTTCCTAGAGGGAGGAACAAAATGCTAAAGGTAAAGCATCCCCTTCCCCTCGTCTTCACAGCCATTCGTGGCTGCAAATTTTGCCCACCCCTCTAAGAATGCCAGGGAGGTGATGGCTCTGCAGGTTAAACCGCTGAACTGCTGACTGGAAGGTCAGCAGTTCAAGACCACGTAACAGAGTGAACTCTCATTGCTTGGCCCAGCTCCTGCCAACCTAGCAGTTTGAAAGCATGTAAAGTAGATAAAAACAGAGTAGATAAAAATGTACCACTTCGGTGGGAAGGTAACGGCATTCCGTGCACCTCGACATATAGTCATGCAGGCCACATGACCACGGAAGCTTGTCCTCGGACAAACGCCGGCTCTTCGGCTTAGAAACGGAGATGAGCACCACCCCCTACAGTCGGTCACGACTGGACCATTCAGACCATTCAGACTGGACCATTCAGTCGTGGGGAAACCTTTACCTAGGAATCCCATTGGAAATTATATAGCATGGTCGGTCCACCATATAGAACCAAAACCAGATGGCCAGTTCAAGACAGGGCCGAACGTCCCTATTCCTTTCTACGGACTCATGGAGGCAGCAAAGATGGTAAAGACAGGAAAAAGCGAAGGGTGTGTCTGGGCAAGGGCAAGCTTTGCATGCCCAGGTGTTTTTGTTCCAAAAAGAGAGGTGGTGACACCTGGAGTGTCCCAGACATCCTAAAACCTGGGGTCAGGCCTGCATTGCAGAGATTACAGCAAATACTAGATGTTAGACAAGATTTTATTAAGGCTGCAGACTCTCCCATTCACACTGTATGTAGTGGAACCTACTTTAGAGTAAATATGCATATGATTTGGGCTGCATATTATTGAACATATAGTTTTCACAAACTTCAAAAAGCTGAAAACTGATTTCTCCTTTCAGCCCAAAACTCTGTGATGAAAGGAATGGCATATTACGGCCTTTCTGCATATTCAGCGAAAGCCATTTCATATGGCAAAATGTGTCCACTGCTGATTTATTTACTGGATTTATATACCGCTTTTCTAAAATTCAAATATTCTAAAATTCTTTATTTCACATTTTATACCTCCCTTCCTCTAAAGGACAATGTACTGTACATGGTTTCTTCCCTCCTTGTGTCCTCACAACAACCCTGTAAGGGAGGTGAGTGAGTGGCCTAAGGTCATCCTGGAAGCTGTATTTTCAAGTAATTTTGAGGCAAAACTAAAAACCACTAAGCAGTGTTGGAGGAATGGAGTAGTTGTGATTCAACTGTAACTGTGTCACAAATCGTCATATTCATGCAACCACATCCTGCCCATCAATCATATCAGTTCTGAATGCACTTTGTGGGGGAAGCGCCATATTTTCACAGGTACAAATAGTACACCATGAGTGCTAGAAAAGCCATAGTATTGCTAAACAGAGACAACTTTGAAGGAATTCTGCCACAAATAGGAAAGGAATGTGTATTTATTGCTGAAAAACATCACCATGATCCACAAGCTAATTTCCACCTCAGGGTTTCTCAAACAAAAGGCGTTTCCCATTCCATGTGATTTACAGCACAAGCCTATTTAAGTCTACTTTGACGTAAGTCCCATTGTGTTCAATGAGGATTACTCCCAGGAAAGTGTGTATAGGATTGCAGCCTCAGTTAGAGCCTGAGCCTAAGCATGTTTTCCCAGAAATAAGTTTAATTTTAATTCTGTAGCCAGAACATGAATTATTCCTATCCATGAAGCTCACTAAGGACCCAATCCTATCCAACTTTCCAGTGCCAATGCAGCTGCAATGCAGCCCCAAGATAAGGGAACAAACATTTCCTTACCTTGAGGAGGCCTCTGTGTCTGCCCATCACCACCATAGAATGCAGCACATGCCCTGTTAGCACAGCTGTATCTGTGCTGGAAAGCTGGATAGGATTGGGCCTTGAGGCAGTTACCTCGGGTAGCAGACTGGCTAGGGGTTACTAAACACCTACAGACTACCCACCAAAGTCTGTCTATCCATTTACCTCCACTGCTTCTCCTGGATTGGAAAAGGAAGCAGTGGAGGGAGAGGAACAAGTATGGAGGAGATAAGAGTGGTGGGCCAGAGCATCCATCTCCCTTTTGCAATGCCAGGAGTGGGAGAAGAGGCTTGCACATCACCCCACGTGGGGAGGCAGCATTTGGTATCCCACTTCAGGCATTGGAATAGCTTGGGCTGCCCTGCATGGAGCACTTCTGGCTACAGGATGCACACACTTCCCCACTTTTGGCTTACCTGTTCCTCTTTCCCCATCTCATTTAATTCATTTAATTACCCATTTAATTCACACGAATATGTAGTCCACTGTTGATATTATTTGTTACATAACAATGTTAGTAGATAATCTAGAGCAAGGGTTCTTAGCCTTTTTTATGATTGTAGACCTCCAATGAATTGCCCAATACCTCCCCATACCCTTTGCCATACTGGCATCACCATGTATCATTCACACGGTACCAGTACAACTTCAAAAGATGCCTATAGCTTGGTTTTACTTTACATGTGGATAGCTAGGAACACAACACCTCAATCCGTATTGATAATAATGATAGTTCATAATCTAACCTAACAATTTTTTATTAGTTTTTCTCTAATCAGAGATGGGGTCCCATATCCCCATCATTTGGTTCCCACACACCCAAGGGGCACGGATTCCCCTGTTGCTCCAGTTGCGGACCCAGCCAATGGGCCGCCCAGGGACAGAGAAGAGAGAGCTCCGCCCCCTCCACCCCTGTACGCCTCTCCATCACACCCCCACACCATGCAAGGCTCTGTCAGAGCCATACAGAGGCAAGGGAGGGCCAAACACTGCTCACCTCTCCAAGAGGCAAGCTGCCTCATTGCCACCCTTCTCGCACTTCACCAGCGCTGGGCCCGGCGCATTTGTGCCCACTCCTTTAATGGTCAGACTGCGACTGCCCAGTTCGAGAGGATCACATTGCTTGATACAATGTTGTGTAAGACAATCCATTTTGACCCCCACACCAAACAAGCACACCATCCGTACTGGGATTAACTAATCCCAGCTGCGTTGGGGCAAGCAGTGGTGACATAGGAGAGAAATGAATGGACTATACACATACTCAGAGAGGCAACAGATTGACGTACTTCTTTCTAGTGCTTTCTTGTTGGAAATTTCCACAGCTCCAAACCATGTATTTATGGTGTTTAATTGCACAAATTAATTCTGCCTGCGTAAGGGCAAATCTGCTCTCATCATACTACATCAGAAATCTTGACTATTTTCTCCCTGCTTTTATGCCTTTAATTGAACAGAAAAACACGGGGGGGGGGGGAGAGGCCATGCATAAAAAGGTGCAGTGATGCCTTTACAAATCCACATAATTCTACTCTTCCAAACCTGTCATCTTCCCTGGTCTGGAGTCAGATTCCAGCATCCTTCCAAGATACCATAGAATTCAGTACTTTTAATGTAAAATTATTATTGTAAGACAAACCTGTACTTTCTTTCTTTCCCCCCACCTCCAAGCCTCCCTACAATATCTCAGCTTCTTGTTTTAAAGCTTTTCCTTAAGACTTAAACAATTCAGTGAATTATAGTGCATGCCTCCTGCAATACTGTAGTCAGAAACATTCTTTTTTCCACTTCCTATCACTATGCTGTTTACTTTTGAATTTTAATCTCCAGTGGACTCATACAAAAAGATAAATCAGACTGGATGCCAGCTTGAGATATACATACGAACGTACAAAGTCATTTGAAGCACAAACAAAGGAAGTGATTGAAAGTTTCCTGCAAGGTCTTATAGATTTTCAGCCACCCATTTAAATGGCAATATTGCAAAGATAAAAACTTATCAAGCACCATACTTTGAGTCACTGAAAACAGTAAAAGCTGCCAAGACTCATTAATTGGAAACATTGATTGTACCTTGTGTTGCATATATCAATACGTGGGCATTACTAGCTGCCATTCACATCAAAGCAAATTGCCTCTCCAGTGGCAAAGCCTACAGCCACAAATCACTTGTGCCACTGTACTTACAGTACATATAAACAGGCAAGTGACAGAGGAATCCAATACAAGTGTACTCATGAATAAGCTTCACTGTGTCCAATTGGTAAGTGTGGTGGTAGGGAGATCACAAAGCTTGTGAGTGATAAGGGAAACATGTTTTCCCATAAGTCTGTATTATCCCTCCCCAATGGCCTATGGGTCTCTTCAGAACTATGCCAGCTTTATACTGTAGCTCAGGGGTGTCAAACTCATTTCATTCAGTATGCTGAAAAGCATTTATAATGCCTGATGAAGGCTGGAAGTGATGTAACTAGCAGAAAGTACTGTCATTAAGCAGATCAAGACTAGAAATACTTTTTCACTTAGGAATTCATTAGCTGCAAATATGGCGGGCTGAGAAAATATGCAAATCTTGATCACATTTTCAAGATGTGGGAGAACCCAATGATCATGTGGACTGCCCTTTGCAGCAGTGGCACCACGTGTATTGGAAAAAGCAGAAGATTACCCCAAGGAGATAGGGAATTGTATCAGCAGTGGCCCCTTGTCCAGGTCAGCCAGGAATTACAGGGTTAACCCAGAGCCTTTTGCCTGCAGCTGGTTCACAGCTGCAGCCAATTGGAAATAACAAGGGCCCTGGGGATAAAAGTAGCTCCTGGGAAGAACAGTGGTGTGGTCCTAGTGGGGTAGAATAGGGTTGGGACGGACAGATACTTGAGGCTGTTTATGATTGTGGTTGGAACTAAGGTTGCTGTAGGGAATTATTTTATGGCTGCCATGCCCCTGGAGTCACGGAGTAGAGGAGGCAGGAGGGCCAGTGTGTCTTAGCAGGCAAGACTTTGTTTGGTGGTGCAGTTTTGTGGTGCCTTGGTTGGGCTTAGGGTGTTTTGAGCTGTTTGTTTTGTGGTGACATAAGGGAAGCTAATTAGGCTGTGGACTTAAGACTGGAGAAAGGGAATTTGGCAGAACACCACACCACAGCCCAGTGGCTGATGGTGGTTCTAGGAGAGCCCAAGGGCAAGATAAAGAGCTTGCAGGGGAAGCTTCCAGCCCCAGGCCTTATGTTTGACACCCCTCCTGTAGCTGACATAAGTCCAAGGTGAGCTGCAGAGCAGGCCAAAAAAATGGGGGACAAGAACCAGTGTGTGTGACTACTACCTGACCCACCTTCCCCTGTTTCAGTGTGTGCTGGTCCCCCCACATGCCCCTTTACACTGTTTTGCCCACTCCTGTTGCAACATACCTTCAGTGGTGCCTGGGGTCTCCAGTGGCTATCACCAGCCATTGATGCTGGTAGTTCTCCTCCATGCTTCATTCTGCACCTGCAGCACCGACTGAGGGTGCAATCCTATACTGTGCTGGCCTTGTAAGGCTGACATAGCAGGGCAATACCCACAGGCCCATTAGGAGGCGGCGGCGGCAGCAGCAGCAGCTAAGTGCAGGCCAAGGGGAGGTTCTTCCCTTACACCTGTGTAAGCCCCAGTCACCCCTATGGGCCTGCTTGGATCTGCACCAGCTGTTCTGCAGGCGCAGAGGAACGTGGACAGGAGTGGCCTGAATTGGGGCCGTCGGGGATGGGGTTTAGGATTTGGCACTATGGCCATTTTGCATCACAACTGCGTCATAACTGCGGTCTCCGCCCACTGTGCCGCCTAGTAATGCCCCCAGAATGCCTCTGGAATGCCCTCGCGGAGGCCCTGCACCGACGCTCGCCTGGTGCACGTCCGGTGCTGCTGCGGCACCCGAGCATTGGTGCTGCCGCAAGCGCCGGCCAAGCGTCTTAGCACCAACGCGGATGCGCTTAACGGCATATTTGCAGCAGTGTCTGGCCAGGGCAAGAGCACAGCGCTAGTGCTAAGAAGGGTATAGGATTGAGCTGTGAGAGGCCTTTCTGCTGACTGAGCACTTCCCATGAGCAGAAGCCATTATAGGATGGGGCTCTAAGCCACCTTAAACTGGTTTATCATTGGTACATATCTGTTCATGAAACAGCTACTATCGAATCTTCCCTTATACAGAGTTTGCAAGATCTTGGTTAGCTATGCTACCTTGAATCACTTACTATGATCAAAGCAGTAGCTTACTATAATCTATAATCAAAGCAGTAGCAAAGTTCTGATTATGCTGATGTTCCATCCATGACTCATGTCACTGATGCTTTGCTATGTTTGCTCCTCCTCTCCACAACCTCACAGGACTGGGTGGCATGTGGGAAAGGGTTGCATTGCCACCCATTACAAAACAGTTGTTATTTTCCCAGAGCTGTTATCTGTTCCTCAAGAAGTGGAAGCCTTTAGTTATAAGCCTGTATGTCCAGTTACACATCCATTTAGCTCAGTGTGCATCAATGACCTAGAACTGAAACTTTCTACAGTACTTGGATGCTACACACAGTCCTGCCCATGGAGTTATTATACACTGGAGAAGCCATGACGTCACATTCTTGAAGCCATGGACGGAACAATATGGCTGACTCTGATCATTGCCGCGAAGGAGGAGGATTGCCGCGAATTCTCGAATAAAAATCTCCCTGCACGCGTGTAAAAGTTAATTTCAACGTCTTTAAGCATGCCTGCATGTTCTGCATATGGGTGTGCGAATCGCTGAACGAAAAATGGGACTTAATTTCCACAGAAAGATTCATGTATTCACATTACATCGGCTCAATAAAACGATCGTTCAGTGAGTACTGAACATTAACAGAATTTGTTTTTTTTTCTTTGGGGGGGGTGAGTGTAGAAGTTAAAAAAAATACTCTTAATAGTCTAGAAGTAAAAAAAAAATTACTCTCATATTGACAACTACTTGTGTCATGAAGAGATTTTAATGTAATTTTCCTTCGCGGCGATGATCTGAGTCAGCCATATTGTTCCGTCCATGGCTTCAATTCGTGCCTATTAATTGTTAAGGCAGGGCCAGGGGTTGGTCCTGCCCCTTTATATTTCCCAACACATAAGAACATGTCCATTGCTCCTCTCTTGAGTGACGTGGAAACCACCACCACGTTATCAGAGCTAGGAGGAATATTAAAAGATGACTGCACAGTATAGGGAGGCTCTCATACAATCTACATGGTGAAGATACAACTGAAAGTGAAAATTCGGAGACCGGACCGATGCAGCCATAATGCAGTCCCAAAGTAATAGTCCCTTATCTTGAGGAGGCCTCCATGACTGCCCCCCCCCCACTGCAGAATGCAGCACACACCTGAGGCATGGCTGCATCAGCATTGGAAAGTTGGATAGGATTGAACCCTGAGTTATTTTTAATTTGAATCATCTTCATACACATAATAATGTGGCCTTTCAATAATCTGTGGTGGCATTAAATTAAAATGTGTTGAAAATTGTGTTTCTTTCTTGCAATTGGAAAGGACATTTCTCAGAAAAAAAACCATTTAAATGTAATATTGGAGAGGAGAAAACAATGTGTTGCATTCTACAGAACAGATGATGAGAGATGCTAGAGCAGAGATCTCCATACTCCGGCCCAGGGGCCAGATGTGACCATCAAAGAGCCTCTATCCAGAGGCGTTTCTATAGGGATGGCAAAGCTCTAAGTTTTGCAGGAAGCCTTACCCTGTCATGTAAATCCCTCCTCTCCCTTGCTGCTGTAGCCAGTAATCAACGCCAAGATGTTGCTGTTGCCTGTGAGGATTGGCTAAAACGGTGCAGGAGAGGAGTGATTTCCACTGCAAGCTAAGGCTTCTTGCAAAACTTAGAGCTTTGCCATCCCTGTAGAAACGCCACTGCCTCTATCCAGCCCATGGCAAATCTCTGGCCCCTTATGAGCCTCTGGCACTTCTGACCTTGCTGGCATAGGCTGCACCTTTCAAGCTGTGCTCTGGTTGTGTCCAACACATTTAAGTCAGCTGCTTGTGGGGTGGGGGGAAATGGGAGTCCGTGAAAGTGTGTGCTGTTTCTGTGGTGTGCGTTGGCACCTGGAGGAATCCCAGAACGTTGAGCCCATTCATTCATCTAAGTTTAGTCTCTAATGTATTTGTTTAAATTTATTTTTCCAGCCCTTAACACCGTGCCAGATACTTGATGCAGCCCTCCAGCTGCAACATTTGGAGACCCCTATGCTAGAGGATGGTCCTTTTGGAAGTAAGCAGTTTGAAAGCATCCAATTAATGTGGCAGCACCACTGCTGAACTTGAAGGACAGATGAGTGACAAGTACCCATCACTATTTAACCAATGCAAACTATGCACACGGGTGTCTTGCTTTTGATGCTTGAGCAGATCATGAGGCGACAACCTGGGTGTGTAACTACTGGCAAGATGCCAAACCAGTCTGTGGCTGGATTTAAAAAAAAATAAATTCCTGTTGGACTGACTGCTATGGATTACATTCTCGTATGTGGGCATTTCACAATGCATGCATAGGCATGTCGACTCCGAAGAAAGCCCCACTGAGTGCAGTGAAGCTTATTGTCACATAAGTGTGTATAGGATCACAGTTATGTATTTGTGCGCAGTTTTTAGCTTGATCGGCTCTTCCGCTGTTGTAAAGCCCCCCCCCCCAAAAAACCCAGTCCTAGATAAGACGGGGCTGACAAGAACTTTTGTGTAGCATTGCTTTAATGTAATATAACTTGTGAAGGAAGATTTGGTTTTAATCAGTCTTCTAAGGAGTCTGCTGTAATTTAATGCAACTTTGTCTTCTGGGATTTTACAAGTAATTAATCTATGTAAAAGTGGCCTTGTGAATTTCATTACCCAGAACAAAGTATTAGATGACACAGATATTTATGTTGAAGGAATAGTTCACAAACACAAATTAAACTGTGAAGACATGCCCAGTGATTTAATACTCTTCCTTTCTTTTTGCCAGGGCCCCTGATTTACCTGCAAATGATGTCAGGTCATGGAAGCTTCCAACAGGCTTCCATGACCCCCGTGTCCAGCCATGAGCGTTGGCTGCCTGCAGAGGCCACCTCTGCTGAGTCAGTGCTGAGTCATGGAGGCCACCTGGTGGCTGGCCTTGCACAAATCGGTACCAGGTTTTATGGGGAGCAAGAGGCTCTTTCAGCCCTGAAAGTCAGTAACCAGGCAGGGCGGGTCAGGCAACTGGAATCCTGTGAAGGCATGGACTGGTTCAGGAAGAGGGATTTGGGTGTTATAAGCTCCTCCCCCCAGCTTATACCAGAGGCTGCTCGGAGTCGTCCCCTGCTTGCACTGAGGACCCACACTCAATCCCACTGAACGACTGCCGACGGTACAGCTCAGTGGAACTCCTGGAGCAGCTGGCCTTTGATGCTCACAAGAGCCGCACCCAGGGCTAAAGCTGATACTTTTTATGGATCTTTGGGTCAGCAATCAACACAGACAGACACATAGAGAATTGGATATAAAGGTTGATCAGGGCCAGCCTTAAGCCAATGTGACCAATGCCATCACATTGGGCCCCACACTTTGGGGGGGGGGGGGCAGCACCCGCACAGTGAGCATATTGCCTGCTGCTGCAGCCAGGATCTCTATGGGCTGTAAGCAGTGGCGGGATTCAAATAAATTAACAACCGGTTCTATAACCGGTTTTCTTTCTTTCTTGGTAGTTACCATGGATACTTGGGGCCCAATCCTATCCAACTTTCCAGAGCTGATAGTCACACCAATGGGGCATGCAATCCTGTGATGGTGGGGACAGTCAGGGAGGCCTCCTCAAGGTAAGGGGACGTTACCCTGGGGCTGCATTAGTGCTGGAAAGTTGGATTGGATTGGGCCCCAAGTATCCATGGTAACAAGGAAGGAAGGAAGGAAGGAAGGAAGGAAGGAAGGAAGATCAGTACTTTATATTTCATAAGCTTGTTTTCACATCTGTGTGTGTGCGTGCACATTGTGAACTTCATTTCACAGTTTGACTAACAGGGTACAGTCTTTTGTCTTCCTTCTTCTTGCTTATATACATAGAAAAATGTGATTGTAAAACCACCAAAATATTTATGCACAGTTTCCTCTTGGAATCTGCAGCACTTTAAAGGGAAAAATGATGCTGTGATTACATTTTTGGCAAATGTCGCTTTGAAAACATGTCTATTTTGAAAACACAGCTATTTGGAAATAGCTAAATATCTTGGGCCTTTTTCTTCTCCTATGGGATCCCTGCAGCTCTAGTGTATCCAGGAACAAACCAGTGTAGGAGACAAGAGAGCCATTACAGTTAGGCTTACCAGATACAAGTGGGGACAGAGTGCTGATACTTTTAACCATTGTCTAGAAGAGGGAATTTGGGCAGGTGCAGGTTTTGAAACCCTTCCATGTTGAGCTGCACCTGCCCAAATTCCCTCTTCTAGACAATGGTTAAAGGAATAGGCACTCTGTCCCTGCTTGTATCTGGTAACCCTAACTGTAGTTAGGTTTGCTCATTAATAGATTAATATTCAACAAAGGACATCCACTACCCACAAAAGTATCAGTCCTCATGTTCCAGCTTCATCCTCAGTCGACCCAAATATTCTATTGTTAGAGGAAACAATAACCTCTATTGTCTACTTCAGTGGTGTAGCCAGAGCCAGACTTGCAAACCTGCAAGTCTTTTACGGCTCCTGACCAAGCTGTGTCAGCATCACTATCCCTCACCACTGGAGCTACCTGGGGCAAAGACAACAACCTGGAGGAAGAGTTGTTTTCATCAATGAACTATCTCCAGCAGTGAGGGGGAGGGGTCATTTGCACAGCTTGGTTGGGAGCCATTGAAGACATGGTTTTGCACCCCTCTGGCTATGCCATTGGTCTACTTATATGTTCATGTCTTATCCTGGCCTGAAATGTTGGGGTATGTGAAACTAATTCCAGGAAGCCAGTGGGGCTTTTTTTTAATTTTATTTTTTTTATGGACAGATCAAATATCGCAGCAGTAGATCCATGGGTTTAAATACTGGTGTGTACCAATTAAATGGAAGCAAGGAATGATGTAAATTTTAAATGGCGCATGTTTAAGTGATCACCACATTTAATGAAAACATTAAAAAAAACTTCTGTTTCCCAAAAATAGTAAATGTTCACCCAATTTTAGACCACCTAATAATCCTAAAGTGATAACCACATATTGAGTTCTCGTCATTTTCGTAAAGTATTTGATAGTTCCCTTTCATGGATCACTGCCTTGTCGTGGCGAAGGGGCTTGAGTAGCTCAGTGAAGCTGTGAACTATGCCATGTAGGGTTACCCAAGATGGACAGGTCATAGTAGAGAGTTCTGACTAAACGTGATCCGCTGGAGAAGGAAATGGCAACCCACTCCAGTACTCTTGCCAAGAAAACCCCATGGATTCCAACAGTTGGCTGTGAGAGCTGGACCATAAGAAAGGCAGAGCGCCGAAGAATAGATGCTTTCGAATTATGGTGTTGGAGAAGACTCTTGCGAGTCCCCTGGACTGCAAGGAGATCCAATTGGTCAATCCTCCAGGAAGTCAAGCCTGATTGCTCCCTGGAAGGACAAATCCTGAAGCTGAAGCTCAAGTACTTTGGCCACCTCATGAGGACTCTTTAGAAAAGACCCTCATGCTGGGAAAGATTGAAGGCAAAAGGAGAAGGGGGCGGCAGAGGATGAGATGGTTAGATAGTGTCACTGAAGCAATGAACATGAAATTGGGCAAACTCCGGAAGCTAGTGGAGGACAAGGAGGCCTGGCATGCTGTGGTCCATGGGGTCGCGAAGAGTCGGACACGACTTAGTGACTGAACAACAACAACAACAAAATTTGATAGTTTAAAAATATGTTTGTCTCCCCAAAACAGTAAATTTTCATAATAGACCCCTAACCCTAACCCTGTGTTTGGGGCGTATAATTCTGCTAGCTAAGTAATAGTATTGTCGCGTAAATGTCATGTTATACATTTGGTGAACATTTACTAAATTCAGTATAACCATGGTTTTGTTTTGGGGCCACAGTGCTAGGGGCTCACAGTTTTATTTGGTACGTATTTAATTTGTCCCCATTTGGGTGCTTGACTAACAGAACACAAGTAAAGGGTAAGAAGTGACGAACCTGTCCTGGCACAAAGCTGACCTTCTAAAATACAGCATGCCCTTTGATCGATTATTGCCTGAACTAGACACTGACACTGTGCTAAACTGGGAAAGCGGAGAAATCATTCATATGCAGACTGAGACTGTGTGAGAGGTAAGTAAAGGGTGGGAATAATAGTGCATTGTCATCTGCTAGTCTTTGTTCTGCAATTGTCCTTATCGGCAAATCTTTTTATCATTAAAAATAGACCTTCCCCTGTTTTCAGTGTGAGAGGGCATATCTGTGTTTAAACATGCAGATCTGCTGCCCTAATCTCTGGTTGGAACACAGGCCTTTCATTTCTGGAGCAGCAACCAAGGGCAGATGAGAAAGTGCTTTTGAAGTACATAGAAAGAAGTTGCAAAACCTGCTAGTGAAACAGCATCTGGGTCTGGCACCTGTGATTCAAAGCAGGGGAAAAGGCAAACATCCCAGAAATTCATCCCCTTACCCCAAATAAAGCCCCAGCCCTGGGTCTACTCAAGACTGTGCCAGCCATTTGGCCGGCACAGACTTGAAAAGCTCCATGTTGGGCTGCCCAGCCTGAAGTGGGGCTTAGGCAGCGATGGGATCTACAAACGATGGAGGAACGGAGGGCGGGACTTAGACGGGACTACCGTTTGATTGGCAGCCCGTCCGTGCACTTCCGCTTTCGTTCCGCTTGCCCCAGGGATGGCCGCGGGGCGAGCGGAATGAAAGCGGAAGTGCACGGACGGGCTGCCAATCAAACGATAGTCCCGCCCTCCGTTCCCCCAAGTCATTTGTAGATCCCATTGCTGGGCTTAGGATCTGGCAGTGGAGGCCTCTGCCATTCCCACTCCTCCCCTCCCAGTTCTGCTCCCTCCTCATTTTCCCCCCTGCCCCCAAAAGTACTTACTGCTGGCTGGTGTTGCTGGAGCACCAGCTGGCCTCCTGCTTGGTGCTGAGGCCCAGCACTGGTGCTCCCTCTTCCCCGCAGTACTATAAATGTGCTTTAAGGCATGTTCGCCACACTTACCTGGCGATACACATGTACCACTGGAGTTAAGGGCTTCAGGATTGGGCCCAAAAGTGTTTCTAGTCCAAGCTCCTGCCAATAGGCCGGGCGGCTCCTACGGTCTGCCTAATCCAGGCCACAGTCCATCACAAGCAGAAAGCACCGGTACTGCAGCACGCAAGCCTGCACAGCCAATAGCTTCAAATTACTCAAACAACCCTGCGAGAGTCAAAAGCACATTACTACAAATTAATCTGCGTGACTGATACTGACTCAAAGTGCATTTAAGTATGTGCTTTCAAAATTAACTGCAGTTGCAGCTCTTAAGTTTCTGTTCAAAGTCAGCTTTTGATCTATTGGACGATCTGTCCAATCTAATTTGTGAATGTTAGCTGCTCATTCTCAGCTTGTACTTTTTCTTCCTTTTATAGATGAAAACACTGATGGGCAGGTGAGCTCCAGCAACATGCAGTGAGGGTGTGTCAAGTGAGGCGGAATTGCCCCAATGGAATTCTTTGAAAAGAGCCTCCACTGCGACTGCAGTGGTTGTGATCCTGCAAACACTTACAACTCGCAGGTTCCATCTGCTCAAAGCCCGTGAGTTGTGTGTGTTTGCACAATCCTTTTTCCCCTCTTGTTACTACTTATTGTAACTATAGCCATGTAATGTTTATTCTAATTTTTGATTTCTTTCACATAAAATTAAATAAAAAAATGTTTTTTTAAAGTGTTTGCGTGATCACAGCAGTGGCAGTACTTTTCAAAGAACTCTGGTAGGGCGGTTCTGCCTCACCTGACACACCCTCACTGCACTTAGCTGCTCATGATGGTCAGATGGAGGTATAACCAGATACACCTAATGCAGGACTTGTGAAGAGGTAAGACCAGGGTGTGATGGGAACAAGTATGGACCCCATCGAGGGGGGGCAGTGTTGAGAACACCCTCTCCTTCTTTACATGTGTACAAGTCTAACTCCATTTTGGATTCCATCCTGGGAGTTATGAGCTGCTATCCTGCAAAGAGGAGGTCACACAGGTGACCCTCGGGAGATAGCACAGGACAATGCTGACTCCAGAGCCATTAAGAATTGGTGCCATCAACATCTGAACTCTCCT
This sequence comes from Lerista edwardsae, assembly GCA_029204185.1. Taxonomy (NCBI): domain Eukaryota; kingdom Metazoa; phylum Chordata; class Lepidosauria; order Squamata; family Scincidae; genus Lerista; species Lerista edwardsae. The sequence goes on along the minus strand of JAJKFI010000007.1, from coordinate 18,531,659 downwards.
AATGGTCTTGTGGTGCAAATCTAAGTATCTGACAAAGGGCGTATGCAAGGACAAGTCCTGCCTGAATCTCTCAATTTAGAGTCTAATCTGCCCAGGAAATAAACTCACCTGGAAAGTCTTTTTGGGCTAAGCCAAGAAGTCTCCCCACCAAAGTCTGGAGCAACAACAGAAGAGGGCTGGAGCATTAAAGTAACTTTTGTAAAGGAAACAGTGTTGTGTTTTAGGAAAAGCATGGAGCAGTTTTAAAGCAACATGGATTTGGCTGGGTAGATGTCTGTTAAAGAAATAGGGCTTTCTCAGCAGAAAGAGAAAAGGGGGAAAGGTGTTAGAATGTTGCAGAACTGGTCTTGCCTTTGTCTTCTGTATCTGTTGTTAATCTCCACTACTGTACACCAAGATTTGATAATGGCTATTCATACCACCTCAGGATGTCCTTTGTCAGGAAGGGGGGGGAGGGGAAGATCCCAACTCTAAAGTTGTATCTTCCTCTGTAAGTACTAACCACACCCAGTAGCCTATCAATATTGGTGCCTCCAGCAATACTGATGTTCCTATCCTTTGTATGGGGAGGGGGGAACTATAATACTGTTGGTTGCAAACAGTTCACACCCATCAAATAACCCGATTATCAAGCAATCGTGGCTGAATTTGTAAATAGTATTCTTGTCTAAATGTCTCCTTTCTACCCTGATACCTTCTTCCTGTCTACCCTATTGTCCTTCCTAAATATGTAACTACTCCTTGCTGTTTAAATGTGTCAACCCTATTGTATGTTTTGTTCCCAATAGATAGTATTGTTGTTGTTGTTCAGTCGCTAAGTCGTGTCCGACTCTTCGCGACCCCATGGACCACAGCACGCCAGGCCTCCCTGTCCTCCACTAGCTTCCAGAGTTCGCCCAATTTCATGTTCAAGATAGTATTGTTAAAAGGTATAAAATGTGAACTCTGAGACCAAATCTTTACACAGGTCCATGTCATTTTTTCTGCATGGTATGCTGCTTGCATCCTGTGTCATTTTATTGCAATAAAATTATTCTTCTTTGGAAACATCAAAGTCCAGCTGGCATTCTTTTTGTTGACTACCAACTTTTGGGAAGGTTTGCTTTGGAAAGGTTTGGCTCTGGGAAGATTTGGCTTCAACTTTCACAGGAGACAACTGCACACCGTGGAAACAAATCTCAACTTAGGCAGGTTTCTGTCTCTTTTCTTAAAGAGACAGGGACACTAGGAGATCTCTCTTTGCAGGGTGATTTCCCTGACAACAGTAACATAGTTACGTGGTGCTCTTTCATTCAAAGGAAACTAAGTCCTACTACTGTATACCACTGCCAAAAAATGTTGGGAGCATGTAATTTTTGCAAACAAATAGAAGCCAGAGAATTTGCTTGAACCTTTTTTTTAAACTGAAAACTAATTTCAATTACTGTGCAATTTTTATAGGTGCTAGGAAATGCAGTAAATCTTCTCTCTGGGTGTTTAGCGGAGCAGAATATCACTGAAAACCTTGTTCACACTAAATCTACGGGGCTATCTATATTTCAGATTTAAGTTACTTTAATAGTCATCCCCTTTCCTTTCAATACACTATGAAAGCTATAGCTCTGTGTCGGGAACTAGGGATCACTAAAATAATTAAAATATCAGCACAATTTCCAAAACTCCTTAGGAGAAACCAGGACATTAAAATTATTTTTCTACATTATACACTTGAAGTGTAAGGATATCCTAAATATATTAAACAAGCGATGAGATTACAGGTGGATTATCCCTTATACAAACTGCTTGGGATGGGAAGGTGTCTAGATTTTGGATTTTTCTGGATTTTGGAATAATTGCATAAATAGAATGAGAAGTGCTTCCTCTTGCCCTTTTCACTGTTAGCTATTTGGGTGTCTGAAAGGTCTCTGACATTTTCCAAAGATGTCTGCATCTGCACATATTACAGAGCCAAGAATAAAACACAGCCTGTATGTGGGAATGAGCACAAGACCTTCTTTCTATAGAAAGTTTTTTTTAAAAAGGCTTGGACAAAGATGTCTAGATTTCAGAATAGTCTGGATTTTGGATGTCCGTATAAGGTTCATCTATCTGTAATGTCATTTTTCTTGATGTGGGGATAAAGTGAAGGAAAGTGGATGTTACCTGCTAAATTTCTATGCATCAGTCAGCTGTTAAGGGGGATGCAAGAGAAATGTGACAATCTCATTAGGAAGAATGAGGATCTGGTCTATAGCCATTGCTTTCTTATTCTCAGTGAGGACCTGGAGAACAAGTCTAGGCATGTTACTTGCAGTAACCATTACCTCTTAATGAGTCTGAAATTCTGGCAGCATAGAAATAATGGATGCTAATTTAAGATCTCACATGTTCACATGACACATTCTAAAACTCGCCCTATACTTTCCTCTCAAACAGCGTTGCTGAAAAGCCTATGAGCCTGATCATTTAAAGATTGTACTACACAGTTTTCTACCACAACAAGGTGGGTCAGAAATGTAGGTATTTCTACTGCAAAACATGCAGTATATAACTGGAAAGTTTCCCAATGAATCATCATAATATGCAGGAATGAATTATCAAAGAGAACTTGAAGCCTATAAATACATTTTCCTTTTCTGTATGTCAGTTTACCTTTTACTGAAACTGTGCCTTTATGGAGAGGATCCCAACTTTGTCTCGTCCACCCCGATCTAGCAGTAGAAAACTTCTTAAAGCAGCTCAAGTTACATAACTCAGAAAAGCGGTCTATGATTGATAATGGCCCCAAGACATGTTGCTATTTTCAGAGGTTGAGCAACCGTTTCCTGAATGTCATACATCTCTACTTGAAGATCAGGTGAGAAACACAGACAAAGAAATGATGTATTCTGAATAGCGGTTGCCCCCTCTTGTGAAGCCTACAATTGACAGGTCAAAAAAACCAAGAACATTTAAACACAAAAGATAATGGATATCAGGGAAAAGTATGTGCACACCACAATAAGTTTTCCAATCAATGAAAGGCATGTAGCAGTAGTTCAATTGCAACTGAATTTCTATGTGCAGACCCTGCAGAAGTGAAGACATTAACGTTAACCCCTGCTAACTGGGCAAGAGGCGCTTTTTCAAGTGATGTTTCTCTTATATTTAGCAAGGGAATTGTCCCTCTTCACCCCTGCACAGTGTCTTTTCTAGTGGCTGTTGCTGGTGGTGTTGGGCATTTTTTAAGATTGTGAACCCTTTTGGGACAGGGAGCTGTTTAACTTCATCATCATCATCATAATCATTTATTATTTATTTATTTATTTATTTATTTATTTATTTATTTATTTTATTAGCCAGTAAATCACTTTGTGAACTTTGTGTTGAAAAGCGGTATGTAAATACTGTTGATTAATGTTATAGCAGGAAGTGATTAAGATCTGAATAAGAGTAGCTTTGAACAAAATGTGTAAAGTGGGAAGGAAAAGAAATAATCAAGGAAATAATCATTAAGGATTGGCGTTATTGGTGTTAAGAATTGGTGAAATCATTTGATAGGCTTTTTCATCGTGTTTGTATTTGAGGACAAAGATCACAGAGGAGAAAGATGCTAATCACCATGTTAACATTATGGAAGACTTTACCCATCCTTTCTTTTGCCATATGGTCCACTGCATCTCCATAAAGCAGACACTTACTCCAGTGTTCGTCTTCTGCCATCAGCTGTCTGTCTTCCTCTGCATCCTCAATAATCTTGCCTTCTCTCCCCATATATTGTATAGCCTGTCATTACTACCATATGCCTTTCTGCCTAACTCAAATGGAAACACATAGGGCAAGCTGAGTTATTTCCCCCCACAGTTCTCCAACAACACCTACTGAGAAAGACTTCCCCAACCTACTTACCAAGCCATGGACTGGGCTTCCACACCCCAAAACCACAACAAGAGCCAACCAATGAGCATACAGTGAGCTGGCACAGCATTCTGTTGCTAGGGCAACAGGAGCACTTGATCAAGGATTCTGCTGTAACCCAGCCTCAACCGGGGCTGGCAATCAGCCCAGCTATAACAGAGCAATTGATCAACCCCACCCCAGCAGAGCATGTGACACTGAGCTGCTTGCCCATGATGAGCAAGAGGAAGATGGAGAGTTGAGAGGTTTGGGTTGGCCTGATTCAGAGGGGACCGGGAGTTGTCTCTCCCGGAGGATGAGCAGGCAGGTCTTAAGTCAATGTGACCAATGTTGTCACATTGGGCCCCATGCTTCAGGCAGCCCCATACCAGCCGGGTCAGACTATTGCCTGCTGCTGCAGCTGAAATTGCTATGGGCTGTAAGTCAGTGGGGTGAGCAAAGCAGCTTTACCTTGGGCCCTCGCACCTGCACCTGCCTCTGAACAGCTCAAAATGGGCCACCTGGAAGTAGTTGGCAGTGACATATCACCACCAACTATTTCCATATGCCATACTTTGCGCATGGCACCAACAGCACACTTCTTAGTGAATGGGGGGCCCCACAGGGAGGGGGGGGCCCCACAGGAATGCTCCACAGGAATGCCTAGCATTGAGCCCCACCGCTGCTAGAGCTGGCCCTGAACAGGATGTTGTCCTTTTTGTACTTCTAAGCCTGTACCCAGAGGTGCCCTTTTGAGGCATGGTCCAAGGGTCCAAGAAGGGTTGCAGACAAGTGAGGGAGAACCCCTGGCACACCCCTGAGTCCCACACAGTATATATTGGCATCCTTCAGTCTCAAAAGACTATGGAAACGTGCTCTGAATAGAACAGCATCTGGTATGGCTAAAAAGGCCAATTTGAGAGTGACAATCCCTTCCACACTGAGGGCAAATACAGTCTGTCCCCTGTCCAGCTCCCTGGCTTTGCTGGTTTCGGGGCCTCCTCTTTGCCTCAGCCTGTTGAGCAAGTGTCTCTTCGAACTGGGAGAGGCCATGCTGCACCGCCTGCCTCCAAGCTGAACGCTCAGAAGTCAAGGTTTCCCATATGTTGAGGTCCATTCCTAAGGCCTTTAGATCCCTCTTGCAGATATCCTTGTACCGCAGCTGTGGTCTCCCTCTAGGGCGTTTCCCTGCACTAGTTCTCCATACAGGAGGTCTTTTGGAATCCATCAGCTATTCTCACGACATGCCCAAGCCAATGTAGACGTCGCTGTTTCAGTAGTGTATACATGCTAAAAATTCCAGCTCGTTCCAGGACTACGCTATTTAGAACTTTGTCATGCCAGGTGATGCCAAGAATGCATCAGAGACAGCGCATATGAAACATGTTCTTCTCCTGCCATGCGCAAAGGGTCCAGGACTCGCTGCAGTACAAGAGTGTGCTCAGGACACAAGCGCTACAGACCGGTATCTTGGTATGTTCCATCAGCTTCTTATTAAGCCATACTCTCTTTGTAAGTCTGGAAAACGTAGTAACTGCTTTACCAATGCATTTATTTAGCTCAGTATCTAGAGAAAGTGTTGGAGATCATTGAGCCAAGGTACACAAAGTCTTGGACAACCTCTAGTTCTTGTGCAGAGGTTGTAATACAGGGAGGTGAGTCCACGTCCTGACCCATGACTTGTGTTTTCTTCAGGCTGATTGTTAGTCCAAAATCTTGGCAGGCCTTGCTAAAACAATTCATGAGTTGTTGAAGGTCTTCAGCAGAGTGAGCAGTAACAACGTCAGCGAAGAGGAAGTCCCGCAAGCATTTCAACTGGACTTTGGACTTTGCTCTCAATCTAGAGAGGTTAAAGAGCTTTCCATCTGATCTGGTCCAGAGATAAATACCCTCTCTAGCAGTTCCAAAAGCATGCTTCAGCATGACAGCAAAGAAGATTCGGAACAAAGTTGGCACGAGGACGCAGCCCTGCTTCACTCCACTTCGAATATCAAAGGAATCTGATGTTGAGCCATCAAAAACTACAGTGCATTTCCTCATGAAAGGACCTGATGATGTTGAGGAGCTGGGGTGGACATCCAATCTTGGGGAGAATTTTAAAAAGGCCATCCCTGCCAATCTGTTGTCTTATTGGTCTTCTTACCAAATACTGACAAGCCAGTGTTATAAACAGCATTCTTGAAATGTTCCCATTGTTCAGATGCATTTGCATCAGCTGGGTCTGGGAGAGTTTCCTTAAGCGCTTGTGCAAAATCCTCCACTTTTCCCTGATCGCGAGTCTTGCTGATGTCGATACGTGGTCTTCCTTCCTTTTTCAAGTGATGCAATCTCTTTGTTTGCAGTTTTACAATGCTGCACACCAGGGAGTGGTCGGTATCGCAGTCAGCACCCTGATAACTGCGTGTGATCGTAATGCTGGGAAGGCTGGAGCATCTGGTAAGAATCAAATTGAGCTGATGCCAATGCTTCAATCTTGGATGTCTCCAAGAGACTCTATGTTGAGGCTTCATATTAAAGAACATGTTGCTGACACAAAAACCACAATAATAGCAAAACTCCAGCAGGCGTTGACCATTTTCATTCATCTTCTCAACACCAACTTGACCTAAACAAGTTGGCCAACAACTGTGATCAGCACCAACTCTAGTGTTAAAGTCACCAAGGATGAACAATGGCTCTTTCTCGGGGATTTTCTTGATAGTGGCGGCCAGATCGTCATAGATGTCAATTCGTCATAGAATTTGTCTTTGGATTCTGCTGAAAACAACAGTGTCGGTGCATATGCACTAATGAGAGTGACCAGTCCTGCTGATGAGTTCTGCAAAGACAGAATTCTTTCACTTCCTGCAGTAGGTGGAATAATGGATCCCAGTAGGGTGTTTCTGGCCGCAAAGCCAACCCCATATTCCCTAGTCTCATTCAATGGTTTTCCCTGCCATTGAAGAAGAATGAGAAATTTCTCTCCTTGACAAATCCCGAGTCTGGCAGCCTTGTCTCTTGAAGAGCAACAATGTCCAACTGCAGTCTGCTCAGCTCCATGTCGATGACAGCTATCTTGCGTACATCGTCTATTTCTTGCAGGTCATCAGAAAAGCTGGGGGTCATTGTCCGAACATTCCAGGTGCCCAACTTAAGGGCAGAAGTTTTCTTATGTTTATTGCATGGTGCAGAGTTATCCAGCTGCTTGTCGGCTTTCACCCTAAACCCCATGCACCCTGTGAGGTTAACAGACTGGCGAGGCAGCACCTTACTGGCTGGGGGCTGCCCAGCTTAAGGCGGGCGGTAGCTGCCCAATGAGGTAGGATGACCTCTCCAACCATTGGAAGTAGCCCCTGGCGTCACGCTCTACGCCAATCGAGCAAAGACTTATAACCGGTAACTGTTACTTCCCATGTTGTTACAACGCTTTATGCAAAGCTGGAGTGTTATGTCCTCTCCAGAGCACAAGGCCTGGGTAGGTTGATACGAAGGATAGACTGTAACACAAGCAGCAAATCCCCCCTCTCCATGTCACTGAAATAGTCCAATGGAAAGGCAAGAGCCAATACGATTAGTTCCAGCGACGTCGCAGGAGTTGCCAGAATGTGATTGTACACAGTCACGAACTTCTTCAGGGACTCCTTGATTTTGCCTCGAGGTTGACTCCTGAAGCCTTTTCCATTAATGGATATAGCCACAAGACAGTGGAGGTTTGAAGTCGGAGTTTCCCGTCTAGAAGATGGTTCTTCTGTTTTATCTGCTGTTGGGGCATAAAGCCCGCCTTCAAGACCATTGACCATCTTCTCCTGTAACCCTGGAAAGGAGCCCTTACAAGGTACTACCAGCCGGGCCAGCTGGACCAAGGATTTTTTAAGGAGGTATTACTCCTCCTTTTGAATTATGGTGTTGGAGAAGACTCCTAAGCGTCCCCTGGACTGCAAGGAGATCCAATTGGTCAATCCTCCAGGAAGTCAAGCCTGATTGCTCCCTGGAAGGACAAATCCTGAAGCTGAAGCTCAAGTACTTTGGCCACTTCATTAGAAGAGAGGACTCTTTAGAAAAGACCCTCATGCTGGGAAAGATTGAAGGCAAAAGGAGAAGGGGGCGGCAGAGGATGAGATGGTTAGAGAGTGTCACCGAAGCGATGAACATGAAATTGGGCGAACTCAGGAAGCTAGTGGAGGACAGGGAGGCGTGGCGTGCTCTGGTCCATGGGGTCGTGAAGAGTCGGACACGACTTAGCGACTGAACAACAACAACATTACTTCTCCATCACTCCTCTGGAACTCCTGCTCCTGATTTAGCCTCGAGGTTGACTCCTGAAGCATTTTCCATCAATGGATATAGCCACAAGGCAGTGGAGGTTTGAGATCAGAGTTTTCCTTCTCCTAGGCCTTCCAGGGCTAATGAATCCCATCTACCCCGAGTCCCACACAGTATCCTGACCCTTAATAGCCATCCAACATAGGAAAAGAATTGGGCCTGAAACACCAAGGGAAAGTCTGGGTGCATGCAAGTTATCCTTGTATAAGAATGTACAATATAGCTACTACTTACAGGCCTACAATTTCTATGCTTTCTGCCGTATGATACATTTTTAAGCGACCTTCTACTTCTCTGAAACGGAAATGCTTTTGTCCTAGAGAGGTAAACTTAGATGCCATACCAAATGCATTATGTTAAGTTTTGATTTTGAAACTGTAGAACCACAAGAAGGTACCATTCATATTCCCCCTTTTAATCATTCACATCTGTTGAATGAACTTCAGCAAAGCTAAACAAGAGAACCATTCAGAGGAAGGGCTCTTCACTCCCATTAATAATACAACTTTCTGGGATGTCTGAGAGCCTGCTATGCAAACTTGCAGAACTTGACCAGTGACCAAGAAGGTGAGAGAGAGAGAATTTCACAGGATATCCTTGTTAAGGCAAATACAGTCTCTAGACTTCCCGGTTTATTTACAAAATTCCTGCCCAGCCCAAAGAACACAAACTAGCAGCAAAGTTTTCTGCTCACATTCTCTTCTGTCTAATTAAAGCAAGAGTACACAAACCGCAAGCCAAACAAAATACGTACGTTGGTCCTTTCTCATGTCTGAAGAGCTCCTTATCTGGGTTACTGGCCAAGAAATTTCTGTCTCTCTTCTCCAACGGCTGCTATAAGTTTAGCCTGAGGAATTTTAATCTTAAAGAAATTGTTGCTGTCTGCTTTGGCAGATCATAAAGGCGGAAGGAATGGTAATAGCGTGCAACTGACACTCCTTTTCGAGATAGAAGTTAACTCATGTAGCATTTTCCTGAGAAGTAAGGCCTTGGAGTTCAGTCAGACTTATGCTAAGCACTTCGATGATTTCAGTCATTTCCTGAGGACTCACGTGGATAATGCAACTGTCTGCTTGATATTTTAGGCCAGTGTTTCTCGAACTGTGGATCGGGACCAGGGCCATATCACCCCATGACCAGGCCCTAGGCCTTCAGGTATTTGGGCACTTCTGGCCCTCTCCAATACTAACCTGGCCCAAAAGAAAAAGGAGTTCAGGCCCCTAGCCCTTGTTGTTTTCCAGCCCCTCTCCTTGCACAATCCTCTCTGCCCCCCCCCCAAAAGCACTATGGGCTCCCTGAAGCCAGTTTGGGCCTTGTGGCGGTTGTGCCACCTGCCTCATCCTTAGGAGCTGGGCAGGCAGGTGGCCGAGTGTGCAAGCACTGCTTGGCCCCAACTTGCTGACCACCCTCAGGCCTGCGGGCCGAAGCCTTGAGGGAGCTCTGCGTCACCACAGCTCAGCTCCCTGTGGCCAGGGCACTCTGCTCATAGCCATCTGCCGTGAGTGACAGGGCCTGGCTTGGGCCTTGTGCCCAGTAGTGGGATCTGGGAATTAACTACAGGAACGCTGGGCGGGGCTTCGGCGGGACCTACGCGTCATTGGCTGCCCGTCCGTTCAGTCCGCCGCCCGCCCTGGCCTCGGAGAGGTGCCAGCTCTCCGGGGGGGGGACGGGGGGCGCGCCGGGTGATCAGACGCGCAGCGGTGGGGCGCGCTGCCCAGGAGAAGCCCGCGCGGCCAGTGGGCAGCCGAAGGAACGAAACGGGCGGGCTGCCAATCACACGTAAGTCCCGCCCAGCGTTCCTGTAGTCAATCCCCAGATCCCATTACTGCTTGTGCCCCAATATCGGAGCAGGTTAGCAAGAACATTGATGGGCCCCTAGTCCTGTGAGGTCCCTAGGCTTAAGCCTTATGGATAATACGGCCCTGGTTGGGACTCACTTATTGGGTTGCAACCTGATGTCAGGTGGTTCGCCGAAAGCTGGGAGCTGCCATCTTGGAAGCTGTGGGCATTACTCTTGCTATATTCCTTTTGTATTACCAGTTTGAATTTTCTTTCTTTTTTTATGGTGAAACTTTATCATAAAGCTAGGTCGGTCCTTTTTTTAATTAATATATTTTTAACACAACTAAAGCAAACAATTAAGCAACTATATAAGAAAATCCTAGTCCTAGTGCTAAAAAGTTTGCGAACCACTCTTTTAGATAAAAATCCTAACTGTTTTGTTTTACTACAAAATGAACATTTCTTCTTTTGTCCATTTCCCCAGAAGACTACGTCAGGCAGGTCTTCCATTGGTACATATGCACAAAGGTTTCAGTTCATTTCTGCAGGGTTTGTATTGGTTTATACACCACAATATGGTGGAGGCCTCTCGTTTTTAGTCTTTACGAAGATGTGTGTGGCATTATGATGTGTGTGAGTCATTAAAGCAGAGACATCTGTTGATAACCCCTGAAATCACTGTATTTCAACACTGCCGCGATTCATAAAGGTTGCATGAAATAAACAAAGCAAATTAACAGATTGGAAACTACGTATTTTGGTCTGTCATTCTTGAGTCTCTGTAGGCATGAAATTATAAACCAAAACTGAGATGTGCAAGATGTCTAGACATCTTAAGGGATTTGTCATTGCTAAGTATCAAGTGGATGCTGACAGGAAACTTGCCACAGCCACCAAATCAATCCTTACTTTTGATGTTTGTAGACAAATTGTGGTTTAAACGGAGGGTACCGGCTGCCTGATTCACTACCACTGCGGCAGATACTAGGCTGTGCTCTGCCTGCTGGCCTCTGCTTGGAACGATGATGCAATAAGTGGATGTGGATGATGAGCAGCCTGTTCCAAACATCACCTTGAGCCAGCGCAGGGCCCCTGGGCCAGCTCTTGAGTGTCGCAAATATGCCATGGGAGTTGGACGGCCTGGCACCTGCTTGCCCAGGTTGAATCCCACAGCTGCGTGACTGGAGAAGAAGAGTTCATGCCAGGTGGTACGATGGGTGAGAGCGGGTGGCTGGAAGGCATTCTGGGGGTGGGTGGGGCATTTCTGGGTCGGGGAGGGTAGACTGGAAGGAGGATCAGGTCTGGGAGGGAACGGGATTGGTGGAAGCAACTGCATGCCTTATCCCAGTGTTATTCAAACTGTGCGTCAGGACCCACTTGGCGGGTCGCGACCTGATGTCAGGTGGGTCACAGAAAGCTGGGAACAGCCATCTTTGAAACTGCAGACCTTACTCCTTTTATATTCCTTTTGTGAGTGTTAGCAGGTTGAATTTTCAAGTGAGGTTTATTTTTTTTTTTAAAAATTGTTTTTAGTTCACCATTTTTAACATAATATTTGTCCTAATCTTGTTTTCTGTCAGGGATATTTCATGGTTGTACAATTGCTGCAGTCCAAGAACGCCAATTTGCATTTCAGGAGTGTCATTTTATTATGTTACAATGGCAGCACTTCCTGCTGGATGATGTCATTTCCAGCCATGACATCACTTCCAGGTTAATGACATCATTTCCTGAGGTTCCAGACACAAGTGCCATTCTAAAAAGTGAGCCCTGGTCTAAAATGTTTGAATACCACTGCCTTATCCTAACCCCTCTCCCAGGCCTTGCAACAACACAGGCTACTCAGATTTGTGCCCGCTGAATAGCCCCATATGCCGAGGTGACCTCCAGCCTGCTCCTAACCTGCACTGGATACAGCACAGGCCAATGCAACCAGGTTAGGATTGCGTCTTGTGTAGCACAGTGGCTGCTCAGTAAATAAACTCAGGGCGCAATTCCTAACTTGGAATTAGGCTGACACAAGTGACTTATGCTGGCCCAGGAGTGCTGCAAATGTGCCATAAAGTGTGTTTGGACCACTCTTGCCATGTCCATGCACTAGACTCCCTGACTTTTGAAAGTGTTTCAAACGCACTTTACATCATGTTTGCAACACTCCATAAGTGACTTGTGCCGGCCTAACTCCAGGTTAGGATAGCACCCTCAGTGGAAGAAAGCTACAACTGTGTGGAAACCTAACCATTTGCAGTGTCATGCCACAAAGTCATGCCCTTACAGTTGTGGGATCTTGGTAAAATATGATTCAAATGTAGATCTGATGCTACAACAGCTAACCAGCTGGTCACATAACTGCAATAGTCACCTGGACAGGGGCAGACCTAACATGAAACTAATGAAACAAGGTTCAGGGCCCCAGAAGCAGTGATGTCATGCAGGGGGTATGCGGGGGTACGCAAGGACCGGTTTCTAGGATTATGGCTGGCCCCGCCCATTCGCCCGCCCACTCGTCGACTCTGCCCCCTGCAACATTTGAATTTCCTGCATGTTTGAGTTGCCTGCATGTTCTCAGAGCCAGGCAGGCAGGCAGGCAGGCAGGCAGTGAGCGGAGCCTTGCCTTGCCTTGCCACTGAAAAATGAGCTGCTCTGGGGTTTTGGAACTGTTGGGTCACTTTAACATGATGCCAGGCCTCCTTAACACGTTCTGGGGGTGCTGGGGAATACTGTTGCAACTGTTGGGTCAGTTTAAAATCGTCTGAGGCCTCAAAAAGGGCTTTTTTCATGTCACTTCCTGCCACGACATCACTTCCGGCTTATGACATCACTTCTGGTGGGCGGGTCCCGACACGTGCCAATCAAAAGTGAGTACCTGTTCTTAAATCATTTAGATGACACCACTGCCCAGAAGCCATTTTAGTCCACGCCGCTTAAAACTTTGAGTCTATGAGTTTTAAAATATTGTGGGGATCTGCCATGGAGCAACCCAATTGAAGATGATAACAGTGGTGTTACCAAGACCTCATTGCTGGTTGCAAAGGGGCCCCTATAACAGTTCAAGCTCCATGCCCCCCAAAATGTAGGTCCACCACTGCGCCTGGCTTAACTTGTGGCTTTAAGAGCTGCATAACAGAAATGCAGGAGGTGCCCCTTTTCCCATTCTAGTGCTGACACAATCTGGTTGGTTGACTATTGCTGTCTCCTTCTGCAGATCTTAAAGCTGAATTCTAAGAGTGGTACCACCGACACTCCTTTAGAGATAGCAGATAGCTGTCTCCTTCATCTTTGAAAAAGAGCAGGGGAATTGGAAGCAGGAAGGAAATGTCAGTAACCATGACTTCCTTTTGGCACCCTGTGCTAAACTCCAAAGAATCATGGCAGCAACAGTAGGCAGCGTCTACTCGAGCCTCTCTCTAACTTTTCTTTGGAGTGAGATGGAGATCCCCATGCTATATTGCAAGTAGTTCTGTACATAGTACCAGATTTAGTGCCCAATTATATGCAGAGGCGTTTCTACAGGGCGGGCAAAGCTCTAAGTTTTGCAAGAAGCCCTACCCTGTCATGTAAATCCCTCCTTTCCCTTGCTGCCGTAGCCAGTAAGCAACGCCAAGATGTTGCTGTTCCCTGTGAGGATTGGCTAAAACGGTGCAGGAGAGGAGTGATTTCTACTGCAAGGTAAGGCTTCTTGCAAAACTTAGAGCTTTGCCATCCCTGTAGAAACGCCACTGATTCTATGCATGCCTATTCAGAAGTAAGTTCCATTATAGTCAATAGGTCTTACTCCCAGGTAAATATGGATAGAATTGCAGCAATTGTCTTTTCTTCCCGTAATGTTATGGGCATTTTTTTTTGCACCTAGTAGGGCAGATCTTCTTGGATCAGCATGCAGATTTCATGATGAAAACATAGGCTTGGTTGCTAGAGGACAGAGTCGCATTCATGCTACAACAGTGGTTCCTAAACTGTGGGGTGGGACCCACCATTGGGTCACAAGGCACCTAGAGCAGCCCTATTGAAAATATGGGAAAATGGGACGCTGGAAAGGGGGAGGGCTATGTGGTTATTTTGCTTGTGTCAAGGTTTTCTTGACCTTGAAGAAAAGAATAGGCCTTTCTTCTTTCTGATTCACTTTGCTATTGGAAAATGGCTGAGAAATAACTCAAATTATTGCTGCATTCTTAGGAAAACAGCCAGCTCTGGCATCACAATGACAGCACTTCAGGCCATGACATCACTTCCAGTGGGTCCCGAACAGATTGTCATTCTAAAAAGTGGGTCCCGGTGCTATGAGAACCACTGTAATAGTAGAATTAGGCTGTTTTATTCATTACACAAGAAATCTGCCATGGAATGTACATTCAACAGGAAGTGGCAGGTAATCCTGACTCTCTTGACATTTATTCCAGAAATGTATACACCATCCTTCATCAAAAGATAGCAGAGTGGTGTACAGAACAATAAAACAACTGATGCTTGAAAACAAAGTGGAAACTCCTCTTTGTCATATTCATGCTTTACATTTTTTTCAGTGTATTACTGAAAAGGTGCATGTGTAAAGAGGTCTTAAATGCAATGGCCAATACATAGCAGACACTCAGGTGTGCTTAAGTGAAATAGATGGTAAATGAAAAGAGAAATGCAGAGGGCAACAGCAGGATGCTACAGACACATTTATCGGCGAGATGTGCTTCAATACATTATGCCACTCGATATGCTTGTGCCTTGCTTTGTTAAAACTGCATATTTCTCAGCCCTTTGGCAAGCAAGATGTTGTCTCTGGACTCATGAGGAAAGTTGTACAGATTGCATTAAACGTGCTCATTGTCCTGCAAGATCACGTCATCTCAAAGCCATCGTCCTCCAGTTTTTAAAAAAGTAGCATATTTTTCAGCTGAAGAAAGGAATGTAACCACATTCTGAATGTTAACCAATTGTAATCTGGCTGCTGCTAAAAAAATTCTTATGAGTTTCTTCCCATCCCCTTTTCTTCTCTCCTTTTGCTTGGGGGGGGGGGAGAGAGAGAGAGAGAGAGAGAAGAGACAGAGAGAGAGAGGAACCGTTCCATAAAATCCATTACTGTCATATAAATTCATGGACCTGAGTAGAATTGCTTGAGACCTACACCATTTAAATCTAGCTCTGGGAATGGATGAATACTTGGCTACAACAAAGTGTTTCATATGGCAAAATCTATTCTCTTAGCTTTTAAATGAGTCCCTGCTGTCCTTTTAAGATGACAAGCATGTAATTAGAGCAAGTGTAAGCTCTGGAAAAACTTTGGTTATCTTTGGGAAGGCTTTTAATGCCAGAGTCCTCTGCGTTGTGTGTGGTCAATAAATATCCCATAATATTTCTTATTAAGACATCACCACATCTTACATGTCAAAACGGATTCAAGTCTAGGGAAGTATCACGTACGATGGGTTTGAGCACAGCACTGTTGCACCAGTGTTCTTCATAACCAATGCATTAAGGGTGGACATAATCCTTGTTTACGTTTCGGCGGGGGCTGAAGACCTTTTTATTCCAAAAAGCTTTTAACTGTTGACAGGCTGGCTGGTTATTATGATCCACGGGGCTTGTTGTTTTAAACTGTTTTTAAATTTGTTTTTAATTGTGTTCTTAATTTTTTGATTATATTGTTTAATACTGTTTTTAATTGTTTTTAATGTGAATTGTTATATTGTTTTTATATATATATTGTAATGCCGCCTTGGGTGCCTTTGGGCACAATAAGGCGGGGTAAAAATCCAATAATAAATAAATAAATAAAATAATACTTGAGCATTCACACATCTTTAAACACCCATGGAAACCCTGATTGGGCTAGAATCCTTAGATATGTGTGTATACACAGGTGTGTACACAGCTCACAGCCCAATCCTATGAGCCATCTAATGCACCAGAAAAGGAAAGCCAGAGTGGGAGGAACAAGAGGGATGTAAGCAGTGGTGTCATTCAAATGATTTGGGAACAGGAACTCACTTTTGATTGGCACTTGTTGGCCAAGGCGAGGCACATTCAAATGTTGGGGGGAAAAACAACAACCCGGAACGGAGCCCGTTAGGGTCCGGAACGCCCGTTCTGATCTGTTCCCCCTGAATGACATCACTGGATGTAAGGAGTTCGATCTGGCAGCTGTTGCACACACCAGATTTTACTCCCCTTTAAAAACAACAACAACCCCATACCCCTTTTTCCCTCCTTGGTCATATGCCACCAGAATGGATGGTGTATGTCCAAAAAGACCCACAGATAATCAGCCTTCCAGGTGGTAAGTAAAAAATACTTCTTGATCGCAGACTGCAATCTATGGCCTCCCCTTACCATACCATGTAGCGCAGCCTCCACTGAAGCAGGTACACGCAATAACATGGGGGGAGGAAAGAATTGGAGCCTGAGGGCGCAATCCTATGCAGGTCTACTCAGAGTCCCATTGTATTCCATTGGGCTTACTCCCTGGAAAGTGTGAATAGGATTGCAGCCTCAGAGTAAAAAGGATCTCAGGTGGCAGGGCTGAGAAAGACTTCTGTTTGCAACCTTGGATAACCATTGCCCAACGGAGCAGACAGTGCCAGCTTAGTTGGGCAAAAAGCATGGCTCTGGATAGCATTTCACTGTTGTCATATTAGTCTAATGTTTTCATAACCCGTCTGATTCTGGTTCTGGTCATCCAGGGGAAAGGGTTGAGCTGCAGAATGCATACGCCATTGCCGCCTTTATACACTTTGTTAAAAAAAAATTTTTTTTAATTGATTTTATTAAACAAATGATGGGGAAGGGTAATAACAAGACATAGGTATGGGTAAAAAAACAAAGGAGAAAATACATAAGGTAAACACGTTGAAGTCTAGAGTATTGCGTACAGTTCTGGTCACCACATCTCAAAAAGGACATAGTGGAGCTGGAAAAGGTGCAGAAGAGAGCAACAAAAATGATTATATGGCTGGGGCACCTCGCTTATGAAGAAAGACTGCAGCGTTTGGGGCTCTTCAGTCTAGAAAAAAGGTGCCTGAGGGGGGACATGATTGAGACATACAAAATTATGCACGGAAGGGTCAGAGTCAATAGAGGGATGTTCTTTTCCCTCTCTCACAATACCAGAACCAAGGGGCATCCACTGAAATTGAGTGTTGGGGGAGTGACAACAGATAAAAGGAAATACTTTTTTACCCAGCAGATAATTAAGCTATGGAACTCCTTGCCACAGGAGGTGGTTATGGCATCTGGCCTAGATGCCTTTAAAAGGGGACGGGACAGATTTCTGGTGGAAAAGTCCATCGTGGGCTATAGGCCATGGTGGGTTGGGCAACTTCTTACATTAATAGTAGGCTACTTCAGAATGCCAGGTGTAAGGGAGTGGCAACAGGATGCAAGCATCTTGTCTCGTGCGCTCCCTGCATCACCTGGTGGGCCACTGTGAGATACAGTGGACTAGATGGGCCTTTGGCCTGATCCAGTGGGGCTCTTCTTATGTTCTTCTTACATCTATTAAATCTTTTCCCTTCTCTAAAATTATTATCTAATCATCAACATCCTGGGTTTAGTTCATCTTTCTGTTATAATATTTCTCGTATGAATTTTTATGCATAATTTCTGAACTTTTCTTATCATATTAGCTTTGTTTATCAATCCAATCATAAAATGGTTTCCAGTCTTGCTTAGTTTTCTCTAAATTTCCTTCATTCAATCTTTTAGTCAACACATCCATTTCAGCTATCTTGTATACGTTATCAATCAATTGTTCTATCCTCAGTATCTCAGTACTTTTCCATTTTTGCACAAATAATATCCTAGCTGCAGTTACAATATGTACAATAATATGTTTCTTTTTTACATCTTGTATATCTGGTAATATATTTAGGAGGAACATTTCAGGTTTGAAAGGAATCGCATATTCTAAAATATCAAGTAGCATTACGTGTATTCTCTCCCAGTATGATAGTATGTTCCTTCTGCTACTTCACATTTCAGCATTTATTTGATGACCCCTCATGCATAGTGGCTATTTTCTCTGGAGTAATTTGCCATCTATAAAACATCTTGTATAAATTCTCTTTAAATGATGTAGCTTTTGTAATCTTAATATTGGTTGTCCATATTTTTTCCCAATCCTCCAAAGGTATATTGTACCCAAAATGTTTTGCCCATTGAACCACTGATTCTTTGACTATCTCATCTTCAGTTCTCATTTTGAGGAGGTACGCATATATCTTCTTTATATATTGATCTTTATCTTCTATAAATATTCTATCAAAATCTGTTTCTTTTTCATAAATTCCTGTCTTTTTATCCTCTTTTAATCTGGATTTAATTTTATTTGTAATTCAGACCACCAATCTAAAGAGATACCTTTATCTTCTAATTGTTCCTTAGTCAACATTTCGCCTTTTTCATCCAATAATTCAGAGTATGTTCTATTTTGATCTTCTCTGAATCACTCTGGTTTTGACCCTATTTCCAAAGGTTTAATCCAACTTGGTATTTTATTGTAAATCTTGTATTTTATTTGATCCCCAGACCCATAGCAAAGCACTTCTTAAACTATGTTGTTTAAAACCTCGATAGTATTTTGCCTTGTCATATATTAAGAATGGATGTAAATCAATTTGAAGGTCGTAAGTCTCGAGTTTAATTGTCCTTTTATTTTTGGGATACACCCATTCTTTAATCCAGTTTAGAGCTGCAGCTTGATAATACGATTCCCGGGGGAGGAGCCAGAGACTTGAACATGGCAGTCGCTTTTTATGAGTGGCTGGGGCTTGTGTTCTTTCCTGAATCTCTGCAAGGGGTTCGGGCCCAACTCCAGTAGTAGAACTGGGTTGGGGGTAAGCATTAACATCTAGCCTCTGGATAGTGGCCAACTCCGGAGGTGAATGATGTTTGCTTGTGACTGGGAAGCAGAAGAGACTCTGCCTTCTGGCAGACCGTGTGGACGGTCTCTGACTTGGAGAGTGACAACACCGGAGAGAGAATGATGGATTACAGCGTCTGGAAGGTCTTCAGAGGTCCCCCTAATGAAGACAATCGTGTGGGAAGAAGAAGTGGTGTGTAGGCGTAAATGTTTAACATCTTGGCGTGAAGTGCACTGGAGAGTTGGCTGCGGGCCAGTGAGGTCAGTGGAATTAAACCTGCTTAATCTTCAACACAAGATATCCACTGAAGTGCATCGCTGTTTTCTTTTTTGCTTCTGTTTCTATTTTCTTTTCTAAATGCTTTGATGTGGCGTGGGAAGCTGAAATATGGAATAAAAAAGTACTCTGTTCTATGCTGAATTTTTTGCTGCGTAGCAGATTAAACATGGCGTCGAGAGGCGAAGCAGAAGATTTATAATTGGAGCTCATTTACTTGAAAACGGACAGTCCTATTTGCAGATCAAGAGGATTTATTAATGAGATAAGAGAACACAAAAATAGGGAGTATTTTGATTTGTATGTTTAAAGAAAGCTTGAATTTTTTACTGCGCAATTGAGTTAACATGGCGTTAATGAGAAGGAAACCGACAGATCTACAATCAGAGTTGAAAGATGTTTGAAGCATGTTTAAGGACTTGGAGAAATGAACTTTGTGGAAAGACAAGAGGAATGTGTAATAAGAAATGGAACTGGATGGCTTAAGAAGGCAAGCTGTTTTTTTGGGGGGGTTTTTTTGAAGATGGACAGCCCTGTCTGAACTAAGAAGATTTAAGAGAAAGAGACTATGAACAAGATATTTTTATGGTCTGCTGACAAATACAGTGAGAGTGTTTATTGTCAGCAGGCTCCCCTCTGGTGGCAGGAGAGGGGAAGGTTTTGACCAGATGTTAATTTTTAATGATTTGTATAATTTTTGGCTTTTTATACTAAATGGGCGGGGGGGATTTGATTAATGAAATTTATGATTTAAAAATTGAATAAATGGTATAAATAGAAATGAGGATTAAAAGATGACAAAGTTCATTCCTTCCTGTGAGATTTGTGATAGAAAGAAATAATTAGCATTGAGCCTTGATCTGAAAAGCGATAATTGTAGGCTTGTAATTTTGCGTCAGATTATATAACTAAGCGATTATTTTCTTTTTTTTTTTTAACAAAGGTACGTGATAACTCAAGCTTACATTAAGATATGACTTTAGAAAAAAAAATGTTATTAAGGCCTAATGGTGATTACGAAGTGATGGATGTCATGTTATATCTTTATGCTCTTTATTTTTATGGCGTATTTTTTTTTCCTGAGATGGGCTGTCTTAATTCTAATAGAATAAGTTTTGTAACAAAGAAAGATTAAGACTGAAAAATAATATAAGCAATATGAATAGAGATGAAGAGATCAACAGAGTGCTAGTTTAAATAGTTTGACTTCCCAGCTTCACCTATGTTTATTCTATTTCTGTGCTTTATATAGTAGGCTCTTCCCTTTTAGTTTATTATTTTATTGACTTTTACTATAAATTAGAGATAGATAATTATAGGTATAATTAACTTTTTTGCTTGAGTTTGCTAAGTAACTGTGAAATTATTGAAATTATTGAAGATTTGAATGAATAATGAAAATTGACGTAGTTTTGTGAATCATAATGATTATATCCTTTCAGATGGAATATATTATAACGGAAATTACTAATTTTTGCATTTACATGTTACTCTCGTACTGCCTCACTTCCTATTGTTTAACCCTATGTATACCCATCCTATGTAACTGACTATCCTTTTCCTGTATCTTTATAATTATAAAATCAATAAAATCATCTTCAAAAAAAAAAAGATAATACGATTCCCAATCAGGTAAACCAAAACCGGCTCATTCTTTATAATCTTGCAGTAATTTCAGTCTTATTCTTGGTTTCTTCCCTTGCCAAACTTTTTGGTCATCTTGTTTAATTCCACAAAAAAATTCTTTTTTAAAATGATAGGAATCGTCTGAAATAGGAACATAAGTTTTGGCAATGTAGTCATCTTAATTGCAGCTATTCTGCCCATAAAAGATAGCTGTAATTTACTCCAATTATCAAATTGAATCTCTTTTAAAATTTTAAGGTAATTATCTTCCATTAGTGAGCTAGTTCTATTTGATATAATTATCCCCAAGTATTTTGTTTTAGTCACTTGCAATACAACATTTCTTAACTTTTGACTTTCTTGCTCTTTCACATTTTTCAACAGAAGTTTAGTCTTTTGATAATTAATCTTCAGACCAACCACTTCTCCATAGCTTTCCAAATCTTCCATTAAGAATTTCAGCGATTCTATTGGATCTTCCAATATAAATACAATATCATCTGCATAAGCTTGTAGCTTAAATTCTTCTTGTATTTTCAACCCTTTTATTCTTATATAGGATTCTCTGCAGTGTGAGACCTGCTGCTTGCCCGCTTGACCCTTG
>JAJKFI010000007.1:18476352-18510031 GCA_029204185.1 Lerista edwardsae | reverse complement strand
GTCCTGCTGGACCTCTCAGCGGCCTTCGACACCATCGACCATGGTGTCCTTCTGGGTCGGCTGGCTGGGTTGGGGCTTGGAGGCACTGTTTTGAAGTGGTTCCGCTCCTTCCTGGCTGACAGATCCCAGAAGGTGGTGCTGGGGGACGCTTGTTCGGCACCCCGACCTCTTAAGTTTGGGGTGCCGCAAGGGTCTATCTTATCCCCCATGCTATTTAACATCTACATGAAGCCGCTGGGAGAGGTCATCCGGGGGTTTGGGGTGGGGTGTCATCAATATGCTGATGACACCCAACTCTATCTCTCCTTTCCCCCTGATTCTGAGGAGGCAGTTGAGGTCCTGAATCGTTGTCTGGAGGCAGTTGGGGGCTGGATGCGGGCGAACAAGCTGAAATTAAATCCGGATAAGACAGAGGTGCTCTTGGTCCGGAAATCCACAGCTCGGGTATTGGATTATCGCCCTGCTCTGAATGGGGTTGCACTCCCTCTGAAGGAGCAGGTTCGCAGCTTGGGGGTTCTCCTGGATTCACAGCTGCACCTGGAGTCTCAGGTGTTGGTGGTGGCCAGGGGAGCCTTTGCTCAGCTTCGGCTGATCCGCCAGCTGCGACCGTACCTGAGCTGTGCGGACCTGGCCACAGTGACCCACTCCCTAGTGACATCTAGGTTAGATTATTGCAATGCGCTCTACGTGGGGCTGCCTTTGAAGACGGTCCGGAAATTACAACTAGTTCAGAACGCGGCTGCTCGGGTGGTTGCTGGGGCACAGCGGTTTGACTCTGTCGAGCCGTTGCTTCGGCGACTACACTGGCTGCCGGTTCTGTTCCAGGCCAAATTCAAAGTGCTGGTGTTGACCTTTAAAGCCCTTTACAGCTCGGGCCCAGGGTATTTGAGGGACCGCCTCCTTCCATATAATCCGACCCGTACTCTGAGGTCATCTGGGGGGGCTCTTTTGACTGTGCCGCCACCAGGAGAGGTGAGAGGGGTGGCGGCCAGCAGGAGAGCCTTCTCGGCGGTGGCACCCCAACTTTGGAATACCCTCCCCTTAGAGCTAAGAATTGCTCCCTCGTTGGCGGTATTTCGGCGGGGACTGAAGACCTTCTTGTTTAAACAGGCTTTTAGTTGCTGACAGGCTGGCTGGTCTTGTATTTCTTGTATTTTTTATTTTTTTTGTACTCGATCCAGGGGATAACAGTTGTATTTGTATATTGTATTTTTATATTGTTTTTAATCACTGTTTTTAAATTATGATGTTTTTATTCTGTTTTTTAATTGTTTTTGTATTGCCGCCTTGAATGCCTTTTTAGGCAGAAAGGCGGGGTAAAAATCTTTAAAATAAAAAAAATAAATAAAAAAATATCTTCTCTTATTACTGTATTAAGCATCTCTAAAGATAAAATGAAAAGTAGTGGTGACAACAGGCATCCTTGTCTTGTTCCTTGCGCTATCTCTATCTCTATTATTAGTTCTCCATTAACTCTTACTTTTGCTGTTTGTTGAGTATATATGCCCTTCAACACTGCTTTAAATTTCTGTCCAAAATCCATCTCTTCTAGTTGTTTCATCATGAAGTCCCAATTCACGTTATCAAAAGCTTTCTGAGCATCCAAAAACATTAAGCCAAGCTTCCTTGTCAAATGTGTCTCATAAAATTCTAATGTATTTATTATCATATTATTTCTTAATTGCCTTTTAGGTAGAAATCCTCATTGATCTTGATGTATCACCTCACTTAGGACCTTCTTCAATCTAGTTGCTAAAATAGCCACAAAAATAGTCCATACACTTTCTTGAAGAGACCCCACTGAGATCTGGGAGGCAGCACTAATTATGCACCCCATGCATCAGTGCTCATGAACTTCCCCATTCTTTTACAATGAACAGAGCATCTATGAAAGTACCAAGAGGGAGTTGCATCTTCCATTTAAATCAATGAAGGAGCGCCAAGCAGATCCAAGAGGGTGCTCTGAGCAAGCATAGCAACAGATTGGAATTTATTTAGTTCCTTGGAATTTATTTAGTTCCTCCTGAGTATATCGTAGTTACACTATCCACACATTGACAGCATATGCCTAGTGGCTCTCAGGGCACAACCCTTACCTGGAGTTAGGCTGGCACAGTTAGCCCAGCAAAGTTTGGCTGGCACAAGAGCCACCTTAAAGCATGTTTCGACCACCCTTGGAGTCAGGGAGGATGGTGCACATCTGTGTGCTGGCCACTCTGACTCAGAGAGTGGTCCAAACATACTTTATGGTGTCACTTGTACCGGCCACACTTTGCTGGCCTAAAAGCGCCAGCCTAACTTTAGGTGGGGATTGCACCCTGAATGTTCTTCAGGTGGCAGAAAATAAATATCACAGCAGGGATTTCCCTAGTACAGTGATGGTGAACCTTTTGGGCTTGGAGTGTCAAAAATTCAGAAAATGCCTAACATGATTCTGCTAGTGTGCCATTCCCCCCCCTAAAATAGAAACAATCCTTTACGTATTCATTTATTTTTTTAAAAAAACAGTCCAATCAGTGCTATGTATTATATAAAAAATGTCAAATAATTTTATTACAGAAATGAAATACTGAGTAAAACCAACTCAGTTGTTGCCAGGTGTTGGTGAACACTGGTGTGTCACCCAAAACATTGTGGTGTGTCGCCTCTGACATGCGTGTCATAGGTTCGCCATCACTGCCCTAGTATAAGGGCTGTCCCCATCAGTGTGCCTTACTGTGCGCTGTAACTGTCTGCTTCTTGTGATTGGTAGGGTAGGAGAAATGCTGGCCTCTCTGACTCCGAGAGTGGTCCAAACATACTTTACAGTGTCCCTTGTGCCAGCCTAACTCCAGGTTAGGATTGCGCTGTAAGTCTGTCGCTTCTGGAGCGCTGTGCAAAGGCCCTTTGGTAACTATATCTCTCTAAGAACCCTATACCCGTCCTCGCTGTAGGTAACTCTGCAACAGGCCGTCCATTGTAGCTTTCCAAGAGAAGCTGATGCAAATAGGAAACAGGAACTCCTCATCAATAAACAATCATGCTTTAATTTTGGCATGGAGGAAGAAAGGCAGTTTGAAAACTGGCAAGGAAATGGAACAGGGGAATTTTATTCATTCTTAGATGTGTCTACAAAGCTTTCACACATCAATACCACTGAGACGGCAGTGACTACTGCAAAATCACTTGCTGGGGTTTCCTCATCCGTTTTCTGCCTTCCTTTACTGAGGCTGTAATTTTATACACACTTTCCTGGGAGTAAGCCTCATTGAACACAGTGGGGCTTACTTCTGAGTAAACATGAATAGGATTGCAGTGTGTGACACCTATTTTTTTTCACACAGCCTCTCCCTATCTATGCATGTTTACTCAGAAGTAAATTCAGTGGGACTTGGGCCAAACCTGATGCTAAGCTAGACATAAGAACAGCCCTGCTGGATCAGGCCAAAGGCCCATTCTAGTCCAGCTTCCTGTATCTCACAGTGGCCTACCAGATGCCTGAGGATGTCTGCATCCTGTTGCCTCTCCCTTGCACCTGGCATTCTGAAGTAGCCTACAACTAATGTAAGGAGGTTGCCCAACCCATCATGACCTATAACCCATGATGGACTTTTCCGCCAGAAATCTATCCAATCCCCTTTTAAAGGCACCTAGGCCAGATGCCATCACCACCTCCTGTGGCAAGGAATTCCACAGATTAATTACCCGCTGGGTAAAAAAGTATTTCCTTGTATCTGTTCTCAGTCTCCCGACACTCAATTTTAGAGGATGTCTCCTGGTTCTGGTGTGTGTCTCCTGATCCTGGTGTAGACCTGATGGTTTAGAGGTGCCCTTAAATGTGGAGGTGCAGTTGCAATTGGGAGATGACAACTCCCTGACTGGGACAGGGGAGGTGTCCCAAATAGTTCTCCCTGCACTGTTTACTGCTTAAAATCACTCTCTTGAAACAGCTATTTACCGGAAATGGCTGCTTTGGGGAAGCAAGAATGAACTCCTGCTCTGCACATGCTGCAGTCAGCATTGGACGCCACCCTGCTGTTTGCTGAATATGATACATGTCTGCTTTTCAGCATAAAAAGGTAAAGGTTCCCCCACGACTGAATGGTCTAGTCGTGACTGTCTGTAGGGGGCGGTGCTCATCTCCGTTTCAAAGCCTGTAGAGCCGGCGTTTTGTCCGAGGACAAGCTTCCGTGGTCATGTGGCCAGCATGACTCTACGCCGTAGCACACGGAATGCCGTTACCTTCCCACCAAAGTGGTCCCTTTTTATCTACTTGCATGTAGGTGCTTTCGAACTGCTAGGTTGGCAGGAGCTGGGACAAGCAATGGGAGCTCACTCGTCACGCAGTCTTGAACTCCCAACCTTCCGGCTGGAAAGCCCAGCAGCAGCGGTTTAACCCACTGCGCCACCACGTCCTAATGTATGTTTTTCAGCATACTTTGTAACAATTAGCTAAATTGAATCCTCACATTTGGTCCTTCCTTGTTCCCAAGTGGGTGTGTGCATAGCGCTGCGATCTTTGTGTCAGACAATGCGATCCAGTGCCAAAATGTACGTATTTCCTTGCCTACACTTGCACAAGCAGATCAAGGCAGTCTTTTGCAAGGGATAGGATGGAATGGAAGGTTGCTTTCTATTTTACTAATCCCACCCCACTCTAAATACTTCTATGATCTTTTTGTTCCTCAATCTGCACATGCCAACCACCACAACAAAATAACCAGGAACGTTCCCTCTACGTTCATGTGTTACACTTGTCTGGGCTGACAAATTAAAGGTGAACAAACCTGAAACACATTTGAAGTTCTAGATTCTTGCAGTACTGGGACAAAAAGAGGAATATCAGCACCAGACTCAAATAGGAATAGGGATTTCAGCCTGATCAAAGTCCAGAGAGAACTGTGATAGCTTGAGAAATCCATCTACCTGGGTCAATAGGCCAGAGGGATGGATCAGGCATTAACAAGAGACCAAGCTTGGGCAGGCTGCCAGGAGTCAAGGTTGCCGCCTTTTTTCTCGTGGGGCTCCTGTGTTCTTGTCAGTAGAAATTCAACAAGCAAAACCGGTTTCCAACTCCTGCATATCCACTGAAGACAAAGCTGTGATTCAATTGCTGTCTCATAAGCATCCATTACAGGTGCATTACAGGTGCTGTGCCTTTGACACAAAAAAGAACCAATGCAGATAAATCTTAAGAAGCACTTGGAAATGAATGAGCTATCTCAACACACGCACACACACACACACACACACACACACACACACACACAGAGAGAGAGAGAGAGAGAGAGAGAGAGAGAGAGAGAGAGAGAGAGGCCAAAAAACTGGCACAAAAGACAAAGTGAAAACCTGCTATAAAAAACAGCTCTTGCTTTCCTGCCCTTTAGAGCACAATCCTAACCTGGAGTTAGGCCGGCACATTTAGGCCAGCAAAGTTTGGCTGGCACAAGGGGCACCAAAAAGTATGTTTGCCCCATTCTCGGAGTCAGAGAGGCCAGCACACAGATGTGCATCATCCTCCCTGACTCCAAGAGTGGTCCAAACGCAATTCACGGTGACCTTTGTGCCAGCCAAACTGCTGGCCTAACTGTGCCAGCCTAACTCCAGGTTAGGAGTGCACCCTTAATGGAATCAATTCTCCAAGGTGCTGTAAAACTGTGGTGGCTTTCCAGCAGAATGCCTGTTTTAGCCATTTCTCTTACCCTACCAATTACAGACAGATAGGATACAACAAGGCACACTGATGGGGACATACTAGAGAAATCCCTGCTGGGATGTTTACTTTCTACCCACCTGAAGAACATTAAGAAAATGGAACAAAATGGAATGGAGTGTAGTTGGTTCCTTAAAACAGTAACCACTGGAACAAAAGTTTAGATGAGGGTAAGATAATTCCATTGGTTTTATTTTTCCATGACTCTGTTGCACAGCACATTGGTTTTGTTGAGAACTGAAATCCATTCTGTTAAGTCCTGTGTGCAAGCAAGCAGGCAGCACTTCTGCATGCACGTGGAGGAGTTGTCCAAGCTGCCCATGGAGGAATTGTCCATGCTCTCCCAGCTGCCCACATGCTACTTTAGAGGACACGATGACCCTCAAGAGTAGCTGCAGGTAGAAGAGAACTCAGCAAAACCCCATGTGCAGCTTCTCCAAGTCTTGCACATGGCCTGTCGCATCCTCACCAAACCGTTGTCACCAAACCATTGTTATGCAGGCATTTTTTAATGCACTGAAAACATACATGGGTGTTCAAGAGAGTCACGTAACATATTGCTTGATATTCATGAGATTTTGCAAACTTGCAAACAGTTCTGGTCATAACTTTGGCAGGTTTTGTTCTATGTAGGAAGTTGTGGTTGAAGAGTAAACACTGACAACTGCCATGCAGTGTGGACAGTCCACATTTATCAGTTTGTGCCGCCTGTTAGAAAGAGATACTCGGTGACTCTGATTCAAAAAGCAGAAATGAAGAACTGTGTATGCAGCAGGGTGTAAAGCTGCAAAATGTAGACAATGCAAAACAAAAAACAAAAACATACCCCAAAATGTAGAGTGACATTCGATCTGGACTTTATGTGGCAAAGGGCCAATGTCTTTATAATGAGTGTTTGAAATTCAGCTACAAACTATGTGGCTTGAACTCATCCCTAGTCATAATTATATAATGGACTAATTTGTAATTTGCTTTCTGCGTTTTGATAAAAAAATTTAATTAAAGAGTGTTTGATTGAATCTGGCATTTGCTTCCCCTGGGACAGAGTTTGCTTTATTCCTTTGATGCTCTGGCTTTAAATGCATCCCTGGCCCTACTACAGAAATATAATCATGGGTGGCTTGGAAGAGGATAAGCCAGTCTACACACAAAATTAAACCATAATCCAAAAAGAAGCAGTTCAGACCATAATTTCCTTATAGGAACAATAGTTCTGTTTTCTTAAGCCTGCAGGAAGGTTGACAATCAGAGCATCCTTATGATTTCAGGAAGGATCGTTCCCCCGGGGAGGTTCTAAAATCTCCCACCCCCTCAGCACCCCCCATGCATTAAAATGAGAAATCTGCTTTGGTTACTTGGAACTCTTGCTCTCCTATCGTCTGCTTGCAGAAGTTACTTAATTCCCATTCATATCGCCTCTGCAGAGAATAACAGGCTGATGACATTTCAGTTAATCATAATCTTCCCCTTCTCTGACAGCCTGCCGCAGACTTTTGGAAAATAAACTTGTAGAATTGCTTTAAAAGAAGGATTTTTTTCTCACCCTTGCAGAAGGAAAAACTGACAAGATAACTTTCTGAGACCATTTCACGGGCTTTTTTTTCCCCTTAAGATTCGTTCTCCGTCTTATTTTGTGTGTGTGCCGTGCCAAAATTTGCTCAGTTGTTCCCCACCCCTGTCACTCTTACAACAATCCTTCCATTTTGGCTACAGTACGCTTAATAGGAGGTGCCTTCCCCAACACACGGATCCTAGATATATTTATTTAGCTTGGAACTGATGTGTAAAATGACTATGGAAAAAGAGATTTGATCACCTCTCATTCTGAGAGCCAACCATTATATTCCAGGCTGTAAGGAACTGCAGTCCTCTCTGTATAGTAACAGCGTGCAGGATATGCTCTTTCCAAATGTTACAGTTCCCCAGTAAAGGTGATGTGAAGGCTGTATAGCCAATATCAGGGCTTTAGGAGTTACGGGCCCCAATGCAAGTCATTTTCGTGGCCCCCCTCCTACTAACCAGGTTAGTAGCAACAGCAGTGAGGTATGTGGCAGGGGCATCACTGCTGACTGCTTCAGTGGGGTGTGCGTGATTCCCATTGAATTGGACCCAGGGCAAGCAGGAGGGAGGGCCATCCAACAGCACTGCTCCAAGGTTCCATCCTGGAGCATCGGCTGCAGAGTATGGTGCCGGCTGTGGCTGTGGGCTCTCTGCTCACCCCCCAATAGTAGTAACAACAACAGCAACAAAAGTTAGTGCCGTAGCTATATCGTCCTCGTTAATCATAAAGGAGCAGATCCAGAAAGGGGAGGGGTGGTAGGAGGGAAGGGGGGTTTGGATAGGAATTCTGCTAACGAATTAGAGATGGTCACCGTATTATCGCTCAAGAGGGTCAAAAGGGGGTCAACAAGGGGAGCAGAAAGTGAGGACAGCAGGGGTTCAAGAAATCTGTCTTGCAAAGGTTGGTGGGTCGGGCAACGAAGTAGTATATGATCCAATGTATCCGGTTCTAACGAACAGAAAAGGCAGAATCTATTGTCACATGGGATGTTAGCAAATCTGCCAGAATGAACAGCTGAGGGGAAGATGTTTAGTCTCGCGAGCATGAAAGCTCTTCTCTTGTTGGGGTTGGTTAATTTACAGAAATAATTGGAGGATCGGCCAAGTGAGGGGGGAAGACCAAAGTAAAGAGGGGAACAAATGGGGTTTAGATTGGAGTACAGTTGATTGAATTTGTGATCCTAAAGTTTGGATTTAATAATTTGATGGGCTTTATGGAAATTGGTGTCAACGAGGGATTCAGGGGATAGGTCAAGGGATAAAAGCTTGGATTCAAGAAGTTTGAACCATCTAGAGAGGTAAGGGTCTTTTAATAGATCGTTTAATAAAGAGTCAGGGTGTGTGTTTAAATGCAGGCGAAGCCAGAACTTAAAAGTAAGGGACCATGCAGTGGTAGAGGGAAGATGAATTCCTAATTCGAGAATCAGGGAGCTCACCCCCCAATATGGAGCTCCTCAATTGGCCAAATTGGTTAAATTGCCTTAAGGTTGGCCCTGGGTAGTACAGCCCCAGCAAACGTTTCCATGGGGAGGAGATGAGGAAGCCACCATTGCCCTGCACACAAACAACTGAGCCCAATTGCTAGAAAAATTGTAATTTTTACCACTTCGCGTCAAGTGCTACTGTGCACCACACATCAGGTTGTGCAGGTGCCAGTTGCATCCATGCCACAGGCAAGATGGAGGGAGCCAGTGCACTTTCGTGGTTCAGGACTGCACCAGGCTAGGTGGAGGAGAATGCTGTTTCATATCCCAGCTCACCCTTGAATGCGACTAACCCTAAGGAACGCCGTGTCACCACTTTAGCCAGATGGGCAGCCCAATCCTAAGTAAGGCCGAAATAACAGGGCTGTATCCTAAAGCCCATTAAGAGCCAGCAGCAGAAGCAACATGCAGGACAGGGGGAGGTTTTCCCCTTGCACCTCTGTAAGCCCCAGTCATCCCAATGGGGCTGCTCAGATCTTTTGCAGGCGCACGTGCGCAGGAGCAGCCCAGATCAGGGCAGCCAAGGTTGGGGACGGACTTTAGGATTTGGCACTACGGCCGTCCTGCATCACAACCCCCATCTCCGCCCACTGCGCTGCCCAGTCATGCTCCCAGCATGCCTCTGAAACACCCTTGGCAAGGCCCAGCGCCGACCGCGCACTACCCCTGCTCAACCGGCACAAGGCCGGCGCTGCTGGTGGTTGCGGCAGCGCCCGAGTGTTGGCGCTGCTGCTTGCACCGGTCCAGCGCCGTACCACCGATGCTGATGCACTTGATGGCACGTTTGCGACAGTGTTGGGCTGGCGCAAGAACATAGCGCTGGTGCAATGGGGGTACAGGATTGCGCTCTCAATGTTTCTCCATCTGAAGTCACCTTTGGGAGAAACCGTAGGATTCCCCACCAAGATTGACGCTGCTTGTGCAGTGTGGCCTCGATGGAATCCCTCACCCATATCGTTCTGGACTGTCCTATCCATACCCGATAGGATTGAGCCCTTAGTTGTAGTAAGGTATGGGGACATGCATTTTTCCATTTCTTGCCAACGCACTGGCAAATCCAATCCAAATGCCTTGCCACTATCAACCATTTTCTTCCTGTAATTCCCCCCTCCTCAAAGTTGAAGGTGATGCACTCACTCTATCCAGTGCTGCGAACTCCATAGCATAGCTTCGGAGGGGCAGCGCGGTAAGCACAGAAGCCAGGCCAGCATTACTGAAGTCATAATGGAAAAACGGTGCTATCCGCCCACTCCTACCTCGGCAAAGGCGCTTTGTCGGCAGAAGCGCAAGTTGGTGTAATGGAATGGCTGCCGCAGATAAACGGAAAAAATAATTGTGAGTGGCAGACCACAGGGAAAGCTGTGAATAACTTTTAAAAACCACAACGCTTGAGAGACGGCGGTTTTCTCCAGGCGGCCGTGGAACCCACTGAAGCCATTAGCTGGATTTTGGGTCAATACAAGGAAACGCGGAAAGGGAAACTGTGGTTAAAAACCCACAGAACACTCTGCAAGCTGGCATGGAGGAATGCTGCATGGGGAAGACTTGCAAGGCTGGAGAGAGCTTCATCACAGCTTTTTCCTCTCAGGGTTTCTTCCGAATGAGGGGCGTGTCTATTCCGAGTCCTGCACCATCTGCTGCAGGCAACCCAGGCAGGAACAGACTCTGCTCTGCCCAGCAGTGAAACAGGCAGAAGCATCATTCAGGATTGTCTGGACAGTGTCCTCATGTCCTCAAGAGGGAAAGAGCTGCCAAACACAGGGGCGTAGCTAAAGAAGTGCAAGGGGGGAATTGCACTGGGAAATAAGCTTTGGGGGGCAACAAGCTGAACTGGACACTAGTGGCCAAAGTTGTGAAAACCTTGGTATATACGAATACTACCTTCACATTATATACCACTCAGGGTGCAATTCTAACTGCGCCTGGATTCCCAGGTGGTGGCGGTGGCCAGGGGAGCCTTTGCTCAGCTTCGGCTGATTTGCCAGCTGCGACCATACCTGAGCTGCGCGGACCTGGCCACAGTGACCCACGCCCTAGTGACATCCAGATTAGATTATTGCAAAGCGCTCTACATGGGGCTGCCTCTGAAGACGGTCCGGAAATTACAACTAGTACAGAACGCGGCTGCTCGTGTGGTTGCTGGGGCACATCGGTTTGACTCTGTTGAGCCGTTGCTTTGGCGACTACACTGGCTGCCGGTTCTGTTCCGGGCCAAATTCAAAGTGCTAGTTTTGACCTTTAAAGCCCTTTACGGCTCAGGTCCAGGGTATTTGAGGGACCGCCTCCTTCCATACAATCCTACCCGTGCTCCGAGATCATCTGGGGGCCCCCTTTTGACTGTGCTGCCACCAGGAGAGGTGAGAGGGATGGCGGCCACGAATAGGCCTTCTCGGTGGTGGTCCCCCGACTTTGGAGTACCCTCCCCTTAGAACTAAGAACTGCTCCCTCTTTGGCAATATTCCGGCAGGGGCTGAAGACCTTTTTATTCCAACAAGCTTTTAATTGTTGACAGGCTGGCTGGTTTTTATATTCTTTTTTAGTATCCACGGGGCTGTCTGTTTAAATTTTAATTATCTTAAATACTGTTTTTAACTATTGTTTTTAACTGTCAAATATTGTGTTTTTATTGTATTTTAAATGTTGTAAGCCACCTTGGGTACCTTCGGGCAGAAAGGCGGGGTATAAATCCAATAAATAATAAAAATAATAATAACTTGGACTTAGGCCGGCACCTGTTCAGCCAGCAAAGTTTGGCCGGCACAAGGGATACCATAAAGTATGTTTGGACCACTCTCGGCGTCAGAGAGGCCAGCAGTCAGACTTGCGCCATCCTCCCTGACTCTGAGAGTGGTTCAATTGAGCTTTACGGTGGCCCTTGTTCCAACCAAACTTTGGTGGTCTAACTGTGCCGGCCTAATTCCAGTTTAGGATTGCTCCCTCAGTGCGGAATATAATGCAAAATGCAATGAAACAAACCAGAGTGTAATGTCTTCATTCTATCAAACATTATGGCAAAAAAAAAAAAAAAGTAAGAAAATGAAAATACAACTGTGGCATCACTTCCTGTTGCTACACCACTTCCAGGGCATCATTTTGCCCTCTGGACCAGGCTACACTTTCATTAGCTACACCAGTGGCCCCACACCACGCTGCCTTTGGAACAGCAGGACATACTGTAGTTGTGCCAAAGCTAGCAACAACCTCCTGCCTTCAGGGCTGACTTTAGAAGTCCAAAGCAAAATGTTTTTTTGGGGGGGGGGGGCTACTCACCAGAATGCGAGGCACCTGGCAGCATAGCAGAGTCACCACCAACTGCTTTAGGGGGGCTGATCTGAAGCCAATCAGACCCACGGGGTAGGTGGGAAGACAGGCTGTCCAGCTGCAGTGCTCTGCTTGCCACGCTCTAATCACCATGTAATGCCTCAGCATGGAAATTGCCATGCTAGACCATCAGCTACAGAGTGAGGTGCTGGCTGAGGCTGTGGGTGCTCTGCTAGTTTGGGGCTTCTCCAGGGGTCCAATTTGTCAAAACTGATAAAATTACCCTAAGGCCGGCCCTGCCTGCCTTACCAGCCTTGCTTAGCAACCACCCTTAGGGCACAATCCTAGCCTGGAGTTAGGCAAGCACAGCGAGGCCAGCAAAGTTTGGCTGGCACAAGGGACACCATAAAGTATGTTTGGACCACTCTTGGAGTCAGAGAGGCCAGCATTTCTCCTACCCTACCAATCACAAGAAGCAGACAGTTACAGCGCACAGCAAGGCACATGTGCCATCCTCCCTGACTCCAAACGTGCTTTGCGGTGGTCCTTGTGCTGGCCAAATTTTGCTGGTCTGACTGTGCCAACCTAATTCCAGGTTAGGACTGCACTCTTATATGTGGCACCCTTACTGCCGACTCTGAGTTTGGAAAAGATACCCTCACTGGAGCCCTTGTTGCACATTTCTTATTGGTGATGTGGGGGAAAGCAGAGTAGAGTAAGCAGCAGATTCCTCTCCCTTAGGGTATCACCTCATGGGAACCTCCCTCACCCAGGCTGACTGCTCTTAACAAAAGACACACATGAAGCAGAGGCTTGGTAAAGATGCAAAAAGGAAAGGTTTACCCACAGTTCCATCAAATGCATATTTACAGCGTCTACTTAGGATCCGAGGAACAACAAACACTTGGAAAGTGAGGCCCTAGTGCTGCATCGCCGTGCATGGAGGTGTGCTTAAGATGGCAGGGGCCTCAGAGCCGTTGGTCTGCCCATCTTATCAGGTCAGTGGTCAGAGGACAAAAGATAAAGTGCTCAGAGGAGAAGGGAAGGGAATAAGGTCAAGGCCGCACCCCCGCAGGAATCACAGAGAGGACAGGTAAGAAGGGTCTGGGTCACAGGACATCACATTGTGCCCCCTTCAGACATTAGACTGCCCCCTGTAGACAGCAGGCGGAGTTGTGCCAACTCCAACAGCCCTCTCTCTGAGTTGGCTCACCTCCTCCTCACCACAAGCACTGCTGCCCTTTCAAATGCCCTCCTGCTGGGCCCAAGCGGCAGCAGTGCTCAGGGGAGAGGGCACAGTGAGAGGAGGCTGCTGTTCCTCCTCTTTCTTGTCACGGGCTGCTTGCTGGGAGAAGAGAAATAAACAGGGAGTGGCAGCAAAGAGTAGAAACAGTACGTCTTCTGTTATTCGGGGGGGTTGGCAGTGGGCCCCTGCTGGGGCGTGGGCCTCAGCAGACGACCAACAATGCCACCTCTGTCATTGGCCCTGGTGGCACCCCTACGTGAGAATAAATACCAGCTTCGTTTTAAAAGGAAGCACTTCTGCCCACCCTGATGGTGACAAATGGCTTTCAAGTCTAGTGGCTGCAGATCTTTGGGACAGCAAATCTTTCAAAGAGTGAATGGAAATGAGTCTCCATCAGGCCAATTAAAGCAAAAACGAGTTGTCAAACTTAGTGATTTTCAACCGGTGTGCCATTAATGTGCTGCTAAAGGTCTGCAGGTGCGCGATTTGGAGCGCAATCCTAAACTGGAGTTAGGCCGGCATAAACTAAGCCAATAACGTTTGGCCAGCACAAGGGCCATCATAAAGCGTGTTTGCACTACTCTCCGAGTCAGGGAGGATGGCTCACGTCTGTGTGCTGGTCTCTCTGACTCTGAGAATGGTCCAGGCATACTTTAAGGTGTCCCTCGTGCTGGCCAAACTGGCTGGTTTAGCTTATGCCGGCCTAACTCCATTTAGGATTGCGCCCTTGGAGTTTGGAGCACAGCAGTTGAAAACCACTGAAAAATTCTTTCGGGTTCTGTGGCTCTGCTTCTTGGGAAACTATAGCAAGGCCTGTTCCAGGAGTGGTGAGGCCCAATGTGGGGCATACCGGCAGGGCCCCCCCCCCCATTCACCAAGAACAGCACTTGTG
Organism: Lerista edwardsae; assembly: GCA_029204185.1. Classification (NCBI taxonomy): domain Eukaryota; kingdom Metazoa; phylum Chordata; class Lepidosauria; order Squamata; family Scincidae; genus Lerista; species Lerista edwardsae. Next base: position 18,495,896 of record JAJKFI010000007.1, on the reverse strand, counting down.
GTGCTGTATGCAAAGTGTGGCACCTGGAAATAGTTGGTGGTGACATGATGGCGTCACTGCCAACTGCTTCCAGGAGGCAGGGGCTGGTGGGAGGGCCCAAGGTAAAGCTGATCTGCTCACCCCACTGACTTATAGCCCTTAGAGATCCCGGCTACAGCAGCAGGCAATATGCTTGCTGCACTGGTGTGTGGTCCCCAAAAGCACGGGGCCCAATGTGATGACATTGGTCACATTGGCTTAAAGCTGGTCCTGGTCTATAGCAGCGGTTCTCAGACATTTTCACTGGGACCCACTTTGTAGAACAGCACTTATGTTGAGACTAACCGGAAATGATGTCAAGGCCGGAAGTGACATCATCAAGCAAGAAGTGCTGTCATTGTGATGTCAGGCACAATGCTAACCTGGAGTTAGGCCGGCACAGTTAGGCCAGGAAAGTTTGGCTGGCTCAAGGGCCACCGTAAAGCGCGTTTGGACCACTCTTGGAGTCAGGGAAGATGGCGTACATCTGTGTGCTGGCCTCTCTGACTCTGAGAGTGGTCCAAACGTACGTTACAGTGGCTCTTGTGTCAGCCAAACTTTGTTGGCCTAACTGAGCAGGCCTAACTCCAGGTTAGGATTGCGCCTGTCATCAAATGACACTCCAAGAATTCAAATTGGCATTCTTGGACTGCAGCAGTTGCACAACCATGAAACATCCCTGAGAGAAAGCAAGATCAGGACAAAATATTATGTAAAAGCACTGAATTAAAAGCAAAATTTTAAAAAAAAACCCTCACCTGAAAATTCAAACTCTTAACACTTACAAAAGGAATATAGCAAGAGTAAGGTCTGTAGCTTCCAATATGACCGCCTCCAGCTTTCTGCGACCTATCTGACATCAGGTCATGACCCACCAAGTGGGTCTCATACCACAGTTTGAGAAAGACTGGTCTATACACTGGTAACGAATTGTTTGCCAGTGGAGAAAAAGGAGCAGACAATTCGTTACTAGGGAGAGTTGTCCTAGAAATAGAGCTGCAGAACCTGGCAGAGTCTCCCAAAAGCTGGAAGTGACATCACAAAAGGCAAAGACTATCGAGTAGACCACAGAAGTCAGTGTGCCAGGAAGGGAAAAACATTGAAAATCACTTTTACGGAATAGAATTTCCATAGGCAAATCGTCAGGTTGTGATATTTTAACCATGTTAAACAACTGTTCTAATCCTCTGAACATTTGTTCTGTTCTGTTCAATTCCCACAGTAAATCCAATCTACAGTGAACCTGGCCTGACCCTCAGCCAAGGACGAACGGAGCCCCGAGTGCGCCCATGGCAGGGCGACGAAACCGCACCCCCAGCACGTCGCTCCGCCCCGTGCGTCGTCCAGCCACGCCTCCCTGCACCCGGAATAGCTCCATTTTGGAGCAGAACGGATGCGAGGGAGGGCGGGTGGGCCAAACAGTGCACGGGTGAGTCTGCGGACTCCGCACAATGGCTTGCGCCACCCTGCCACTGCCAGCGCCCATGGCTTGCGCCACCCCGGGCTACACCCTTCCTCCGCCTCTGCCCTCAGCCAATCTGCAATGCAGCCTTTGACTCTGAATAGTTCCAGACCAGGAATATCCTATTGGAACCAACCTCTTGGTATCTCGTCTCATTACACTGGCATGTAACGTCATCATTTTACCCTTGCTATTTTGGGGAGCGCGTGCACCCTCAGTGCACTATTCCTGGACATCTTTTTAAAGACAGACACAAAAATAGATTTCGGAGAAGTAATATCACTCGGCTAGTCATTAATAGCTTTCCTTAACATGTTGAATGGAGCCAGATATGTTAGAGAAACAGATGAGTTTCCAGTTCAGTTTCTATCCCCTCACTCTTCAATTACACAACAGAGTTCCAACAGGAAATAGAAAAGAAAGGGAAAATCCAAAATATTGGGTTGTACATTGGAATTGTACATACATAGGAGTGCCACCAGGGCCAATGTCAGAAGTAGCATTTCTATAGCACTTCGCATTTGCGGTGGTATATTTTAAGGACCAGGAACTTGTCATGACACTCCCATAGCCACGCCCCAGAAATACCATTACAAATCAATTTTACATTTCTTCTTTAGAATGTGTTCATCTCCTGCCATTTATTTCTCCTTTGAAACATATTAAATTTCCATTTAGAGATCTAGGTTGGGTTACCAGATAACTCGGGGACAGAGTGCCTATACCTTAAACCAGTGATGGCGAACCTTTTGGGCTTGGTGTGTCAAAACATAGGAAAACAATAAACTTGACTCTTCTGGTGTGTCAACCCCCTTCCCCCAAAAAGAGAAACAATTCTTTATATTCATTTATTGAAACAAAAAACAGTCCAGTCATGTGTGGTGCTATGTATTATATAAAGAAATATCAAACAATTACAAAAATGAAAAATGAGTAAAACAAACTCAGTTTTTGTCAAGTATTGGTGCTTGCTGGTGTGTCACCCCAAACATTGCAGTGTGTCATCTTTGACACGCGTGTCATAGGTTCGCCATCACTGCCGTAAACCATTGTCTAGAAGGGGGAATTTGGGCAGGTGCAGCTTTTTAAACCCTTCCATGCGGAGCTGCACCTGCCAAAATTCCCCCTTCTATGCAATGGTTCAAGGTATAGACACTCTGTCCCCATTTGTATAGGTAAGCCTAGATCTAGGAAACCTATTACTGGGCCACTTCCCTTAAGGCAGTGTGGGTCAGGACCCACTTGGTGGGTCGTGACCTGATATCCGGTGGGTCGCATAATGCTGGGAGCTATCATCTTAAAAGCTGCAGACCTTACTCTTGCTATATTCCTTTTGTGAGTGTTAACAGCATGAATTTTCAAGTGAGGGTTTTTTTTTGTTTTTTGTTCTGAGCCTTTGTCGAATATTTTGTCCCAATCTTAATTTCTGTCAGGGTTGTTTCATGGTTGTGCAATTCCTGCAGTCCAAGAATGCAAGTTTGCATTCCAGGAGTGTCATTTGATGACATCATAATGACGGCACTACCTGCTTGATGATGGCACTCCCACCCATGACATCACTTCTGGTGGGTCCTGACACAATTCACACTCTAAAAAGTGAGTCCTGGTGCAAAATGTTTGAGAACCACTGCTTTAAGGGGAATGGCCCAGTGTTTGTTCCCTATGGTCAGTGGTGTCAGCCTACCGGTTCGCTGGGCGGAGTTTCTTCGCTCGCTGGGAGGGTTTCCGTGGTGATCAGCAGCGTGCGGGCTTTCGCCATTACGCAACGGGAGGCAGCGAGCACGCTGCTGATCACCACAGAAACCCTCCCAGTGAGCGAAGAAACTCCGCCCAGCGAACCGGTAGGCTGACACCACTGCCTATGGTGGATTGCGACCTACCACTTTGGGGACGGCCAGTGGTGGGATTCAAATAAATTAACAACTGGTTCTATGACGTCATAGCCGGAGCCAAAAAAACCCCGAAGCCAGCCGAGGTAAGTGAGTGGGCGGGGCCCGGCCATTTAACAACCGGTTCTATAGAACCTGGGCGAACCCCCTGAATCCCACCACTGGGGACAACTGTTTTAGTGGGTTGCTTCTAATGCCTTTTACTTGTGTACTTTCAATAATTCCAGCAGTGGGGTCCCCCCAGGGGGACCGGATCCCTTAACATCCTATCATTCAAACACTAACCAGACCAGATCTTCTTGTGAGATTAGAAAGGTCTATTACTGGTGGTGAGGCTGTGGGTATGACTTATTTCTGAATCTGAATGCTACAATTCACAGATGATTCTGAAGTGGTACCATAGAAGTTGAATGTCAGCAAAGTGGGAATAGATGACCTCCAAAGTCTTCTATGCATGCCAAGTTTCTAGAACTGCTGGCTGTAAGAGCAAATGCTTCTGCCACATGTTAAAGTCAAGTATAAGATCCATTTTAATCGCTGCAACCCCATCGACTCTTGGATCATGTTATTAATTGTAATGGAAATCTTTTGGGAGTAAATACATTTTACATTTTACGAAATTGTGGCTTCTAGCCTACTGCTGGAAGTAGAAGTCAGCTGAAGTTGTTTATTTGCTTTATTTTTATAGAAGTTCTCTGAATCCATCTGATCAGGCAGGGGCTCTAGCGTTCCACCCCCTCTCACCCATCCAGCATTTACAAATGTGTTCCTTTTGTAATGGGTACTTAGTCACATCGACAAGCTATCCCCATGGCTGAGGATAGACAATACACAACATCATGGCACCAAGCATCCTCAAGTGAAAATAGCGCAGTTCACAATTGGTAACCATAGCAGCTGCAATTACTAAAATAAATTATAATGCTGAGTGCATATGAATTTGTCACTTCAGCAGCACCTTTATTTCTTTTTCAAATTGCAAAATGAAATTCTGTCAGAGGATCTGATGTAGGGGCAAAAAATCATCCTTGAGCTCATACTATATAACAGATATTTTATATAGTTGCTGGTGTTGCTTGTATGAGGACATCAAGCCTGCATAATCTCTAAGGGTGCTGCCACCTGCTTTGAAGCAGGCGATAGTTTGCCCTCTCCTGAAGAAACCCTCCCTGGATCCCACTAACTTAAACAACTTTCGGCCAGTCTTGAACATTCCATTTCTGGGCAAGGTGATTGAGTGGGTGGTGGTGTCACAGCTGCAGAGAGGGTACTGGAGGAAACAGATTATCTGGACCCATTCCAGTCTGGCTTCAGGCTGGGGTTCGGGACGGAGACTGCCTTGGTCGCCTTGGTGGATGATCTTCGCTGGGGAATGGACGGGGGGAGTACATCCCTGTTAGTCCTGCTGGACCTCTCGGCGGCCTTCGACACCATTGACCATGGTGTCCTTCTGGGTCGGCTGGCTGGGCTGGAGCTTGGAGGCACTTGGATGCTGAGGAGGCGGTTGAGGTTCTGGATTGCTGTCTGGAGGCAGTTGGGGGCTGGATGGGGGCGAACAAGCAGAAATTAAATCCGTATAAGACAGAGGTGCTCTTGGTCTGGAAATCCACAGCTCGGGTATTGGACTATCGTCCTGCTCTGAATGGGGTTGCACTCCCTCTGAAGGAGCAGGTCCGCAGCTTGGGGGTTCTCCTGGATTCACAGCTGCACCTGGAGGCCTAGGTGTCGGCGGTGGCCAGGGGAGCCTTTGCTCAGCTTCAGCTGATCTGGGAGCTGCGATCGTACCTGAGCTGCGCGGACCTGGCCACAGTGACCCACGCCCTAGTGACGTCTAGATTAATTATTGCAATGTGCTCTATGTGGGGCTGCCTCTGAAGACGGTCCAGAAATTACAACTAGTACAGAACGCGGCTGCTCGTGTGGTTGCTGGGGCACATAGGTTTGATTCTGTCGAGCCGTTGCTTCGGCGACTGCACTGGCTGCCGGTTCTTTTCCAGGCCCGATTCAAAGTGCTGGTTTTGACCTTTAAAGCCCTTTACGGCTTGGGCTTGGGGTATCTGAGGGACTGCCTCCTTCCATATAATCCTACCCGTGCTCTGAGGTAATGGGGTGTTTTTTTTTACTGTGCCGCCACCAGGAGATGTGAGATGGATGGCGGCCAGGAAGAGAGCCTTCTCGGCGGTGGCACCGCAACTTTGGAATACCCTCCCCTTAGAGTTAAGAACTGCTCCCTCTTTGGCAGTATTTCGGTGGGGGCTGAAGACCTTTTTTTTCAGCAGGCTTTTAGTTGTTGACAGGCTGGCTGGTTTTTGCATTCTCTTTTTATACTTTGCATACTTTATGATCCACGGGGTTTGCTGTTTCAAATTTTAATTGTTCTAATATCGTTTTAACTATTTTTTTAACTATTGTTTTAACTATTGTTTTTTAACTATTATATAATGGTTTTATTGTATTTTAATTTGTTGTAATGCCGCCTTGGGTGCCTTCAGGCAGAAAGGCGAGGTTTTTTATATATTTTATGATCCTAGGGATTAATTTGTTGTATGTTGTATTTTTAATATTGTTTTTATTGTCTTTTAATACTGTTTTTAATTGTTTTTTACTGTGTTTTTAACCTTGTAAATGCCGCCTTGAGGGCCTTGTGGCGGAAAGGCGGGATACAAATCAAATAAATAATAAATAAATAATAAATTTAATAAATAAATAAATAAATAATACGTCATTTACCAAGTGCCTAAAAGAATCATTGGTGCAGCATAGATTGTGCTGTAAATTATGATTTCTGTACCTCAAATCTCATTTCTACTATTACAGTGTTTCCCAAACTGTGGGTCAAGACCTGAATTTTGGTGGGTCACAAAACTGACAGACTGACAAACTATGTATTTTCAATACATAGGAAAATGTATTGAGCCCTATGGAAACCCAAATGGAGCAGCATGTGCATGTTTGCTTGTGAGTAGGTGAAGCGTGCCTTGGCTCTTATAGAAGGCCAAGTGAAGGGGAACACAAGGCCATCAGAATAGTCCTGACCCAATGAACATGGAGCTCAACAAAAGCTCCAGAAAGTGCCCCCCACACCATAATAAAAAGGATAAACACAGAGCTGGTAAAGTGAAACTTCTTAAATAATTTGTCTCGTAAAACTGGGTGGGTCCCAACAGATCGTCATTTTAAAAAGTGGGTCCCAACATTGGAAAGTTTGGGAACTGCTGTACTATTAACATTCAATCAACAGTATTTATATACCACTTTTCAACACAAAGTTCACAAAAGGAGTTTACAGGCAAATAATAAAATTAACTAATTTTAATAATAAATAATAAAGTGAACTAATAATAAAGTGAACTCACTTGGTAGCCTCAGTCCCTTTCAGCTCCCCAGCATCCATGGAAGCTTACATCTGTGGGTGCCAAATCCGCAGAGAAGTAGGGCCCACTGTATCCATACTAAAGAGTATTGGGGTACCATCCATCAAAAAGTTCTCCCACACAGGCATCACTGAAGTGAATGGAAGGAGTGCAGGTATAAACCCAACTCCTGCTGGGTTGTGCCTTCTTTTGGTGCTGTAAACAGTACTTGTAGTATAAACAGTTGAATTTTAGGGCTGTTCATGCATGCTGTTTGAGCTGTGTGCATGGAATTCCCTCATTATGTTCATTAGCACACACAACCACTATCGTACATCTGAGCGGGACAGTAAAATGAAGGCATGTACAAACCCAACATGCATGCAGGCTGATACTTCAGATGATACTTTGCAGCACCGCCTGGCCTTATGCGATCAAGGATTTATGCGGGCCATGAGCATCTATTCACCTGGACTAGTCAAGGACAGGTAGGCAATTAAATGCTGGGTTAGATGATTTAGGTGTTCCAAAATCCATGTGGAGATCAGCATTTCTCTTCATGGAATAACTGCATGTTTGAATGCGAAACCTACGTGGGTTTCCTTACCCACAATTTTCCCCTCGCAGAATGATCCCAGCACCCTTTTCATGTTTTAATCCGTGAGCGCCATGGAGTTATTATACACTGGAGAAGCCATGACGTCATATTCTTGAAGCCGTGGGTTTAAAAAGATGGCTGACTCAGATCATTGCCACGAAGGAGGAGGCTTGCCGCGAATTCATGAATAAAAATCTCCCTGCACGCGTGTAAAACCTTTTAATCATGCCTGCGTGTTCTGCATACGGGTGTGTGAATCGCTGTACGAAAAATGGGACTTAATTTCTGCGGAAAGATTCATGTATTCTCATTACATCGGTTCAATAAAACTACAGTTCAGTGAGTACATTATTTTTGAAGCTGTGTAATTTCTTGTGTGTATAATAATGTTTCTACACGATCACACGTTTTTATTTTCGTAAGTTTTTACTTCAGGAGTAAACTATTCAGTCCCAAACAGTACGCGCAAAGCAATCTGAAATGCTTGGAATCAGCATTGTTTTGAGTTCAAAAACATGGCCGCTAAGCCCGCCCCCTGGCTTCAATTCGCTCCTATTAATTCTTAAGGCAGAGCCATGGGTTGGTGAGCGCCCAATCTTCCATGTGGGTTTCCAATGTATGGTTGGAAAACCCACGAGGTTGACAATATCCATTGACGTTGAGTTTTGTGATTTTAGAAAAGGGGAGGCAGTGCCGTAGAGCAGGGGTGTCAATGTTGTTTCATATAGTGGGCCAAGTAGCATTCATGATGCCTGCTGAGGGCCGGAAGTGAGGTCATTAAGCAGGAAGTGAGGTCATTAAGCAGGTCATGACCAGCAATAAGCGCTTTTTTTCCCCTCACAGAGGAGCTCACGAACTGCAAATGACAGAAGATTTGCAAATTTTGATGTTTTCAAGAGTGCAGTTATCATGCAGGCAGTGAAACTTCAGCAGAAACCAGCAGCAGAGATGGTGCTGGTGGTCCTGGGAGAGCCCGAGGGCTGAATAATGAGCTTCTGGAGGCAGAGGCAGATCTAAGGGAGGGCAAAGCTCTAAGTGTTGCAAGAAGCCTTACCCTGTCATGTAAATCCCTCCTCTCCCTTGCTGCTGTAGCCAGTAAGCAACACCAAGATGTTGCTTTTCCCTGTGAGGATTGGCTAGAACGGTGCAGGAGAGGAGTGATTTCCACTGCAAGGTAAGGCTTCTTGCAAACTTAGAGATTTGCCCTCCCTTAGATCTGCCTCTGTCTGGAGGCTACATTCAGCCCTAGGGCCTTATGTTTGACACCCCCTGCTCTTAGATTTGCCAGGTTTTCAAGATGGCAATAAGGGACACATGAAGTGACATCACAACAGGAAAGGACATCACACCTGGACATTTTTTAAAAAATGAAAAATGGAGGGACGCATCCTAACCCAGCAGCGTGCCCCCTCCTGCTGCCCCCAAGCATGCAGTCACCTCACAGTCATCCTCATTCATATTGTTCACATTTTTAGACCACCCTTCTTCCATATAAACATCAGAGCACCCAGTGCAAAAACACGTTTACAGTTAGAATCAATGGAGGGGAGCGGAGTGGGTGGGGGAAAGATCGCCACATAAACATCAGAGCACCCAGTGCAAAAACACATTCACACTCAGAACCAAAGTGGGGGGTGGGTGGGAAGGAAAGGAAGAGCTCCTTACTTTCAGCCTCCATCGTCACAGCCCCTCATATCTGCTGCTGTTGCTGCTGCTGCTGCTCTGAGCCACGCTGCAAACTGAGTGCAAAAGAGTGGCTGGGGCGGAACCTTGCATTGTGGGAGCCAATTAAGGTAAGAAGGACAAGAAGGGGGTGAATGACTTTGAGGCTAGCCAATAGAAGGACAAGAAGGAGGTGCATTACTTGGAGGCTAGCAAATAGAAGGGCGAGAAGGGGTGAATGACTTTGTGGCTAGCCAATAGAAACATGGCTCTCAAAAGAACAACAGTGATCTTAATTTTAAAACAGGATTTGTAATGTCCCGTTTAAGAGTAATACGGGATACAATTTCAAAACCTGAAATACGTGATGTCCCTTACAATACGGGATGCCTGGCAAGTCTACCTGCTCTGTACTGTCACCTGGTGGAGCCCTGCTTTGCCAGAGCTCATCAACCCCTTGCTTTAAAGGGCCCTCATCTCTGAGGGACACTGTAAACATATGAGTTTTCCTCTCCAACCCACCACTGATGGAGCCTCTCTGGTCAGTGCAGAGGGAGAAGGGAGAGAAGCAGTGGTCATCTCTTGCTCTCTGGACTACCCAGGGTGATGTAATTTGCCCTCAGAAGGGCAAACGCTTCAGAAGGGGAACTCCCACCCCTTTTAACATGCAAGTGCTGCTGGGGTACGTACAGTGGAGAAATTCAGCCACTTCTCACCAGTTCTGCAGAACCGGTTGTTAATTTATTGATATACAAAAAGTTGTTGTTGTTCAGTTGCTAAGTTGTGTCCGACTCTTCACGACCCCATGGACCACAGCACGCCAGGCCTCCCTGTCCTCCACTACCTTCCTGAGTTCGCCCGATTTCATGTTCGTCGCTTCGCTGACACTGTCTAACCATCTCATCCTCTGCCACCCCCTTCTCCTTTTGCCTTCCATCTTTCCCAGCATGAGGGTCTTTTCGAAAGAGTCCTCTCTTCTCATCAGGTGGCCAAAGTACTTGAGCTTCAGCTTCAGGATTTGTCCTTCCAGGGAGCAATCAGGCTTGACTTACTGGAGGATTGACCGATTGGATCTCCTTGCAGTCCAGGGGACTCGCAGGAGTCTTCTCCAACACCATAATTCGAAAGCATTTATTCTTTGGCGCTCTGCCTTTCTTATGGTCCAGCTCTCACAGCCATACATTGCTACTGGGAAAATCATAGCTTTGACTATGTGAACCTTTGTTGGCAGGGTGATGTCTCGGCTTTTGATTAAGTTGTCTAGGTTTGCCATAGCTTTTCTCCCAAGAAGTAAACGTCTTTTAATTTCATGTCTGCAGTCACCATCTGCGGTGATCTTGGAGCCCAGGAAAATAAAGTCTGTCACTGCTTCCATTTCTTCCCCTTCCATTTGCCAGGAAGTGATGGGAGTGGTTGCCATGATCTTAGTTTTTTTTAATGTTGAGCTTCAAGCCAATTTTGGCACTTTCCTCTTTCACCCTCATCAGAAGGTTCTTTAGGTCTTCCTCACTTTCTGCCATTAGAGTGGTATCGTCGGCATATCTGAGGTTGTTGATATTTCTCCCAGCAATCTTGATTCTAGCTTGTGAGTCATCCAGCCCAGACTTTCTCATGATGTACTCTGCATATAAGTTAAATAAGCAGGATGACAGTATACAGCCTTGTCGTACTCCTTTCCCAATTTGAAACCAGTCGGTTGTTCCATGTCCAGTTCTAATTGTTGCTTCCTGACCCGCATACAGGTTTCTCAGAAGGCAGATAAGGTGGTCTGGTACTCCCATCTCTTCAAGAACTTGCCACAGTTTGTTGTGATCCACACAATCAAAGGCTTTAGCATAGTCAATGAAGCAGAGGTAGATGTTTTTCTGGAACTCTCTTGCTTTCTTCATGATCCAGCGAATGTTGGCAATTTGATCTCTAGTTCCTCTGCCTCTTCGGAAACCAGCTTGTACATCTGGTAGTTCTCGATTCACATACTGCTGAAGCCTAGCTTGTAGGATTTTGAGCATTTTGTAGGATTTTGAGGATTTTGTAGGATTTTGAGCGAGCCTTAGACTGCAATTTTACTCACACTTAGGTCATAAGAACATGAGAAGAGCCCCACTGGATCAGGCCAAAAGCCAGCTTCCTGTATCTCACAGTGGCCCACCAGGTGCCTAAGGGAGGTCCCAATCCAAACCAACATTCCAGCACTGAGGCACCCACAATGCAGTCTCAAGGTAGGGGAACAAACATACCCTTACCTTGAGGTAGGGTTACCAGATACAAACTGGAACAGTGCCTATATCTTTAGGGAAGAGGGAATTTGGGCAGGTGCAGCTCATCATGGAAGGATTTCAAAAACTGCACCTGCCCAAATTCCCTCTTCTATACAATGGTGAAAAGGTAGAGGTGCGCTGTCCCAGTTTGCATCTGGTATCCCTCCATGACTGCCACCCCCCACCGCAGGACGCACACGTTCCGTTGGCACAGCTGCATCAGTGCTGGAAAGCTGGATAGGATTGGGCCTTACCTGGGCACAAGTTCCATTGAACTCACTGGGCCATAATTCTGGGTAGATGTGCATTGGCTTGCACTATAATTGGCATAACAAGGATACAGCTATTGTTGTGTGTGTGCTGCAAGGATGCAGCTAATGAGGGCTATCCTTGGGTTTGCTTCGTACATTACCTCTTGTAATGAGAACAAAGACACAAGCAAAAAGCATACTGTAAAAACGGCATACACAAGTATAAATTCTGGTTGCTGGTGGTGAAATACAGTATGCTTGAGCAGTGGTGCAGGAGTGATTGGGCTCTTCTGTCAGTTCTGCATGTGTGCTTGAAGAAGCTCAGATTGATACATATCTGGGCCTTTTGTAAATGATGCTTTTCAGGTATAGTTTGCATTGGAGAATCTGGGAAGAAAAGCTTGCACAACCCCACATTATTTTTGCTATGCCATGCTTGAGTTTTTCTTTAGAACTCTGTTCCAAACCCACAGAATAATAATTGCCAATGCCATCCTCCTCTCCTTGCATTGAAACAGTTTATTAAGATACGAGAATAGTAATTACTGGAACGATAATAAAAATAGATTGTGTCAAGCTTGCCACTTGTGAAGAGGATTTTTTTCCCCAGGCCTGTTGCTTCTTTATTAGTCAAGACAAGCCGTGCAATGGCAGAGATGCCCATTTGGTAGAAGGCAAAAACCCGCTTTTTCTGCTGTCACCTAAAAAGATGTGCTCATGTCACCTCCGATACCAATATGTGCAGATTCACGTCATATGTCTTAACGCAAACCGAAATAGTAAAATAATTGCCTGCCTTACAATACTCAGGGCGCAATCCTAAACTGAGTTAGGCTGGCATAAGCTAAACCAGCAACGTTTGGCCAGCACAAAGGACACTATAAAGTATGTTTGGACCACTCTTGGAGTCAGAGAGGCCAGCACACAGGCATGCATCATAAGGACATAGTGGAGCTGGAAAAGGTGCAGAAGAGAGTGACAAAAATGATTACAGGGTTGGGGCACCTCCCTTATGAAGAAAGACTGCAGCATTTGGGGCTTTTCAGCCTAGAAAAAAGGCGCCTGAGGGGGGACATGATTGAGACATACAAAATTATGCACGGAAGGGATAGAGTCGATAAAGGGATGTTCTTTTCCCTCTCTCAAAACACCAGAAACAGGGGGCATCCGCTAAAACTGAGGGTTGGGAGAGTTAAAACAGATAAAAGGAAGTACTTTTTTACCCAGCAGGTGGTTAGTCTGTGGAACTCTTTGCCACAGGAGGTGGTGATGGGATCTGGTCTAGATGCCTTTAAGAGGGGATTGGACGGATTTCTGGAAGAAAAGTCCATCGTGGGCTATAGGCCATGATGGGTTGGGCAACCTCCTTACATTAATAGCAGGCTACTTCAGAATGCCAGGTGCAAGGGAGTGGCAACAGGATGCAAGCATCTTGTTGTCTCATGCCTCCCTGGGGCACATGGTGGGCAGCTGTGAGATACAGGAAGCTGGACTAGATGGGCCTTTGGCCTTATCCAGTGGGACGCTTCTTATGTTCTTATATTATGTTCTTCCTAACTCCAAGAGTAATCCAAAAACGCTTTATGGTGGCCCTTGTGCTGGCCAAACTTTGCTGGCTTAGTTTATGCAGGCCTAACTCCAGTTTAGGATTGCGCTCTCAGTCAATTTTAGCTTGTGATGAGAGTGCTCACATTTGGTCTTCTGTGTTTTTGGAAGGAATTGTGGGGAGGGGCAGATAACAGATTTGTGTATTACAGGCATGCCCTGGTACCTGCTCGAATTCCGTTCCAGATCCCACCATGGATACCTGAAACTGCGGATACTGGGGATGCCTTTTTAGAGATGGGGAACATCAATGGTTTTGCTGCAACAAGGTTAAAAAAAAATTTGTTTGATGTTCCCTTATCTTTTTAATAGGAGTCCCAGTATCCATGGTATCTGTGGATAACTGAAACCGTGGATACAGAGAGCACAATCCTAACCTGGAGTTAGGCCAGCCCAGTTAAGTCAGCAAAGTTTGGCTGGCACAAGGGCCACCATAAAGCACTTTTGGACCACTCTTGGAATCAGGGAGGATGGCACATGTCTTGTGTGCTGGACTCTTTGTCTCCAAGAAAGGTCCAAATGTACTTTATGGTGTCCCTTGTGCCGGCCAAACATTGCTGGCCTAACTGTACCAGCCTAACTCCAGGTTAGGATTGCGCCCTGAATCAATGGATACCGGAGCATGCTTATATTTAGGCCATTCAGGCTTAATGGCCTTCCAGTCCTCTGTAACTTTTGAGCTGGGCCTATTTGGGTAGCATTCTAAGAGTTTCCACCATTGAAAGCTCCCACTGTAAAATGGAAAGAACATTTTGCTTGTGCAACATTTTGCTTGTGAGTAAGTGGGACCCGGGGAGGGGGTGGAGTTTGGATGTGAATCCAAACCCCATACCTGTTGCACATGGCCCCAATTCGGGCCGCACGGTGTGCTTGGACCTGTGCCCGCTATATAGCGTGCGCAGATTCAAGTAGCCCATAGGGGCGGCTGGCGCCTACCCTGGGGCAAAGGGACAAATGTGCCCTTGCTCCATGGAGGCTCCAGCCTGCTCCCAAGCTGTGCTAGTTACAGCGCAGGCCCACTGGCTTGCCTGTTCCAGCACAGTTTAGGATTGCGCCCTCAAAGAGGAAAAGCATGCATTAGGCATAATATGTAGAATTACATTTGCAATTCTCAGGCTATTTTTTCCTATGCAGAAACCCAGTCACACACTGGCGAAAGCGGGAAAAATGAGGGCTGGCTCTAATTTCAGAATAGTCCAGGAATACTTGCAGGCATAGTCCACTTGCAGCTGAGCTATGCATCTCATGTCCATTTTCTCAAAATATACTGTAAAGGTAAAGGTTTCCCCACGACCAAATGGTCTAGTCGTGACCGACTGTAGGGGGCGGTGCTCATCTCCGTTTCAAAGCCCGTAGAGCCAGCGTTTTGTCTAGGACAAGCTTCCGTGGTCATGTGGCCAGCATGACTATGGGCCAAGGCGCACAGAACACCGTAACCTTCCCACCGAAGTGGTCCCTATTTATCTACTCGCATTTTTATATGCTTTTGAACTGCTAGGTTGACAGGAGCTGGGACAAGCAACGGGAGCTCACTCCGTCATGCAGTCTTCAACTCCCAACCTTCCAGTCGGAAAGCCCAGCAGCAGCAGTTTAACCCACTGCGCCACCATGTTCCTTAAAATATACTGTACTAGGAATCAAACAATTAGGTCTAAGAGTGGGAAACACTTCCCACCTTGTGGTGGTGAATGGGTGGCAGTCAGGTAGCAGCCAGGCAGTAGACAGACAAGCATATGTTTGGTGGCCTATCCCTTACTTTTTGGGATCCTATCAGTGGTTCCCAAAGTGTGCACCGCAATTACCTGATGCACTGCAGAAAGCAGAAAGGGGTGTCATTTCTTCATGAACCAATTTTTGTTAGTGTTGTAAGTGGTTTGCTAACCACGCTAACTAGCAGCAGTTCACAAATGCCCCCATCATGCAAATGTCCTTTCTGTCTCTGTTTGTGTCTTGCCAACCCCTGGCCCTGCCTTAACAATTAATAGGCATGAATTTAAGCCATGGACGGAACAATATGGCTGACTCAGATCATCGCCGCGAAGGAAAATTACATTAAAATCTCTTCATGACACAAGTAGTTGTCAATATGAGAGTAATTTTTTTTTTACTTCTAGACTATTAAGAGTATTTTTTTTAACTTCTACACTCACCCCCCCAAAGAAAAAAAAAACAAATTCTGTTAATGTTCAGTACTCACTGAACGGTCGTTTTATTGAGCCGATGTAATGTGAATACATGAATCTTTCCGTGGAAATTAAATCCCATTTTTCATACAGCAATTTGCACACCCATATGCAGAACACGCAGGCATGCTTAAAGACGTTGAAATTAACTTTTACATGCCTGCAGGGAGATTTTTATTCGAGAATTCGCAGCAATTCTCCTCCTTGTGAGTCAGCCATATTGTTCCGTCCATGGCTTCAAGAATGTGACGTCATGGCTTCTCCAGTGTATAATAATTCCATGTGTCTTGCTGTCTCCTGTGCTGTCCACTTCCTGCTAGAGTCATGTTGATTACAGACCCCCAATTCACTTCCTGTTAGCATCACACAAGAGCAGGTTGGAGGATTGCAATTAATGTGACACTAACAGGAAGTGAACAGCACAGGAGACAGCGACACAGGAGACAGTGAAAAGAGGGTGGAAACAGAAACAGATCTGTGCTATGGATTTGTGCTAAAAATTCCTTCCTTCTCAATATTTTCTGAGGAGCATGGGAGTTCATGGCTTCATTTCCTATCATGCTGCACCATGTAATGGGAGAGTTTTTTACTACTATGCACATGCCCTAAAAAGGCACCTCTGAGCATGTGAAGAGTGAATGTCTCTTTAGTGCACTGACAACGTTCAGGTCCCTTGCTCAGTTCTGGGGACCCCAGGCTAACAGCCAGTAGGTCAAGAGAGCTGTGGGTAGAAAACGTTTAGGAACCACCGTCTGAAATATGTTCTTTACTTGCATATCCTTTTTTTTTTCCTTTGATGCATTTAAGGCAAACACCTGCATTTTCAAAGGATTTTTGACGTTTCCAATAACATACAATGAAGCTGCTCAAAATGAGGCATTACAAAATCAATTTCTGCCTTTTAATCTCCAATTACTGCTTTTCTCATTTCCATCACGATGGAACAGAGAGAGGGGCACATGTGAGAGACAACAGAACAGAAGCAATGGAAGCATTGTTTGAATTCTGTTAAAAGACACTTTGGGTCAATATTTGTATTGGAAAGTCTCTGTAAAAAAGCTCTTTCCTGGAGTGTTTTGACAGGCCTGTTTGTCCTTGGTGTAACACAGCCTGGAATAACTCAAATATCCCCAAATGGAGAGCAGGGAGCTGAAAGCCGCTGTAAATTCCAAATTAGTTAACAAGTGTTGTAAAAGTCTTTGGGCGCAGTCCTAACCTGGAGTTAGTCTGGCACAGGCCAGAAAAGTTTGGCTAGCACAAGGGCCACCGTAAAGCGCGTTTTGACCAGTCTTGGAGTAAGGGAGGATGGTGCCGGCCTCTCTGACTCTGAGAGTGGTCCAAACATACTTTACGGTGTCCCTTGTGCCAACCAAACTTTGCTGGCCTAACTGTGCTGGCCTAACTCCCGGTTAGAATTGTGCCCTTAGAAGGTTTATGGCACAGGCAATGTTTGAGGAAAGCTTTTGGCTGAAAATCTTTTCTAATGGAAAATAACTAAAAATGAAATGAAATGGGCCCCCTGTATCAAGTGAGCACTTTACAATCTCAGGAGATTTGGAAAGAAAACATGAATTGTTGCTGAAGAAATTGGATTCCCATGTCAGTACGTGTCACGTTTGGAAGGCGTGATCTGTCATTTGTCAGATTAATTCATTCCTTTTACCCCCCAGCTATTTTTAAAGACAGAAATTGCTCTCAAATATGACTTTGGATAGCTAAATTTTGCAGCTCAGACCCCCTACAATATTCTTCTTTGCAATTCTCTTCCGTTTGTTTAAAATAATACTTCCATTCTTCTCTCTTTCAGGCATATCACGTCCATATTTTCATCCTAGATATTTTTTCATTCCTCTATTTATGTTTCCATTTTCATTTTATGCCTCCATTTCAAATTCAGCCCACGTGGCTTCAGACACCCTTATTGTATTTATTACAATAGCTTCTTCCTTGCCTTTCTATGTTAAAGCCAGTTTCAGGTGGCTTCCAATGAACAATAATTAAAAACAATTAAACAGGGACAGTTCAAGAGCTACTGATGCCTGAGGTAGCATGAACATAAGAAGAGCCCCACTGGATTAGGCCCAAGGCCCATCTAGTTCAGCTTCCTGTATCTCACAGTGGCCCACTAGATGCCTCAGGGAGCACACAAGACGACAAGATGTTTGATCCTGTTGCCACTCCCTTGCACCTGGCAGTCTGAGGTAAATTCTGAGGTAAACACATTGGTGGCTGGTCAAGATTCTCCACAGCATTTCAATTTGACAGACACCAGAACCAGATGCTCCTCTTCAGACATGTACTCATAAGAACAGCCCCACTGGATCAGGCCAAGGCCCATCTAGTCCAGCTTCCTGTATCTCACAGCAGTCCACCAGATGCACATAAGACAACAAGATGTCTGCATAGTCCCTGCATTGCCCTCCCAACCCAATAATGTGCCAGAACTGACTCCTCCCCCTCCATATTTCTTCTTCCTCTCTGTCACCTTTTTCCAATCCAGAGAGTGGAAGGAGAAACAGCAGAAGGGAAAGAGAGAGATGGCAGTCCTTAACAACCACTTCAGCTGGCTTAATGGATGGGCTGGCCCTGTAGTTAAACATAGGGTGCAATCCTAAGCAACTTTCCAGTTCGGACATAGCTGTGCCAGTGGGACATGTGGTGGAATAGTAGTCTCGTTTGCTCCCATATCTCAGAACTGCATTTCCCTTACCTTGATACTGGAAAGTTGCTTAAGACTGCACCCATAGTACTGAAAATACAAATACAAATACATTTCAGAAATACAAATGCAGAAATCTCCACTTTTGCCAAGCACATGAACATAATTTTAAAATAATCCAGAAGAATGTGGTCAATTTCATCTTCCAGTTTAGTGAAATTGACCTTCTCTAAAGAGGTGGTTCTTTAGCACAGGGACCCACTGTTTAGAAAGTCAATCTATCCGGGACCCACTGAAAGTGATGTCATGGCTGGAAGTGCCATCATTATGACAACAGAGTCTGCTGCTTTCCTGAGAATGCAGCAATAAATTGGGTTATTTTGCAGCCATTTCCCAATAGCAAAGAGAATCAGAAAGAAAAAAGCCTATTCACAACCTTGACACAAGCAGAACAAACACACCGCCCTCCCCCTTTCCCAGCATCCCATCTTCCCATATTTTCAATATGGCTGCTCTAGGTGCTTCATGACCCGCCTGAAATTGGCTTGCAACCCACTGGTGGGTCCCAACCCAGAGTTTGGGAACCACTGCTCTAAAGGAAGGGAAGCATTTCCCAGAATAACTTTGTTCTTTCTAGATAATGAATCTGACAAAGCTTCACAGGAACAAATATTCTGCATCTGTATCCTAAACCCTGGGCATTTGACACAGCACACACACACAAGAGCATGCGGACACGGACACGGACACACACATGTTTAGGAGCACTTGTGGCTGGAGACTATGCCCTGCTGCGCCAGCAAAGCAGCAAGTGTGATTGTTTGCCTCTGCTGATACAGCAGCCACAGCAGATGGCTGGGCACCAGTGGCCAGGCAGAAGCTCAGCTCAAGCAATTGCAGAGACATCAGTGCAGTTGTATCTGCAAAGGACCCCCTGCTTTGCCCGACATACTCTCACTATACAATATATTTGCAAGTCATCCCTTCCTATTTGCAGATCACGAAACTAAAAAACCCCAAGCACAAATTTCAGAGGCCACGTGTAGAGAATCATAGAAGTGCCAGCTCCAAAATCACAGACTGGCTCCTCACTTGCACACTTCAAGGTCTCTGCTCTGTTCTAATCTCCTCTGCTGCCTTGCTTATTGCTTAGCTCCTCCTTCTGCATCTTAGGTTTCCCTTGTGTCTGTTCTCAGCTGATTAAACTGCTAATTCATTAGAGTCCAGTGGGAGGAAACTGGGACTGCAATCCCAGGCACAGGTTCCTGGGAGTAAATGCCATTGAACACAGTGGGACTTACTTCTGAGTAAACATGCATATATAGCAGACGCTCCAGCGAGTGGGGACACGAGCGGCGAGTGCTGTCCTGCGACGAAGTGCCTCGTCCGAGACCAAGTGCCAGGTAACAAGCGAGTTACGCATCTGTGCGAGTTAAGCAGCAGGGCGAGGAAGCCAGGGCCCCAGACTCTGCCCTCTCTCTGAGAAGCAGGGCAGCTCATCCCTAAATAAACACAGAGATGGAGGCAGACAGCCAGCAGTTGGGCGGGGGCTATCCAGTGTTTCCCTTTCATGGATCACTGCCTTGTCGTGGCGAAGGGGCTTGAG
>JAJKFI010000007.1:18447425-18464032 GCA_029204185.1 Lerista edwardsae | reverse complement strand
AATCAATCAATCAATCAATCAATCAATCAATCAATCAATCAATCAATCAATCAATCAATAGTATTTATATATTGCTTTTCAATACAAAGCTGTTTACAGGCTAATAATAATAAGGAAGTTAAATGGCTCCCTGACCCAAAAGGGCTCACAATCTAAAAAAATGTAGAACACCACCAGCAACAGCCACTAGAAAAGACACTAAGCAGGGGTGAATAGGAACAATTACTCTCCTCCTGCTAAATATAAGAGGAGCACCACTTGAAAAAGTGCCTCTTGCCCAGTTAGCAGGGGTTGGTTAGGGAGGGAAAATCAGTTAGGGAGGTCAGGTTGGAAGATGGGTGAAGGTAACAGCAATTTGAGAGGAGGGAAACAAGAGAGGTAGTTGAGGAGGAGTGGGGATCAAGGAGGTTTGGGGCTTTGTTTTTTTAAGCAGAGAAAAAGACATGATCATTGTTCAAAGAAGAAGGAAGGAAGGAGAGAGGGAGGGAGAGGTTACCAAGGGGACAAGAGAGCAGGATCTGGAATTGGAGATGGAGAGGGGATGAGCCAGCAGCAGTAGGGAAGCCTGCACATTGCCATTGCCATGGGGCATTGTGGCACCTGCAGTATTTACATGCCGTCCCCCTCTGGCTACACTTCTGTATTGGAGTAACAGATACAAAAGCGCACCATAGCTTTATATAGCACTAAACTTCCATCCCAATCGAGATGCAGATTTCTGCCAAGATAGACAGCAGTTCTTTCTGTCTAAGTATGATATTGTATTGAAATCACATTCTCACTTTCTAAGCCATGCAAATGCTGGAAAACTCTTGGCAATTCCTGGAAGTTTTTACAGCTTCTTTTCTGGGAAGACCTGTACAACGTGCTCTGGAAGTTCTTCCACTTTTGCTCATAAAAGCTTCCAGCTGCCCTAAATAACTGGGGCAAGAAAAGAAAGGTAGTACTTAATCATTTCAACAACATTTATATTAATTCCTTTCCATTCAGCATTTTCTGGGCACGCTATATTTCAGTTTCTAACCTGAGTAACAATGCAGCACATTTGAGCCAAAAATAATCTTTATATAAGCAGGCTAAAAATGAAGTCTTGCAAACCTGTACTCTGCAGATACTGGCTAAGTTGCTGTGATAGAATATTCACAAACATCCTGACTGTGGAGGGGAGGAGGACTGGAATAGAATGTTAAAACTCTGTGCAGCCTCTCTGAGGGAAGCAGAAAGTTTTGTTTGGTTTTCAGAAGAACTTTACACAGGGAGATGGAGAAAGGAGAGACTTTGGACTACAGGGTGCCTGGCAAGGTAAGATAAGGGACTAAAGAAGGGGGATGAGAAAAGCTGGAGGCAATGAGCAAAGATGGGGGAAAGGTCACATATAGGTCCAAGGGGCAGAAGAGCATGTAAACCTCAGGGGAGATTAAGGGCTCAGGAGGAAAGGGAGTGGAATACCAAGGAGGAAAGAAACCAGATGGGGGCCCCCACCCTCCCCACAGAGCCCCTTACTCACCAAGAAGAGCACTTGTGGTGCCAAGCGCAAAATCTGGCACCTGGAAATAGTTGGTGGTGACGTCACTGCCAATTGCTTCCAGGAGGCCCATTTTGGGACAGCTGATTGGCTGCCAAATGGAGCAGCTGTGCAATGGAACGACCTGTGCCACTCGTGACGGGGAAAGCTTTCCCAGCACACAGCGGTCTGCAGTTTGGAGACTGCTGTTTTTATGCCACCTCGCTATCTGCTAATTTGCTTATCTGCAATCAATCAATCAGTCAATCACTAGTATTTATATACCGCTTTTCAACACAAAGTTCACAAAGCGGTTTATAGGCAAATAATAACATTAAAGTTAAATGGCTCCCTGTCCCAAAAGAGCTCACAATCTAAAAGAATGGAGAACACCACCAGCAACAGCCACAAGAAAGACACTGCGCTGGGGTGAAAAGGGACAATTGCTCTCCCCCTGCTAAATATAAGAGGACACCACTTGAAAAAGTGCCTCTTGCCCAGTTAGCAGGGGTTAACAATGGGGTTAGAAATGGGCAGAATTGCTTCTTACCTCATTATCTGCACCTCTTGTCCTTGTTATCCGCTATGCAGAGACCTTCCAAAGGCTGCAGGGATCTTCAGAATTGCAGATAAGCAAATTAGCAGATAGCGAGGTGGCATAAAAACAGCAGTCTCCAAAATGCAGACCGCTGTGTGCAGGGAAAGCTCTCCCCTTCACGAGTGGCACAGGTCATTCCATTGCACAGCTGCTCCATTTGGCAGCCAATCAGCTGGCAGGGACACTCTAGGCATTCATGTCTATGCCCGGCGTCCTGCTGGACAGCATTTTGGGATGCCTGGGCATAGAAGCAAATACCCAGATTGTCCCTGCCAGCCAATTGGCTGGGAAATTCAGTGGCTGTGTGATGGAATGATCCACACCACTAACAATAGAAAAGGCTTCCCATGGGTGCCAGGTCTGGCTCATGGGCTGTAGTTTGAGGCCCTTGCTATAAAAGGAGGAGAAGCCAAGGCTTAAGTCAGGAGTTTTCACCGTATTTCCTACTGTCCACAGATCACTTGGTGGGTATCTTACTGGTGTATTATAAGGTTTGTAATAATATGTCCCTACTTTGAGAAAAAGAATTTAACTCACAAAATGTATTTGCCATCACTGCTGTGCACAAGTATTTATCCAGTTCACAGAGCAGAAATCAGCTTTGAATCTTTGGGAAGAACTCACATTTGCGGAGATCTGGGGAAGTTTTGGTCATGCAACATCCTGGAGGGAATGACCTGGTATTATGCAAAATAGTTCCCTGTTGTCTTTACCTCTAACTGCAGCCAACCCTTGGAATCCAGGAATTTGTTGTTTACGAATTAATTGTTGTCATTGGGCTTCTGCCTTTGAAAAAAGGAAATGCCTGCGCTACATAACGTTTGTGTTTTTTCGTCATTTCTTTTACATAAACAGTTTACAATCTAATCCAGGCTTCTTCTTGTGCATTTGCTGGGGTGAAGCTTTCTTCTGCAAGAATCCAGCAGAGACCCCCTGAAAGCCAGCAGAGTGCAGCAGGAAGTGCCAAAAGATCTCGGAGTGCTGCAGAGAGCTTCCAGAGGCTGCAGGGACCTTCAGAATGGCACTTGCAACCAGCATGGACCCCTTAAACATGGCCAGTGGATGCTTCTGCCAGAGGCAGATCTAAGGGAGGGCAAAGCTCTAAGTTTTGCAAGAAGCCTTACCTTGTAGTGGAAATCACTCCTCTCCTGCACTGTTTTAGCCAATCCTCCCAGGGAAAAGCAACATCTTGGCGTTGCTTACTGGCTACAGCAGCAAGGGAGAGGAGGGATTTACATGACAGGGTAAGGCTTCTTGCAACACTTAGAGTTTTGCTCTCCCTGTAGATCTGCCTCTGGCTTCTGCCAGCCATTGTAAAGAATCAGCACTAGTTACAGGCAGCGGTGTTATGCTGCCGGAACGCTGGGCGGGACATCCAGGTGATCGACAGCCCGCCTGTTGCGTTCCGGAGCGTTACGCCGTTTGCATAACTTATTACGCTGCTTGCGTACGTTACGCAAACGGCGTAACGCTCCGGAATGCAACGGGCGGGCTGTCGATCACCCGGATGTCCCGCCCAGCGTTCCGGCAGCATTACACCGCTGGTTACAGGTGCCATTCTGAAGGTCCCTGAAGCATGCAAAACACAGTCCCCCAACTGGAAGGGAAAGTAGATGGGGGACAGTAGCAGAACCAGAAATGTAGGCCTAAAGACCGTTTCACTTTCAGATAGCAGCTGCCAATCGCATCCCTGGCCCATTTCCTGCCGCTGACTGTAGACTGTCCCCGCCCTCCAGCAGCAGCTGCTGCCCCGCCCACTCACCTGGAAGATGAAAACCAGAAGTAGTGTTGGATGACCTTCTGTCACCTTCAGAGCACAAGTAGCTTTGGAGCACGCCAGGATGTCACGCAAAGGGTCCAGGGGTCACCCTCCCTGAAAAATGGTAGGAACGCACCTGGCGGTTGCATATTGCTGGCGGACATTGCATGCAGTTTGCAATGGATTTTTCAAATCCAGCTTAATTCACAGGATGCTCACTGCTCAGTGATGTTAATGATGCCCCAGCAATAATAAATGATCAATGATGATCATTCATCAGTGAACTCATCAATAAATGATGCTTCCTCCCCCACCCCCGGTGCAGTCAGGCATCAAATGACCCAAGAATCACCTGATCCATTTCTTTTTTTCAGTCTACATGATTTGATCTAACATGGTAAGTGTGAAGACATTCCTTTACTGGTACTAAACAAATACTTTTTCAGCCTAGAAAAATTCCTAGAGAAAAATCTACTTCTGCAGCCAGGAAAATAAACACCTCCAAAAAACCCCCAATAACTTTAAGGAAAAGATAACACTGCATTGATGCCTGTTAGGGCAGTGTTTTTCAAACTGTGCATTGTGACCCACTTGGTGGGTTGTGACCTGATGTCAGGTGGGTTGGAAACTGGGAGCTACCATCTTGAGAGCTGCAGACCTTACTCTTGCTATATTCCTTTTTGTAAGTGTTAATAGTTTGAAATTTCAAGAGAGGCTTTTTTTTTTAAAATCGTTTTTAGTGTTTAGTGTTTTTTGTGGTCAGTACTTTTCCATGATATTTTGTCCTGATCTTGCTCTCTGTCAGGGATGTTTCATGATTGTTCAAATGCTGCAACCAAGAATGCCAGTTTACATTCCAGGAGTGTCATTTGATTACGTCATAATGATGTCACTTCCAGCTATAACATCACTTAATGGGTTAATGACATCACTTCCGATGGGTTCCGACACGTGCCATTCTAAAAAGTTGATTCAGGTCTAAAACGTTTGTATTGAGAACCACTATGTTGGGGATTTGAAAGAGGACATTTGAAGTGCATTGTTTAGATGGTATGATATTTTTTAGTATTTTTGTTGTGTAAATGAGAATTCCAGTGGTGGTTCTGCCATTGTCTGAGTGGTGGTAGGGAAATGCCCCAGGTGACACTGCCACTGGGCCCTTTACAGGACAACAGTGCCACCTCCACCCGCATCATTCTGCCTTCCGGGAAACCAGAAAAAGTAAGTAAATCTGTCTGAAGGCTTTACAGTGGTTTTGCATAGCAGTGGCACGTCTTGCAGGGCTCTGTAATGCTCAGGTAGGTGGTGCTGGGGCAGCTGTCCGTCAGGAGCAGCCATCTGCAGAGCTGGCCTCAGGGTGGCTATGGGGCCAGGGTCACAACTGGAGAATTCCATGTGGAAAACTGAATGTGAACCCATTGGGATTATTAGTGTGTGCCTTGTTGGGGCGGGGGAGCATGTCATGTTGGACAGGTGCATTACGGTCTTGATAGGTGGGTTGGGTCTGGCACCCATTTTCCTGGCACCCATTTTCCTGGTCACTTCATTCTTGGAATGGTATTTGACTGGAATGGTAGCTGCTGCCAACACCCAGAGCTATGGAGCCCAGACAGGAGGAGAAGACCTTGAGAAAACCTTCCTCCCAGCTTAGCAGAAAGTGCCAGATTCCTGGGGTGCCCTTACAGTCAGATAGTAGAAGAAGGCAGGCAGTCTGGGAAGATGGGGCAACCAGCTCCCTCCTGAATGAACAGAGACCAGAAGGGCAAAATAAGTTTATTCAAAGGGATCCACACAGTGGCGCTGACAAATTTAAAATTGGGGGTGCCCATAGCCACGCCCCCGATGCTGACGTGGCCACGCCCCCATGTTGATGTGGCCACGCCCCCTGTCATCACCCCGGATGCAGCTGCTGCAAGCAGCCACGGCCACTGCAGCCGCTTCCAAAGCCGGAAGCGAGGTGCTGCGTCCTGACAGTAGCCTCCTCCGAGTCCGATCACCTGCCCTGGGCTCGAAAGGGGCTGCTGCAGTGCGGCCTGATCACACGGCCCAGCTCTCAGACAGGGCTGCCTTGCAAGACAGTCTCTTCCAAGGCCTGACCACATTGCGGCCTGGCCTCAGAGGAGGCTGCTTTCAGCACCCCCTTCCGGAGGCCGGGGTGGGCGATCGCCATGGGTGCTGGGAACCATGGGGGCTGGCTTGAAGGTGGGTGCTCTGCCCCCACTGAAAAAACACGAGAGTGCTGAAAAAGCCAGAGTCCCCCCTAGTTGGCGCCCATGGATCCACATTATCCAAAATAACAGAAAGAGCATTAAAAGAGAGAGAACAGGGCACAAGTACAATGTCAGGGGCAGTAAGGTGAAAGGGTTTGGGCAAAAGGTTGTCACGGAGGTTAAAAGATAAGCTGGGATGCCCAAAACACTAACATCTTTTCTGGGTACCTTCCCTACCTAAATACTCATGCTAACCCAGGATCTTGGTTCTTGCACCCACAAGAAGCTGGGCAGGTGGGCAACCCTCATTGAAGCATCTAATACTCAGAGAGACCAGGACAAATGCAAAAAGAAGGGGGCATGGCCCGCCCTTCTCTGAGCATTATCAGTTTCCCCTGTGGGTTGGGTTACTTAGAGTCATCTGAGGCTGCAATCCTATACACCTGGGGTAGATTCTCTTATAATTCAATGGGATTTAGTTCTGCATCTACATGCATAGGATTGTATAATGAGTCACTCTTGAGTATCGCCTGGGCTTCATAGTCCACTGAACTGACTCAGAGCCAAGTCCTTTGTTGATTAGTCGGTGGAGGACAACAACAAACTACAACAGTACTGCAATCATGGCTACTGCACATTAATCACTCTGCAGCCTCCCAGTATGCTGAGCATCACAGAGCTTCATTGGGATTGGGGGTCAGAAATAGGTGGAAAGTCAGGGAGTTTCACTAAAACTTCCATTTGTAATATGCAGCTGGTAGCCCAAAGCAAAATATTGCAGTTCTTTTTGGGATTGAATTCCTGCATGTTTCATATATTTCATCCACAGAGTCCTAAAGTCAGATTGCTGGTTGATGAACTGGAATCCAACCATCTATAAAAGAACATAAACTGCCTTCAATTTCCCAGTTCTTAATGATGCAAATTAAATTTTGCTTTGATATATCTAATTGGCTAATTAGCTATGGCATTGCATTCAGCAGGAATTACCTTGTCTTATAAAAGTGTTACAAAAATGGGGGTTAATTGGGTATGTGAACATAAGAAGAGCCCCACTGGATCAGACCCAGGGCCCATCTAGTCCAGCTTCCTGTATCTCACAGTGGCCCACCAGATGCCTCAGGGAGCACACAAGACAAGATAACAGGCTGCCTGCATTCTGTGGCCATTCCCTTGCACCTGGCATTCTGAGGTGAATTCTGAGGTAAACACACTGGTGGCTAGTCAAGATTCTCCACAGCATTTCTCTTTAACAGCCACCAGAACCAGTTGCTCCTCTTCAGATCATGTACACACAGGAACAGCCCCACTGGAACAGGCAATAGGCCCCTCTAGTCCAGCTTCCTGTATCTCACAGTGGCCCACCAGATGCCGCAGGGAACACACAAGACAACTAGATACATGCATCTCGTTGCCACTCCCCTGCATTCGGCATGTTGAGGAGGGTGTAAAAAGTAGTTTTTGACCAGCTTCACTCCTCATCTTTTTGTTTACAGTGCAAACCTGTGCATGTCTACTTAGAAGGAAGGAAGGAAGGAAGGAAGGAAGGAAGGAAGGAAGGAAGGCCAGCCCATTGTGTTCAAAGTAGGTTATTTCTAGGAAAACTTGAATAGGATTTCAGCCTTACAGCCTTACAGCCCAATCCAACCTAATCACCATGTGGGATTCAGTGGCACTTGTGTGGGCTATGTGGTATCCCTCAGGGGATTTTTGTCTGCTTGGAGGTCTCCTCTGGGTAAGGAGAGATTTGCCCTCTTGCCTTGGGGAAAGTTCCAGCAGCCACAATGGATGAACCTGGTGGCACGAGATCATGTTGATCTATGAAGGTGGATCAGGATCGCAAGGGGGGTCTGGGATTTGGCATGCACCTCCACTTCCCAGGCTGAATCCACCCACCCCACAAACTGCAAGGTGACCGGCAGAAGGAAAACGGGAAGGAAAAGTTGTACGCACTCTGTTTCCCAGCAGGGCTCTTACGTCCTTAGGTCTCTGTCTTATAACACCCTCCCCTGCCCCATTCCACTGTCTTTTTTGCCCTCCCGCGCTCTGTTCTGCCCACCCCCACTTTGCCCTGCCTCTCCTGCCATCCTGCCTGTGTTGGTGGGTCTTTGCAGATTCTTCAGTGTGTGGAGGAAGGCTTTGCCCCCCCCCCCAACCACTTGCGACTCCACCTGCTTCCAGACAGGTCGCTCTCCTCATTAAGACTGCAATCCTTGCCTGGCAGGAAAAGCTGCACCAGCTGAATTTGCAGTTGCTGTTTCGAGGCCCAGATTCTCCGCTAGGGAGGAGACACTGCCAAGTCTTCTCATTACTACAGAGGAGAGTCATTACTCCAAATATGTACTTAGACAGAGCAAACAACCACGCTTTTAACAACTTTGCAACCAACCACGATTGTGAGTTTTTATTTGCGATGTGGTTAGAGTGTGTGTGTGTGTGTGTGTGTGTGTGTGTGTGTCAAAGGGATTAAATAATTCACGTTAAGTGACCTTTGGACCCTGAAGGGGCCTAGTGCAGCTCTCCCTGAAAGCCTGTGAGTGGCTTCTCAGACAAAATGCCGGGTTGAATAGCAAAAGATGCAAATCCAGGCCTTGAAATTCCTTAGAAGAGTTTCAGTGAGGAATAAAGGATAATTGCACTTCAACGTGGAAGCTTTTATGTCATTATTGTTCTCCAATGGCCTCCTTAGCAAGTCTGATTGGAGCAAGTCTCTCTGTGGTTGCCTTTAAAAAAGTGTGTATCTGTCACATTCAACTCTCCACTCCTGTTTTTTTTTTAACACATTATTCACATTGTTCTTTTCTGTTTATCTCCCTCAAGTGACTTGTGGGCTTTCCCTCTGTCCTCCCATGTTGTTTCGGTGTCGTTCTAACATTTTTCCTGCCACAGCACAGCTCTGCCTCCCACTCAGCCAAGGCCTGTATGGCTCTCATCCTGCTGGGAGGCACTAGAAGTGAGTAACTGCCGGGAGGGTAACACCATGGAAACAGAGAGGTCAGGTACGTAGGCGCTCTTTGTGCTAGCCATAGCATCAGGTCTTTTTTTCTGGGCAGAGCAGCAGATGCTAGACTATTCCCTTCATGCTGGGCCAGTGTTGCCAACTCTGCATCAGGACAGGATTAAAAAAAAATACTGGGGAGTAAATGTTGATGCAATATACTGTATAACAAAGTTGATTTCCCCCATCCCTATCCTTTAGGACAGTATTATTCAAACTGTGGGTTGGAATCCACTTGGTGGGTCGCGACCTGATGTCAGGTGGGTCGCAGAAAGCTGGGAGCAGCCATCTTGGAAACTGCAGACCTTACTCTTGCTATATTCCTTTTGTGAGTGAAAAGAGTTTGAATTTTCAAGGGAGGGTTTTTTAAAAAAAATGTTTTTAGTTCAGTGCTTTTACATAATATTTTGTCCTCTGTCAAATATGTTTCATGGTTGTGCATTTGCTTCAGTCCAAGAATGCCCGTTTGCATTCTAGGAGTGTCATTTGATTACGTCACACTGACAGCATTTTCTGCTTGATGATGGCACTTCCACCTATGACATCACTTCCCGGTTAATGACATCACTTCCAGTGGGTCCCAACCCAAGTGGCATTCTAAAAAGTGGGTCCTTGTCTAAACAGTTTGAGAACCACTGCTTTAGGATGATGCCAGGGTTGCCAGCTGATGAGAAAAATACCTTGACCTGTTCCTCTGCTTTCTTAGCAACTAGAAGTGCAGACATCAGCAGGCAACACTTTTGTTGGCATGGAGCTAGAAATTACTGTCCGCTAATGACATCACATTAAACTGTAGCTGGTTGATACAGTGACCAACCTTAGCTAAAGAATTTATCTGAACCAGCGCTCTTGTTAGAATTCATTGCAGTGGTTTCTCACCATTCTAGGACGATGATCTTTGTACTTCCAGAAATGTTCCCCCTTTAAAAATGTTCTAAAATGATGCTAAATGTGCACATAAGTCGATGCAACCACAATGCAGCCCTGAGTTAAGGGAACAAATGTTCCCTTATCTTGAGGAGGCTTCTATGACTACCCCCCCCCCAACTCAGGATGCAGCGTAGATCCCATTGGCATGGCTGCATCAGTGCTGGAAAGTTGGGTAGGATTGTGCCCTACCTTTTTCTCCAGGCAGACAGTCTGATTCAGTACCTGGGGAGAGGCGCTGTGGCTCCTAACAGCAGGGCACCTATTAATATATCCTTGCCTGCCTTGTAGGTGATAGTATGCCGTAGTTCTGTAGTGAAGAATAATTTCTTGTAGCCTCACTGCTACCTTTCTTATAGGTTTTGTGAAGATACCTTTTCAGCGACTTGTGGTCAGATGGAGCCCACACAGGCACTCCAAATTCAGACGGATGGATTTTGCTCATGCTGAATACAATTGTTGAAAGTTTAATCTGCGTGCCTCTGGGGTTCTGCCAGCCTCTGCACACCTCCCCCGGCTTCAAATGAAGCCAGGGAGAGAGGCACTGAAGCCCTGCCTCCAGCAAGAGCCCTTGCGCCCCTGTCCGCTCCCCGAGCTGGAAACCAGATGCGAGTGATTGGCAAACACTTCCTCGGCTGGGAGGATTTTGTCTGAGCCACTGCAGCAGGCCCAGGCGCCCCCCTTCTGCTCCCCAGCTCAGGAAATGGGCGGGACCATCTGCCACCTGGCTCACATGCAGTGGTGTTATCCTACCGGAACGCTGGGCAGGACATCCGGGTGATCGACAGCCCGCCCGTCGCGTTCCGCAGCGTTACGCCGTTTGCATAACCAATTACGCCGCTTGCGTACATAACGCAAACGGCGGAACGCTGCGGAACGCGACGGGCGGGCTGTCGATCACCCGGATGTCCCGCCCAGCATTCCGGTAGGATAACACCACAGCTCACATGCTTGCTGCGGCCTAGAAGAAATAGTCCGAACTGCAACAGCAAGCTTGGCGGCCACCCCGTCCACTTCTGGTGGAAGCTGATGGTGAGTGCCTGGTGTGTTTGCTGCCACGGCAATTTTGAAATCACCTGGGCCGCGGCAGCAAAATCTGGTGCACAACGTCATGTGTGTGTGTGCGTGTGTGGGGTGCAACACATGCCTTGCCCCCAGTGCAGGGAAGACGCTCTACGCCCAGTGGTGGTATTCAAATAAATTAACAACCGGTTCTATGACGTCATAGCCGGAGCAAAAAAAACCCCAAAGCCAGCTGAGGTAAGCAAGTGGGCAGGGCCCGGCCGTTTAACAGCCGGTTCTATAGAACCTGGGAGAACCCCCTGAATAACACCACTGTCTACGCCCCTGATGCCAGGTGCTGAATGGTACCAAAAATCTACTATAGACCTATTTCTTTGGGTTTCTCATTGCAGGGGGCTTCCACCTCACTTTTACTTTCCATCAGGTTTTACTCTTTTTGGAAATGATGTCTAGTATACCGTCAGTCCTCTTTATATGCAAACTCGCGACCTGCAAATTCGCTTATCCATGAGGGGCAGAAATGCTACCTACTTCATTATCTGTGCCTCTTTCCTCATTATCCACTACGCAGAGACCTTCCAAAGGCTGCAGGGATCTTCACAATGGCATCTGCGGCTAGCACTGACCCCTTTCAAATGACCGGCAGAAGCTTTCGTCAGCCATGTTCTGAAGATCTCTGCAATATTCAGATATCTTTTGGCACTTCCTGCTGCACTCTGCTGTCTTCTTGAGGGTCTCTACTGAATTCCTCTGATGGCAGATAAGGTGCCCCTTGCGCCTAACCCCATTGATCCCATAGGATCAGTGGTTCGTTATCTGTGAATTTGCTATCTGCAAGGATTTCCAGGAATGACTGACTGTATTTGCTACTCTTGATCTGGAATGGTACATCCTTTCTGAATGCCATGAGGCTCCAGTGAGCCGTATCTAAGGCTTTCTTTAGAATGACATTGTATTCTTCGTTTGTAGCTGCTGCAATAATCTCACCATCTGCTATGATGCATATACCTGTAGGTTGCCAAAGTGGTCACAATTTTTCTTCTAAATTTGCACATGTGATGCCAAGTGAGAGTCTGTTGTGTGATACCTCCCCCATGGAGAAGTGAATGTACAGTTTTCCACATTTCTCCAGTTTCAGCTGTAATTTCTCCTTTAGACTTGTGAGCAGCTTCTTTCAGGTTTGGTTTTATTTCTTTGTCCAAATTCCGTAGTGGGGATGGACTAATCCTGCCTCACTGCAGGTCCAGAAAAATTCTAAGAGAGACAATGGTTTTTCTCATTACTTACCATGCTCTTGACTGAATGCAGTGGGTTGGGTCTGGGCAGCGCAATCCTAACTTGCGCTGCCACAACCAGGCTGCACAGCGTGCGCTGTATCCAGCACAGGTTAGGAGGTGGCTGGAGGTCAGAGTGAGGGGATATATTTCCCCTTACCCTGTGTAAAGTCCCAGTTACCCCTATAGTACAAATCCAAGAAGCCGGATGTAACCCCAGGTGAGTGGGGTTAGGATATGGGAAGGGGATTAGGATTGGGCTGCAACACCAGGAAATAGTTTGCTATTGGCCTGGGAGATGCTTCTGTAGCAGAACCAACCAAATTCACATGTGTGATATGTAGCGCTTGTGCGATTGCAGGTGTTCCCCACATGTATTACTAAAATAAAAGGAGAGAAAGCTTAACCAGGTAACAATGCAGCTCTGGAAAGTTGTCTTTGTTAGTTACTTACTTTTGTGTATTTCAGGGCACAATCCTAACCTGAAAATAGGCCGGCACAGTTAGGCCAGCAAAGTTTGGCTGGCACAAGGAACATCGTAAAGTATGTTTGGACCACTCTTGGAATCAGAGAGGCCAGCACGAACTATGCCCTCTACCCAGTATACTTTAAAAGCTTTTAAAATTAATAAAAATGAGAACTTGGAATGAGAATGTAGAATTAAAACACATAATACCGCAATTTGCTATTTTAATCAATAAATTTTTGGAAAAAGAATATCATAAAAAAACCTACATCCCTATTCACTAGTTATGCAGCTCCCGTCTGCCACTACATTCTAGGCAACTTGGGGCCAAATCCTATCAAATTTTCAGGCTCTAGTGTACCCATCCAAATGGGGTGTGTGCAGCGGTGTCATGCTGCTGGAACGCTGGGCGGGAGGAACGGGTGAGCGGCAGCCTGCCTGTTGCGTACCCCTCCATTTCGCTGTCTAAGACGGTGAAACAGAGCGGTACACAACAGGCGGGCTGCCACTCCCTCTTTCCTCCCACCCAGCGTTCCGGCAGCATGACACCGCTGGGTGTGTGCTACATTCTGTGGTGGTAAGAATGTCATGAAGGCCTCCTCAAGTTAAGGGAACGTTTGTTTGCTTACCTGGGGGCTGCATCGCCACTGCATCAGCACCAGAAGGTTGGACAGGATTGGGCCCTTATAATTTAAAACAATGGTTTACAATCTGAGAAAATACAAAAATGATTTTATCATAAAAATGAATGGGAGGAAAAGAGCGGGGGAAAGGCTAATTCAGCTATAATCACTTACAGAAAGTATTACTCTTTACTGCATCTGTTGTTTTTGGCAAGAAGTCTTCCTTAGTTTCGAGAGGGCACCTGCGTGCTTTTTCTGTTTTTTTCTGGGACGTGTCCCAGTTCCTGTTGACAATAGCCATGGTTTATGCCTGAGCTCTTGTTTTGCTTTTGCCTTGCAAATTTCAACAGCCTGGGGTTTTCTCTTCTTTCAATTGCTGTCTGTAACACTGAACACAATCTTGTCTCCCAGTATGAGCTCCTCCACAGAATCCCATTTCCAATGCCTTGTTGTCTGTCTTAGCTCAATTCCAAAGTTATTCATTCCTCATCAGAGTTATGCTTCCGAAGTCAGTAGGACAATAATCCTTGAAAGTTGAGAGTTTCTGCCAGAGCAGCGGTAGGTGACCTGTGACCCACAGAGATGTATGTCCTGCAAGATAAACTGGCCCATAGTTGGCATCCAGACTAAGGACTAAATCCTATCCCCCCCCCCATTCAGTGGCGCCAAAATGTCATCCTAAAATGGGGTAGACTTGCCAGGTGTCCCTTATTGTAAGGGACTTCCCATATTTCAGGTTTTAAAATCGCTTCCCGTATCAGTGCTAAACGGGACATTAGAAATCCCGTTGTAGAAATACCATCACTGTTCTCTTGTTTCTATTGGCTAGCCTCATTCACCCCTCCTTTCTTACCTTCATTGGCTCTCGCAATGCAAGGTCCTGCCACCAGCCTCTCCTTCGCACTCAGTTTGCAGCGTGGTGCAGAGGAGAGCAGAGCAGAGGGGCTGTGAAGATCGAGGCTTTTAAATTTGTAAGGAGGTCTTCCTTTCCTTCCCACCCATCCCCAACATTGGTTCTGAGTGTGAATGTATTTTTTGACTGGGTTTATGTGGGGATCTGATGTTTATATTTACCCCTGCTAACTGGGCAAGAGGTGCTTTTTCCAGTGGTGCTCCTCTTATATTTAGCAGGGGGAGAGTAATTGTCCCTCTTCACCCCAGCACAGTGTCTTTTCTAGTGGCTGTTGCTGCTGGTGGTCTGCATTTTTTTTTAGAGATTGTGAGTCCTTTTGGGGCAGGGAGCCATGTAACTTTATTATTTGCCTGTAAACTTTGTGTTGAAAAATGGTATATAAATACTATTGTTTGATTGATTATATGGAGATCTCCCACCCCCACCCCACTGCCCTCCCTTGGTTCTGAGTGTGAATGTGTTTTTTGACTGGGTGGTCTGATGGCGATCTTTCCCCCACCCACTTCCCTCCCCTCCATTGATTCTAAGTGTAAACGTGTTTTTGCACTGGGTGCTCTGATGTTTATATGGAAGAAGGGGGGTCTAAAAATGTGAACAATATGAATGAGGATGACTGTGAGGTGACTGCATGCTTGGGGGCAGCAGGAGGGGGCGCGCTGCTGGGTTAGGATGCACCCCTCCATTTTTCATTTAAAAAAAAAACCCAGGTGTGATGTCACTTCTGGTGCAACATTTTGCCCTCTGCACTGGGTTGCACTTTCATTAGCTACGCCACTGTCTGTGACCATTGTGTATAGCAGTGTCCCGATACTTGTGTGGTGGTGTGGAACACAAGAGGTACATAAGGAAGGGCATTGCCCCATATCAGCGTGGGTTATATGGAAGGAGGGGGAAATGCTGTCTGATTGTGTTACCATTTGCTGTGTAGAAGATCTGTCTGCTGCATCCTGCTATCTGACTGATATTCTGGTATTTGACCTTGGCTTGGATCTGACTATGGAGAACTTCAGTACACTCTTATCCTGGCAGTGCTTTGTGTCTGTGACTCCTTCGCCTTAGTGCCGGAATGCCGAGCCATACACCACTAGGGAGCCGTTTCCTCTGCTAACAAAGCCGGGCCTTCTGATCCAGAGCCCTGGCAACTGGGGTGCCTCCCAGTCCCAGTATGGCAACTGGGGCGCACGCCGTGACAAACCTTTGGGATTTGTCAGCCGGAATCCTCCATTCTCCCAGACTGCTTGCAGTCTGCCACATTGGATGGGCCAGCCCAGAGTGGGCTTCCTCCTCTTTTCCAATGATGCATACAGTATATCCACATAACCCCTTAGACCGCCAGGCTCTTGAGAACATCTCAGTCTAGGAGCAGGGAAGCAAAAGTAGGGAACCTTGAACTGTGGCTGCAACGGTACAGACAATTCTGGGATTCTCAGGCAGGGATATCCATCTCTCTCTGCTGTTGCCTCGGATTTTCCCATGCTTGGTTTCTTCCCTTCCTCCTCTGGCAGAATGTGTCGAGAGATTGATGAAGAAATGTTTGGGCTCATTTGCTGAGGACGTCACTTACTGCCTTGTGCCCGAGTCCAACAGTGTCTGGAGGAAGCAATCTATTCTTGACTGGCCGGAACAGAGGCGGACTGTACCATGTCATTCAAGGAGGGGAACCACTTTACGGCAGTCACATTCTTTGTGCGTCAATGTGCCTGCTTTGCTTCTGGTGGTTTGATTCTTGGCTTCATGTGTTTTTGGCTGCAATTCTATACACACTTGTTTGGAAGTAAGTCCCATTGAATTCAATGAGACTGACTTCTGAGTGGACATGCATTGGTGTGCACTGTTAATCTTATTGATTGTAAATGATGTTGATGGCTCCAAAGGCTACAGGCCAGAGGCGTATTTATGGTGCTGCAAGAGGAGATGGGTGCAGTGGGCGCTGGTTGTGGCGGGGCGCAGCGTAGGAAGAAAAGCGGTGAGCTTTTTGGCCACCCTCCCTCCCTCGCTTGTGTCCGGAATGCTCCTAAATAGAGCTATTCTGGGCACTGGGGGTTGTGGCTGGACAGCGCAGAGGACAGGGCAGCCACACTAGGGGCACAGGTGATGTAGCCCCACCCCATTGCTCTTTGAGCCCATTGAGGCTCTGCTACAGGCATTTTAAAACCAAGTATTTAGTACCATCTGGATGAGTGTGGGATTCTTGCCAGCACCCAAAATCACCATAGATTTTTGAAAAAATGTTTTTCTGACCTACAATTTTGCAGGCCTGTGTATTATTATTATTATTATTATTATTATTATTATTATTATTATTATTATTA
>JAJKFI010000007.1:18433548-18447415 GCA_029204185.1 Lerista edwardsae | reverse complement strand
TATTATTATTATTATTATTATTATTATTATTATTATTATTATTATTAGGAATATTTGCACACCACTTTTCAACAAAAAAAATTCAAAAGGTGGTTTACAGACAAAATCAAATAACTTGGGACCCACCTTTTAGAATCTGTAGGGACCCACCGGAAGTGATGTAATTAACCTGGAAGTTTTATGTCGTGGCTGGAAATGACAACATCAAGCAGGAAATTTTTAACACCCCCGTATGATAAACATCAAATTAAATCACTCAATTAATTAAATTAAAAGTTGACAGTAAGTTTAAAATTTTATTTCAAATAAAGAAGAACCCTTCTTACCCTCCCAAACAATTGCTGATCTATTTTTTTTTAAATACCCCAAACATCCCAAAGGCTGCAATCCATACTTACCCAGGAGTAAGCCCCATTGACAATCATTGTTAGAAGCATATAAATAATATGTTAAAAATACAGATCTGCAACATTTCCCCAAATGCTGTCACATACTATGATAGCATCGTCTCATATATTAAAAATAAAACTACACATTGAAATGAGTGGTGACCCACCTGAAATTGGCTTCCGACCCACCTAGTGGATCCTGACCCACAGTTTAAGAAACCCTGAAATAATTAAATTGCACCCTGTCCCAAAAGGGCTCACAAAGGATGCAGAACAATAGCAGCAACAGCTACTTGAAAAGACTCTGCCCTGGGTTGAAGAGGGACAATTACTCTTCTCTTGCAAGATATAAGAGCGCCACTTGAAAACTTGCCTCTTTGCCCAGTGAGCAGGGTACAATCCAACCTCCTTGTTCCTACCAGCATCCTGGTGGCCCTGTTTTTTTTTTAACCAATTGCACAGTAATTTCTGAGCTGTCTTGGTGATCTCATTAAGAGGAGGACAAGGCTCCTAGACCTTGAGAAGTCACGTAGAAGAGGAAAACGTTGCACCTGTCCCTGGAAATAAAACCCTAAACCACCTCTTTAGACTAAATTTGGGCCCAGAACACTCTTCTCCCCACCTGTGCAACACCTGAGATATGCCCAGTTACACTGTGTGTGCGTGAGCGCATGTGCACCCTTTGGCATATTTGGCCAAGTTCCACTTCTCTGCAGAAACCTTCACTTGTTGCTAGTAAGAGAGTGTTAGCATGACCTCTGCACACATGAACTTTCCCAGCCAGCCAGCCAGATTTGCCTCTTTCCAATCATGATTACCTTCATCTTGCCAGTCCTTCAGGTTTCTCCTATCGAAACAAGGTTCTATCATGGGAAAGCCACAAAGCAACCTTTTTATCAGAAGTTCCTTCCTGGAGGTGTTAACCAAACACAAAAAAGCTGAGACAAAACCCGGCAGTTCTTTATTGCTTCTCACAGAATATTTTTTCACTATTTAGCAAGGAAGAAAAAGCCAGCATTCACTGCTGTTAGGGAAAGGCCACATTATCACCTGGAGATGTGTCCTTAAGGAGTCTGCAAATGATTGCGGTCTTGTAGCGTTGAGATCTTGCAACAGGGAGTTCCTGCCTTTGCTCAAAACATCTGAAAGCAGAGGGGAAGAGTGCTAGTCTTGTACCTCTTTCATGGCTTGGTAGGACAGTGGTGAGCAGGCTTCAAGAAATGGGCAAGCAACTGGATCAGGAGGGGGACCAGGCAAGGAGAACATCTGTGGAGACATCTTTTTCTGTGGCCGCAAAGGTTTTTAAGGGACAGGGAATAGGTGACCCACCAGGTCTCCAAGTTGTGACTTGGCAATTATAGTGGGTTAATCAACTGGTAACTCATACAGGTTGAGTATCCCTTATCCCAGGGTCTCCAAACTTTTCGGCACAAGGGCTGCATCTAATTAAATAGTGACCCTATTAAATATTTAAATAGTGACCCTGGTATCCATGGGAGAGGGAGCTCTGAAACAGAATCCCAGTGGATACTGAGGTTGCACTAGATGTATCCTCCCAGCAGGTTGCTGTGGACCCCAGCACCTGCCAAGAACTGGGGGGGGAAATCTTCCAGAGGGCCAGATTGGCCCTCAGGCCAGGGTTTGGAGACTCCTGCCTTATCTGGACGGCTTGGGACAGGAAGTTGTCTGGATTTCAGATTTGTCTGGGTTTTGGAATAATTGCATAAATCTAATGAGAAATGTAAGGGACGTGGTGGCGCAGCGGGTTAATCCGCTGCTGCTGGGCTTTCCAACCCGAAGGTTGGGAGTTCAAGACTGCGCGGCGGAATGAGCTCCTGTTGCTTGCCCCAGCTCCTGCCAACCTAGCAGTTTGAAAGCACCTAAATGCAAGTAGATAAATAGGGACCACTTGGTGGGAAGGGAATGGCGTTCCATGCGCTACGGCGTAGAGTCATGCTGGCCACATGACCACAGAAGCTTGTCCTTGGACAAAACGCCAGCTCTACAGGCTTTGAAACGGAGATGAGCACCGCCCCCTACAGTGGGTCACGACTAGACCATTCGGTCGTGGGGAAACCTTTACTTTTAATGAGAAATGCTTCCTCTTGCTCTTTCCACTGTTACCCATTTGGGTCTGCTGGCCTCTTTGACATTTTTCAACAACGGCATATACTGCAGAGCAGAAAATAGAACTTACAGCCTGTATGTGGGAGTGAGCATAAGACCTTCTAATGTTCACACTTAAGTCTCGGACAAAGATGTCTGGATTTTGGGAAAATCCGGAGTCTGGATGTCTGGAAGGGATCATCTACCTGTATCGAACTCCGGTAAATGTCATTATAACACGCATTAAAGCATACAGTACTGGCCTAAACGCACTGCCTGACCAATCTGACTGAAGGCGCAATCCAAGGAGTGCCCTTGGGCCGCTTGCATCGATCCTGCGCATGCAGCGCTGGCGCAAGGATGCTGTTCAGGACACCCGCACCAGCGCTGCACCCACAGGGCTGATGCTGGCAGCAGTGTTGCCCCCACAGCACCGACAGAAGTTGGCGCAGGTGATGTTCCGGGCGGTGCAAGGGAGGGCGAGAGGGCGATTCTGGGCGAAGGGTGGGCAGGCCAGGAGGCATGCAGGTCTGGGGAGGGGGTTGTTAGGCTGCATCCAAGCTCCCGTCCACAGGCGTCCTCAGCTCTGCGTCTGCTAAATAGTAGGCCCAGATCTGAGGAGCCCATTGGGGCAGCGGCAGGCACCTACCCCAGGGAAAGGACATGAATGTGCCATAGCCCCAGGGAGACTCCTGCCTGCCCCTAACTTGCTCTGGATACGGTACAGGCCCATCGGCCTTCCCCTCCCAGCACAAGTTAGGATTGCTCCCTGGATTTAGTAAGCGGAAAGATCCTGGTCTCCCCTCCATCCCGCAACACTGTGGACCATGTGGATTGTGTGTGTGTGCCAGGCCAGCCTCTGCAAGACTCACTCGGGAAGCAGTCCTGCTCTGTACTGGGTCTGCACTGCTGTGGAGATGTCGGAGGCAAATCTAAGGGAGGGCAAAGCTCTAAGTTTTGCAAGGAGCCTTACCTTGCAGTGGAAATCACTCCTCTCCTGCACCGTTTTAGCCAATCCTCACAGGGAACAGCAACATCTTGGCGTTGCTTACTGGCTACAGTACCAAGGGAGAGGAGGGATTTACATGACAGGGTAAGGCTCCTTGCAACACTTAGAGCTTTGCTCTCCCTGTAGATCTGCCTCTGGGAGACGTGTCTGCAGGGGAGTGGGCCAGCCCAAATCAGCCCAAATCTAGAGAAGCACATGGTTCTGGTTCAATGCTCCTTGCCATTCATGCTTCAGCAGCCCAGCCTCTGTCAGCCCTGGTGCTTTATTGTGCCCTGCAGTCATGCTGCAGCCAGGATTGGGGTTGCTTTGGGCTGCTCTTTTCACCCTTGGGCTCCCCTACTCCCTTCCCCATACTGGTAAGAACATGAATTGATTATATTAGGAATTCACAACAGCTCACCAAGCCAGTTGAATGAACTCATCTAAGGCTTCCCCACTCTCATAGCTGGTGATCCTCCCCAGCCAAGCTGAGGATGGAAGGAGAGCTGGCCACCAAAGGTCCTCATGGATGCTTGCAAGTCCTCCAACTGAGAGCGCAATCCTAACCTGGAATTAGGCCGGTACAGTTAGGCCAGCAAAGTTTGGCCGGCACAAGGGCCACCATAAAGCACATTTGGACCACTCAGGGAGGGTGGTGCACATCTGTGTGCTGGCCTCTCTGACTCCGAGATTGGTCCAAACATACTTTACAGCATCCCTTGTGCCAGCAATGGGATTAACAAATGACCTGGAGGAACACTGGGCGGGACGGACATGGAACTCCCGCACGATTGGCTGCCCGTCGGTTCTGCTCCGCCGCACAGGCCGCCCAGGCCTTGGAGGGGGTGCCTGCTCGCCTGGGGGCCCCCCCGGGTGCCCGGACACGCAGCGGTGGGGCGTGCCAACTGGGGGCAGTGGGCCCAGCCTGCGGGGATGGTGGCGGGGCGGAACAGACGGGCTGCCAATCGCGTGGGCTGCTAATCACAGGCTGCAAATTACGCGTCCGTCCCATCCAGCATTCCTCCAGGTCATTTGTTAATCCCATCGCTGCCTTGTGCCAGCCAAACTTTGCTGGCCTAACTCTAGGTTAGGATTACACCCTTACTCCCCCCCCCAGTTCGCTACATATTCCTGCAGTGAACCACCAAGCAGCCTCTATCACTTTCTGCCATATTGTTAAGCCCTGCATAAAGGTCTTCAGGCGCAAATATTTTAAAACAATTCTAGGTGTCTTTTCCTTTTAGGGCAATGCTAATTAAATGTTGAGCTGCACTCCTAAATGCTTCACTGCAATGCAAATATATGCCACCTGCTCACCTGCTCTGCATGCTGGTTTTTTCTGTTTGCTGTGGGAGATTAATTTTAAAGTTCTCGAGGGATATAACCGGGTTCCTGCCAACGGCAGCATTTCTTAACATATTATTTCCTAGCTTTTGTCTCTGATCAGCATTTTACATGATGAATGTTCGTATGTGCTTTATCCTGTACAACCTATAATAACCCAGCAAGTCAAACACAACAACAACAAAATCAAAGGGTGCCCAAGACATTATTTGGTGAGTCAGAGGCAGATTGTCCAAAAGGCAAGTATACGTTTGTGCCACGACTCTGCACTGTTCTACATGGTATTCACAAATCACGGTGCTGCCAACATGTGGGCTGTCTTACCTTCCTAACGGTAGGGGGTGGTCCTGAACCACCCTTATTTTGCACCGCCATAAGTTCTCTCTTTGCTGTTCAACACAGGGAGCAAAACCAGGTCAATCAAACCCCAGGTGGGATGACAGTCATGGCTGGAAGGCTACATGCAGCTTGGGAAATCACAAATCTGCTTTAAACTATCTATCTAGGCCAGTGATGGTGAACATATGACACGCGTGTCAAAGGGGACATGCCATTACATTTTGGGTGGCACGCCAGCATTTGCCAACACCCAACTGAGTTTATTTTTGTAATGATTTGATTTTTTGTAATGATTTGATGTTTGTCTATATAAGGAATAGCCCCATACTTGATTGGACTGTATTTTTTTTAATAAATGAATCTGTAAATAATTGTTTCTCTTTTGTTGGGGTTGGGAAGTGGCATGCCAGCAGAGTCAAGTTAGACATTTTTGACATGGCAAACTGAAAAGGTTCACCGTTACTGG
The DNA here is from genome assembly GCA_029204185.1 of Lerista edwardsae. Classification (NCBI taxonomy): domain Eukaryota; kingdom Metazoa; phylum Chordata; class Lepidosauria; order Squamata; family Scincidae; genus Lerista; species Lerista edwardsae. The sequence goes on along the minus strand of JAJKFI010000007.1, from coordinate 18,441,783 downwards.
TCTAGGGCCAAATCCTAACCAACTTTCCAGCACCGGGGCAAGGGCAATGCAGCTCCAAGGTAAGGGAACAAACATCCCCTTACATTGAGGAAGCCTCCATGACTGCCCCCCAACTGCAGGATGCAGCACATGCCCCATTGGCACAGCTATGTCAGTGCTAAGCTGTCTAAAGACTAAGGGTGCGATCCTAACCTGGAGTTAGGCTGGCACAGTTAGGCCAGCAAAGTTTGGCCGTCACAAGGGACACCGTAAAGCATGTTTGGACCACTCTCAAAGTTAGAGAGGCCAGCACATAGATGTGTGCCATCCTCCCTGACTCTGAGAGTGGTCAAAATGCACTTTATGGTGGCTTTTGTGCCAGCCAAACTTCGCTGGCCTAACTGTGCCAGCCTAACTCCAGGTTAGGATTGCGCCCTAAAACTGGGAGTTGATTTTTTATATTAATGTAACTCCTAATCGAATGTAATTAATGTAAACCCTAAACTGGTTCAGTCACTAAAATAAATGTTTCCCTTAGAGTTTAAAGAGCCCTTTTGAAAGGCTGATTAAGTTCAGCCTCTCAACAGGGCTCTCTTTGATGACCTAAGAGAACAGACAGTAGGTAATAGATGGCGGTCCCTCAGATACCGTGGCCCCAGGCCATATAGGACTTTAAAGGACCTGCACCTTGAATTGGGCCTGGAAACACATGGGCAGCCAATGGAGTAGCCGGAACTGTAGCTCAATATTTAACCAGATGGCTCTGGGAGGCCAAAATGGGGACAGATGGACATCTTCCACTGTTGTTTCCCAGCAACTGGCATTTAGAGGCAGAATGCTTCCAAACCGGATGGTAGTAATGATCAGTAGCAATTGATGGACCCCTGTTCTCCATCGATCTGTCAGGATTTAGGCATCTTGTTGTGTGCTTCTGAGGCATCTTGTGGGCCACTGTGAGATACAGGAAGCTGGGCTAGATGGGCCTATTGCCTGTTCCAGTGGGGCTGTTCCTATGTGTACATGTCTGAAGAGGAGCATCTGATTCTGGTGGCTGTCAAAGAGAAATGGTGAGGAGAATCTTGACTAGCCACCAGTGTTTACCTCAGAATTTACCTCAGAATGCCAGGTGCAAGGGAGTGGACACAGAATGCAGGCAGCCTGTTGGCTTGTGTGCTCCCTGAGGCATCTAGTGGGCCACTGTGAGACATAGGAAGCTGGACTAGATGGGCCTTTGGCCTGATCCAGCAGGACTCGCCTTATGTTCGTATTATATGTCTAATCCCCTTTTAAAGCCATCTAAGCTAGTAGCCATCACCTCATCACCTTACGCATGCCCCCTGAATCATAGGCTACATCGCACCATGTTCACCAAACTGTGTTCCACCACTACACACAGTTTGGGAAATACGGCACGACACAACCGATGACGTAGGGGGTCACATGATGACCCAGATGCCATTTCCAAGTTGTCTGCCATTTTAAGTTGCAGTGTCAGCAGGCCTGCAACCCACATGGGTTGTGACCCACAGTTTGGAAACTGCTGCTATGTAGTAACTATGTGCTTTGAAAAAGAAATACTACCTTTAATCTGCCCAGAACCTGGACATTCAGATTTCACAGGAGGACACAGGATTGTAGCTTATTCCTTGTTGTTGGCAACTTGTACAAACTCTTCTTCTACTCTCTCTAAAGATTAAAGAGTGCTATTAGAGACCCTTCCTTGCCTCTTACGCTTCCACATTGTTGAATTACAGCAACCAGTTTTGGAGACACCGCCTTTTCATCTCCACAGCAGAGGGACTTGTCCCTTCTCGTCCACTCCACTCCTGCCATAAAGCTCCAGGTGGCCATCATCAAGTAAATTAACAATACAGAAGGGATCTTCTTAGCGAAGATATATAATAGGATATCAGTTAACAAGGATGATTTACGAGTCTCGTTCTAATCCCAAAGAGGTCTTGCATCGCTGAAACACAGGACATGTGGAAAATGCTTGGGCTGAGCTATAAATTCAAGCACAGCCATGAATTATTCAGTACTGCTAAAGATCATTTTGTTATTCCAGAAAGCAGCCCGGTACAAAAAAAAAAAGTGCAAGTGCGAAGAACCATGAAATAAATGTCACAATGGAGATGAAGCATGTGTGGGTTGAACTATAAACCTGTATCTGCTGAAACATGTAGCGTTTTCTGTTACAATTGGACACTGGCTGGAGTTGGGATGTGTTGGGAAAAGGAACGTAACAAATAAACTGCCCCGGGAGACAAATGAACTGACACCCTGAAACACGCATTACTTGCTAAGCACCACCACAGTCATGCTAATAATGCATTTCTCTCCCGATCTCTGCAAGCTGAATGGCTCTGTTGTGTTTCTATATGATTATCCACAGATATGGGTGGTATTTAAAGCATGTCTCCAAGTGGGGTCTTTTTTAAAAAGGATGTGTGATTTTCATGCAAGGGATTATCTGCATGCAAGAGGATTATCCTGGCCTCCAATTTCAGTGTTTTAAAATAGCACTTTTGGGAACAACAGATCCCAGAATGATTACCAGTCAAAAGTAAATAGTCTAGAATGCAGCTCTAATTGCAAACAGATAAGACTGAATTAAATGTGGGGTTGCCAACTGACTGACTTCCCAAAAACGTGCATGGCCACCCCTTTCCAGCTTGATCAGATATATATATATCAGATATATATATATCTGAGCTTTTCACGACATGGTTTTTGCAGTGGGACAATGGCATGTTCTAATCCAGTGGTTCTCAAACTTTTTAGACCGCGATCCACTTTTTAGAATGGCACTCGTGTTGGGGCCCACCAGAAGTGATGTCATTAACCCGGAAGTGATGTCATAGCCGGAAGTGGCATCATCAAGCAGGAAGTGCCGTCATTGTAATGTAATCAAATTACACTCCTGGAATGCAAACTGGCACTCTTGGACTGCAGCAACTGCACAACCATGGAACATCTCCGACAGAAAGCAAGATTAGGCCAAAATATTATGTAAAAGCTCTGAACTAAAAACAATTTTAGTTGTCCACCTGCCCACCTGTTCCATCTAGCTACACCACCAGGTCCTTCTCCTGTTTTATCCTCCCTTATCCAGCCTCTCTAATCAGACTGAGAAATGGAGTCAAGCCCAAAATCTTCTAGTAAGCTAAAGAGCCAAATGGGGACTGGTCTTCCCAATCCTACTCTGAGGGTGCAATCCTAACCAACCTTCCAGCACTGGGGTAAGGACAATGCAGCCCCAAGGTAAGGGGGGAAAAAACATTCCCTTACCTTGAGGAGGCCTCTGTGACCGCCCCCCCCAAGTGCAGGATGTAGCACATCATGCCCCATTGGCACAGCTGTGTCAGTGCTGGAAGGTTGGCCAGGATTGCACCCTGAGATGCTAACAGAGTTGGAGCAGGCTCTTACTGTGCCTGGGGCGGGGTGGTGACAAAACACATCATCGTGCCCAGCGGCGTCATGCAGCCGGAACGCTGGGCGGGAGGAACGGGTGAGCGGCAGCCCGCCCATTGCGTACCGCTCCGTTTTGCTGTCTTCCCCACCTGGGAAAGACGGCAAAACGGAGCGGTACGCAACGGGCGGGCTGCCGCTCACCCGTTCCTCCCGCCCAGCGTTCCGGCTGCATGATGCCACTGATCATGCCCCCCATGCAGCCTCTCCATGCTCTCTGCTTCCGGAATTGCTCCATTTTGGAGTGTAACAGGGGCAGGGGTGGGCGGGAGAGCCCCCCTCTCCACTGCTTTCTTCCCCGGCATGGCAGCTCCCTCTGTGGCGCCCACGGCAGGCGCACCACCACGTTGCATGGGTGTGACACCTCTGCATGCTAATCCCTATGGAAATCCAGCAGTCAGAATCCGCCCCTAATACCGTGTTTATTAAAGAAAGCTTAAGGCATTCTATGGTCTGCCACTGTTTCTGATTGCCACTTTCAATATACCTCAGCTGCTTCGTACAATCAGATCCTATATAATGGGCCTTGGCGTCTTCCCGGCAAGGAAAAGACATCCCTCTTTTCACTGGTTCCCTTGTTACAGCCTCCCATTTAAACTTATGCTTCCTTCACGTCTCTTCCAGCAGCTACTAATACTATACCTCTACAGCACTAGGAGTGCCTGAAAACTAAAATGGTTTGCGATTTTTCTGCTGCCACCCTGAAGCTCGCAGTACTGATAATTAGGCCTACAACTGGCAGGCAGCTTGGAAGCGCAGTCACTTTTGATGAAGAGCAGCTTCAAGTAAGGGGCTTTTTCATGGGAGATTGCGAAGGACGGCCTCAAGTCTGAATGAGCTACTTAACTGCCGAAGACTGTGTTTTTTTGCTTTCTGTAAATTGAACAAAATCCAGCCTGGAAATGCTGGAAGACAGTAGCGCTAATTTTTTCCCCCCTGACACGATAGTTACATGACGAACAGAGTTTGTTGCACATAGTCAATGTGAAGCATAAAAGAAAACGAATGGAACGCTCTACCCAGTTTAGGTTTCGTAATACAGTTGGACTCAACTTAATGCACAGGATGAGCAGTAACTGCTGTTGTGTGTCACAAATACACAAGCTGTCCCCTCCCCCAGAGGCAGATCTAAGAGAGGGCAAAGCTCTAAGTTTTGCAAGGAGCCTTACCAAATCGCTCCTCTCCTGCACCGTTTTAGCCAATCCTCCCAGGGAAAAGCAACACCTTGGCGTGGCTTACTGGCTACAGCAGCAAGGGAGAGGAGGGATTTACATAACAGGGTAAGGCTTCTTGCAACACTTAGAGCTCTGCCCTCCCTGTAGATCCACCTCTGCCCTCCCCCTAATCTTTGGAAGGAGTCCCCATTTTCCAAATATGGCAGCTAAAAAATAGATTTGCAAATCCATTAGCTCCCTCCCTCCCCCCTCCCCCCACCCAGAACCGTTCTTGTGCCAGCCAAACTCAGCTGGCACACAAGCAGTGCAGCGTGGCCAAGAGACAGCGCCCTTGGGCTGACGCTAGCTGCATGCATCAGCCAAGGGCACCAGCTGCTGGTTGGCGCCCTCATGCCAGCTCTGGTGCCGTTGGGCTGGCACAAGTGGCTAGCATCGGCCCAAGGGCGCAGTTTGGATTGCACCCTTAGTGAAATTCCCTTAGTGAAAAAATGGTGATCTTGTACCCTTAGATTGTACCCTTAGTGAAAAAATGGTGATCTTGAAGCTCAAGGAAGACCTTTGAAGCATTTCCCTGCCGTATCTGGTGTGGACTGACAGAGGCTACTGGTAGCAAGAGAAAAGCATTCTGCACATGCTCAGAGGCCTCCTACTGTTGGTAGAACACAAGTAACTGCCTTGCTAGATTGGACAATAGATCCACTCGGCTTTGCATTAGCACTCCAAAACCAGCCACATGCCAGAAGAGCCCACTTGATTCCATGCACACAACCGGCTCCCCCCCCCCCACAACACACACTGTAATTGTTCCTTAGGATGCTTATTACCTATGGTAATGGTGAATCATAAGCAAGCGCATTGTAGCACAAGAATGTGTTTCCGTGGTAACAGTTCGCATTTCCAGCTGAAATTTCTGCAAGGCAATCCAGCCCAACAAAACCAGCAGGATCTAGAAAGTACCATTCATTGTGTGATTTTGAGCATGAAAAGTGCTGTACTGCTTTTTCTTCCCCCTCATCATCCAAGGCTTGTCAGCTCAATCATTAGGCAGAGTTGCCCACTTGTGGCCAATAGGAAAGATACTGGGACTAAGAAATCGAGAGGAGGCTTCTCGTTTGTAAAATCAGCTACAGGCTTTATGGAGTTCTCCCCTGCCAAGAAGCTCACCCCCCCCCCAAGTGCTGAGGATTTGCCAAAGACCAGTGGTTCCCAAACTGTGGGTCGGGACCCACCGGTGGGCCACCAGCCAATTTCAGGTGGGTTGAGATGCGCCTAGAGCAGCCACGTTGAAAATATGGAAAGATGGGATGGTGGAAAGGGGAAGCGCTATGGGGTTGTTTTGCTTGTGTCAAGGTTGTAAATAGGCATTTTTGTTTCTGATTCACTTTGCTATTGGAAAATGGCTGAGAAGTAACCCAACTGATTGCTGCATTCTCAGGAAGGCAGCAAGCTCTGGTGACACAACGGCAGCACTCCCACCCATGCCATCACTTCTGGTGGGTCCCAGACATATTGCCATTCTAAAAAAGTGGGTCCTGGTGCTAAAAGGTTTGAGAACCACTGCAACAGACTTGTCCACTTGTCCACAAAGCGAGGGTCTCTCACAGTGGCCATATTTACCTCCTCATATGTTGTTTTCCCCACATGCACTGAATGTGGGGAGAGAGTTAGCCATGCCCCCCCCCACATTGGGGTGTTGGCTCATCCAGGACTGAAACTGCTGCGTTGAACAGTGAGCTGCCTGTATGAGATGGCAATAAGGACTGTTTATCTCTGCATTTCTTCTTATTACATCTTCAAGTCAGGTCCTTTAATAGAAAAGATTATAATTAGAATATGCTGTGTCTAATTTGTCCCACTTCAAAGCTGTTGTCTTGGGAGGACTTGAGGGGGTGCTGAATGGGATTTCTGAGCAGAAACAGGATTACATCACAACTGTTCCCAAAATAATCTCTGCTTTTATCTTAATGAGTTTCCTTAGGTCATACCTTCCCCCTTAGATCCCATAATCAGGACTTCCCCCTGTCATTTGAAGGATGCTACAGAGCATCTGTGCCTTGGACAGAACTGGATATTTATTGGATTTATATACTGCTTTTCTAAAATTCAAAGCGGTTTACCAAAAATTTGAAAACACATTAAAATAACATATTAAAATTAAAATCAACTACACAAATTAAAACCATTTAAAATGACATAGCCAAGAAGAAACAGCCGTAAAAGAGAAGAACCACACCAAATATAAATCAGCATAAAAGTTAAAAGGTTTAAAAGTTTTAAACCTAGTACCTCCCTCCCTAAAAGCCAGTCGAAACAGACTGCCACCATCTTGTGATTCCTGGATGTGGAATTGCTCCCTGCTTCCCATCATAAAAAGAGATCAGTTTAAAAGGTCCTATGTGGGGGGAGGGGAGAAGCTTGCAGGGTGGTGTGCAAAGTTCAACCCCTTCTTTTGTCCTTCAGAACGACCCTGTGAGACAGGCTTAGCTGAGAAAAAGTGACTGGCCCAAGATCACCCAGAAACCATCATGGCTGAGTGGAGATTTGAACCTGCATCCTCCATGACAAAGTCCACCACCAGAACCACTACACCACCCTGGCAGAAGCTTGAAGTGAACCCTCTTCTCAATCAGTGCTTCACCTCCCATTATTGGTATCCTTTCTTAATGTTTAAAATTTGTCTCTTTGCACCAACATAACCGTGTTTACACGCACATGGCCAAAGTGCCTCCATAGTATGATGTTTTTTCAGAAATAGAAGCTGCAGTATTGAAGCTTGGCTATCAGAATCCCAATGGGGCAAAGTAGAAACGATCATTAGTAAGAATGCTGGTCTGGGATGGTGCTATTTGAATCCAAACCAAGATGCGGACTCTTGCTCAAGTCTCATTATGGACCGTTTCTCATCTCATAAAAACTAGTAACGATAGATGATTAAGAGCGCAATCCTAATCTGGAGTTAGGCCAGCAGAGTTAGGCCAGCAAAGTTTGGCTGGCACAAGGGACACTGTAAAGTATGTTTGGACCACTCTCGGAGTGGGAGAGACCAGCACACAGACGTGCGCCATCCTCCCTGACTCTGAGAGTGGTCCAAACGTGCTTTAAGGTGGCCCTGGTGTTGGCCAAACTTTCCTGGCCTAACTGTGCCAGCCTAACTCCAGGTTCAGATTGAGCCCTAAGACTGCTCTTTGTATTGCCTTGCATTTATGTTGGGCAAATGAACTTGCAACTACCATCAGTATCTCTGTACAAGCCATTCCAAGTTAGATTTATGTAAGAAGTGAAGCTTGAGCCTAAGGCTAAACTAATCCCGTCTTTAATTATGTCATGGCTGGCCTGGATGTGCTTGCATTTTTCCTGTAAAAAGCAAACACTGCAAAAGATCTGAATTAGGACCATGGGGAGGTCGGGGCCGTTAACCTTTCCTTTACCATGGTCCTGATCTCTATCAGGCCCTTCCATGAATGCTATTGGCCTGGGGGCAGGGAAGGAGGGAAGTCAGTTGGAGCCAAGGAAAACTGCATTTTTTCTTTGCAGGAAAGAGGCCATCAGGATGAGCTGCACAGCAGGAAAATAAGGCTAAAGCCCAGCGGCGTCATGCAGCCGGAACGCTGGG
>JAJKFI010000007.1:18286891-18433148 GCA_029204185.1 Lerista edwardsae | reverse complement strand
TTGGGGGGGGCGGGCGCCATGCGAACGGCGCCCCCCCGCAAGATGGCGCCCATGGCTCGTGCCACCCCCTGCCACACCCTAGAAACGCCTCTGCTTGCGTCCAGAATCGCTCTAAAATGGAGCGATTCCGGCGCAGTGAGGCTTGGGGAGGCGTGGCAGCCCTTCGCCATAGGGGCGGAGTGCTGTCAATCTTCCGAGAGTTCCGGTAGTTGGCGCGCTCGGATGACATCACTACGCACATGTGTGTGTTGGCCTCTCTGACTCCGAGAGTGGTCCAAACACACTTGACAGTGTCCATTGTGCCAACCAAAATTTGCTGGCCTAACTGTGCTGGCCTAACTCCAGGTTAGGATTGCGCCCTCAGTCCACTAACATATCAGTCAGTATGTTGGGTCCATCCAATTCCAGGCAAGCCATTGGTCTTCCAAAAGGGCTAAACATGATGCAGCTTTAGAGCACAATCCTAACCTGGAGGTAGGCTGGCACAGTTAGGCCAGCAACGTTTGGCTGGCACAAGGGACACCGGAATGTATGTTTGAACCATTCTCGGAGTCAGGGTGGAAGGCACACCTCTGTGTGCTGTGTGCCAAACTTTGTTGGCTAAATGTCGGCCTTACTCCAGGTTAGGATTGTGCCCTCAATGAAGTCACTGGAAGCTCAAGGCAGCGGAATGTACTGCACAAAACAGAGCTGCGTTGCACAGAATGTACTGTCCACAGCAGCAATTGGGTGGGCAAAACCCCTCTGAATTCAGAGCTGCTGATTAAACAAGCAAAATAGCTTAGAAGAGCAATACAACACCCACTGCCGCCGTCAGCAGTTCTTCTTGGGCAGGCTCCTGGGATATTTGTGAATGGATGCCAGCGATCCCCAGAGGAATTTTGCCGCATCAGAGAATTCAGGGTGATGGATGGGCATCCGAAGTCAGGTACGTGGTTATGTTTTTTAAAATCAATCCTTGTGCACCGTTTTTGGGAACAAATATGGGACCATGTTTTTGATAAGGAAAGAGATGTGCTGCAGTCGGTACAATTGCAGCTCTGTCTGCTTTTGGCCCACTCCACCTAACTAGCTTTAGCAAAAAGGTCAGAAGAGGAGGGATTGACTCATTTTGAGATCTTCACGAGTGCCTAGAGGGCTTTTCAAAACGGATCAGCTACCTAGTTTCGGATGTCTGTAGCTAACTTCTCCCTGCTGCACAGTCACAAAAGGAGGTCACTGCAAAAATAAAGACTCCTATTGAGTTGATCGTAGGGATGCGCTCCAGTCACTGAGCCCAAATCATGCGTCTAGTCATGAGTCGTAATGCACATCCGTCATGACTCGACTTGCAGAAATTTCCAGTCATTATGACTTCTTTCTAGAGATGAGTCAAGTCCTTGAGCCAAAAACCCTTACGCCTTCCTCTTCCCCTCAACCCCCCCGTCTCCTCCCATCCCAGCTGCAGCCATCGGTCTGAAGGACGGCTTCCAGATCACCCATGAGGGTCTTTCAAAGCAACAGAGAGCAAAATAGGCTACACACGCACTAAGGCGAGTCAGGACTGGGCAGGGGAAGGGATGGGCCCAAGAGGCGGGTAGGGATGCCTGCAGGGTCTGATGTCAAATCCTATATCCCCCCCCCGTGTCTGAAAGGCCAACACAGAGCTACGCCGTTCTGCACCCACTCAATAATGGGTGCCTATGCGAGCAGACCTATTGCCAACCACAGAGCATTTGTTCTCTTACCCCAAGGAGACTCTGTCCGCTACCCCAATCCCATAGGATACAGCAGCCATCTCTGGGCACTGCTGGGGCACAGGATTGTTCTGCCCATGATGTTTAAAAAAATGAACTACTTTGAAAAGGAAGGAATAAATTCAACTGTAACAAAACAACACACAGCAGGGAGGTGTTTTGGGCTGGGAAGGGAGGAGAGAGGGCAGGCCCAAAGGCCACAACCTGCTGATGTCCTGAGAATGCAGCAACCAGCTGGGTGATTTCTCAGCCAGTTTCTAACAGCAAAGTGAATCAGAAACAAAAATGGCTAGTTACAAGCTCGACACAAACAAAACAACCCCACAGCCCTCCCCCTTTCCAGTGTCTCGTCTTCCCAAATTTTCAATGATGGCTGCCCCAGGTGCCACGTGAATCACCTGAAATTGGCTCCCGACCCACCTAGTTCTGACCCACAGTGAGAGAAACATTGCCCTATTCTTTAAACTTACTAAATGACAAAACTGGTAAATTCTGGGGGGGAAACGTAAAATGTTTTAACTGAGGTAATTTCCCCATGATAGCTTTAAACTAGGCCATCTTTGTATGTCTCATTCCAATTTTTCCACCAAAGGGGCTTATGATGTTTCACTGCTTGTGTTATTTGTGGTTGTTTCACATTCCACTTTTTTGTTTCTTTTTTTTCTTTTTTAGCCTAGGAGCTGATTCTGAAGGGGGGCTAACAAAAACCCCCCCCCCCCAATTTCTTCAGAGGCCTTGACAAAAAGTATAGTATAGAGCACCGGGTCTGAGCGAGTGCCATTGAAATGATTGGGAGCAGGCCATGCGTCATTTTCTTCTGGATTACAGACATTGACCAGGATCCAAAGAATAGTTCTGAGAGCCCAAAGGAGCTTTTAACAAAGGAAGTTCTCGAACAGCAATCCCACCCATCAACATCCATACATCCTTGGAATCTGAGGGGAATTTCAACAGCAGTTTGCAATACATCATGGGGCAGAGGTCAGCTGCAAGGATATTTTTTAAGCATCTGCAATAGAATTTTTTTTTTTTTAGTATACTGAAGATTTCTAACAAAGCAACTAAACATAATTTCATTGAGTGGGTGTTAAGTCTTTGATTTCACCTAAGCAAGCAATCATTTGGATCTTGGCCATTATATTTAAAGCTGACTCCGGTTAAACCCCACCAAAGAGCTATTTCTCCTCTAATTTGGAAAGGTCAGCTTGTGACCCAGGCAGAAATCCAATTGATACATTCTTTATTACATCTTCCCTTCATGGCTGTCATCAATTCACCCAAGAACAAAAAGACCTATACTTGGTCCTGGTGGGGGTGGGTGGGGGACTCCTACATTTTCAGTTACAGCTCACATTAATTTCACAGGTGCCGATACATCACCTCCTTTCTGACTAAGTCTCAAGTTCCCAAGGGAGAAAGCTGGAACGGCTGTGAAATTCCATCTTTGCAATGACTACCTTGACACTTTAGCTCAGCTTCCTGACTTGCTGTCATCCATGTTCAAAAGACAGCAAATATTCTCCCTATAATATGCTAGTCCATCAACAACAGGAAACAATTAGTACTGCAGACCCCTCTTCAAATGCTGGACTGCGACCCACCATTGAATACAAAAAAGGCCATTTCCTGTTAAGGGCAGTGGCTCAAGAAATTCCTGCCCAGCAATGCCACAGTGATTGTGGTGCTGTGGGCATTTAGGGGCATTTGCTCCACCTAGGGGGTTGAGGGAGTGACCCAAAGGGTTGCAGAGGCCCTCTGCTACCTTCGTGGGCCTCTCTGATGCTGAAAATAGCTCAGTTGTAAAGTCAGAGCTTACTTCCTATATTGGCGGAAAACAGGAAGCTTCAACTTTACAATGGAACTCCCTTATGAAGAAAGTAGTAGGCTACTTCAGCATGCCAGGTGCAGGCATCTTGTTGTCTCATGTGCTCCATGAGGCATCTGGTGGATCACTGTGAGATAAGGGAGGCTGGAGTAGATGGGCTATTGGCCTGATCCAGAGGGGCTGTTCCTATGAGTACCTGTCTAAAGAGGAGCATCTGGTTCTGGTGGCTGTCCAAGAGAAATGATGTGGAGAATCGTGACTAGCCACCAGTGTGTTTACCTTAGAATTTACCTCAGAATGCAATGTGGTGCAAGGGAGTTGCCACAGAATGCAGGCAGCCTGTTGTCTTGTGTGCTCCTTGAGGCATCTGGTGGGCCACTGTGAGATGGTGAAAGCTGGACTAGATGGGCCTTGGCTGATCCATTGGGGCTGTTCCCATTTTCCTATGAGTACCTGTCTGAAGAGGAGCATCTGGTTCTGGTGACTGTCCAAGAGAAATGATGTGGAGAATCCTGACTAGCCACCAGTGTGTTTACCTCAGAATTTACCTCAGAAAGTCAGGTGCATGGGAGTAGCAACAAAATGCAGTCAGTCAGTTGTCTTGTGTGCTCCCTGAGGCATCTGGTGGGCCACTATGAGATACAAGAAGCTGGATCAGATGGGCCTTGGCTACCTTCTTGTGTTCTTACTATGCTAGTCGTGCATGCCCCACCTTTATACTCCTGGACATCCCACTGGTTTCTAAACATTTAGCAGAAACCATCCATATAGTAGCTGCCCACCACCATCATCGTAAGAGCTAGAAATGTACTCCTAAAAAGTCTTCTCAATTTTTTTCAGTATTTCACAAAAGCTACTACACCTACATCATTCCTGAAACCATTGCAAAAGCCAGCCAGTTGGCACTGAACTGTACAGTAATTCATCAAAACACAGGTCCTTGGTTGGCTCTTATCTCACCCTCTGTGCAGTCAATTGTACAGGCATAAAGTAAAATGCAGACAATGCCCTTCTGATTCAGCGCTGTTTTATAGCCGCTTGGCACAACCGGGCAAGGCGGGACTGTGTGCAAACACTGAAGGCTCCCAGGGGCAAGTGATTGACTTTAGGTGATGGATAAAAAGCAAAGCGACCTGCATGCAAACAAATTAATCACACTCGCTCCACCTCCCCAACTCTCCATGAACCAGCTGCCAAGACACATGTCCGCAAATGTTCCTCAGAGTTTGGCAAGTCCGACGACATTTAGGGCACAATCCTAACCTGAGTTAGGCCAGCACAGTTAGGCTAGCAAAGTTCAGCTGGCATAAGGGCCACTGTACAGTAAAGTGTTTTTGGACCACTCTCTGACTCAGTGATGGTTCAAAAAAGCAGTTGAACATACAATAGTGCTTTGTTATCCACTGGGGTTCTGTTCTGGAATCCCCAGTGAATACGAAAACCAGTGGATATTGAAATCAATTACAAAATAGCTTTAAAGACCCACCTCCAGGTTTCTTGCGCCTCCATTGTGGCCCTAGAATGCATTGGTATAGACACTATATCACATTCAGCCACTAGAAGGAGTGACTAATGGAATCCAATGGAATGTAGGAAATTAGATTTTGGTCTTTTTTTACCTTGTGACAAAGCATTTAAAGACGGACCCTGGTATCAGTGGACACCAAATCAGTGCATACCAAGGTCCCACGGTATTCTGATATTTCCCTTCCATCAGAACTGCCCAATACAAATGCATTTGGTGCCAACACCAGAATTGAAGCCTGGTTCTTATTGTATTGTTGCTCCTTCTGCTCTTCCTTGCTAAACAGCTGCAATAAACGGTGAACTCGTAAGGGCTTTTATAGACATGACTTTGAAGCACATGGGCAGTAGTTAGCGATAACAGATAATGCTCATTCACACCCATTAGGCTTGAAACAAGTGAGTAAGAGCTGCAGACCACTTGATAGCAGCAGTAACAGATATGGCTTCTTTGTGACGTTCCTCCTAAAACAAGGTATTTACGGTACTTGATGTACTTTCAGAGTTTCTCTCTCTCTCGCTAATCACTACTTACAATTCTTAGAAGTAACAACAATATACTAACAGCTTGGGAGCTTGGTTTGGAATAGGAGTTCTATTCTGACAAGATTGGCCATGCTATGGGGTGTGTGTGTTTTATAGCTCTAATGTCACAGAGATTTGCCATTAGCAACACTTGCTGTGTCCAATATTACTTGCTTCCATTTCATTCATATGAGAAAATTGCCTTGGCACTACCTGCATCACCAACACCCAGATGAAGTGCTCCTTTGGAGAAAGCTTTTACTGATATAAAAGCCTTATCGGGGTCTGGAATAGGCAACCTTCATTTTGAAGCAATTATATAAAGGCACCTCTCTCTCTCTCTCTCTCTCTCTCTCTCTCTCTCTCTCTCTCTCTCTCAGTTTCTCCCATTTGCTACCTTCTGGTTGTGCTGGGGGCTATGGGGCTCCCTCCTCCCCCTGATCTCCTGCCATCCCCAAGGCCCAAATGATAGACTTGACCGCCTTCATGAGGACAAAGCTGGGCAGAGAGAAACCAGCTGTTCTCAGCAGCCTTCCTCCTTGTGATGTGGAGAATTCCCAAACTCTTATACTATAGTAGTATATAGCTAAGACCAGTGGTGTCCAAGAAGGTTAGATGACTGGAGTCGCCATTCCTGTTAAATTGATAGGAATCGAGTGAAGCCAAGGGGCGGGCTTAGCCGCCATGTTTGTGTGCCCCAAACAGTCTTGATTCCAAGCATTTCAGATTGCTTTTCTGGTAGTGTTTGGGACTGAATAGTTTACTCCTGAAATAAAAACTTACCAAAATAACAACGTGTGACCGTGTAGAAACATCAGTGGTAACCATATTATGAGTTAATATGCAATTCCAAGGTTTAATTCCACATAATTATATTACTGAACACACCGGACGAAATGCTACTTGCTATTTGAACTCGGATTGCACTGTTTTGACAGCCTTATTTTTTGAAATCTACACAACCAAAAATAAAGTGTGAACGGGAAGGAAAGAATAAAAGGGGAGGGTGGGCAAAAATTAGATAAATATATAGGAAAATTTCAGTAAAATCTCTTCATAACACAAGTAGTTGTCAATATGAGAGTAATTCTTTTTTACTTCTAGACTATTAAGAGTATTTTTTTAAACTTCTACACTCACCCCCCCCCCATAAAACAAATTCTGTTAATGTTCAGACTTTCGAAAATATTACAGCAGAAAATGGAAGGTGGGAAAAAAAAGTGTAAACGGGAAGGGGGGAAAAGGAGGAGGGAAATTTTTTTTTTCTTACCTTCTAGACCATTAACAGAAAATGGGTGTCAGAAAATGGTGAATAAGACTGCTAGGAACAACAAGGAATTACACAGCTTTAAAAAATTATGCACTCACTGTTAACGGTTGTTTTATTGTTTTATTGAACAACCAGGTGAATACATGAACCTTTCCGTGGAAATTAAATCCCATTTTTCGTACAGCGATTCGCACACCTGTATGCAGAACACGCAGGCATGATTTAAAAAGTTGATATTAGATAAATATGTAGGAAAATTACATGAATTCGCGGCAATCCTCATTGGCGGGAAATGTCTGAGTCGGCCATATTTGTGTGCCCCGGAAGCTTCAAGAAAATGACCTTATGCCGACTCCAGTCCATCTAACCTTCTTGGTGGTGTCATCCAAATGATTTAGGAACAGGTACTCACTTTTGATTGGCACTTGTCGGAGTCCGCCCACCGGAAGTGACGTCATAAGTCGGACGTGATGTCGTGGCAGGAAGTGAGGTCATGATTGTTGCCATGGATGTGATCATGTTTGTAATAACTTGAGCTTGTGGTTAGTGTTGATTTAACTTCTATTGCTTTGCTTTCTAGAGATGTGTATATACATATTTTGCTTCAACTGTTCCCTGGTTAAATAGCAGGCTAGACTGTACTAGATTGGGAGCCCTTTTGGGACAGGGAGCCATTTAACTTTAATGTTAAATGCAAGGAGCCGGCAAGGAGCAGGAGGGGGAACGGGCGACCAAAAAAAGACCGCGTGGGGGCTGGGGCTGGGGGGAGGCTGCAGGAGGAACCGGGACGCTGGATCGGCGCGGCTGGAGGGAGCGGGAGCCCCAGGCAGCCTACCTTCTCACGCCTGCTGCCTTATTCCCGGGTCTCCCTCGCTGCTGCTGCTGCTGCTGCCGCCTCCGGTCCTCTCGCTACACTGCTGTCGCTGCTGCCGCCACTGCCACGCTGCCTGCCTGCCTCCTCACAGAAAGTGCAGGCAACGGCTGCGGGCGTGCAGTACGCATGCGCAGCTGCTGAGCCAACCAGCCGACGGGGCCAGCTTCGAGTGGGTGGGGCCAGCTCAACTTCTAGGAACCGGTACTCGCGTAGTGGTGCATAGTGGGTGCATGACATCACTGGCTAAGACTGAGAGCACAATCCTACTCTGGAGTTAAGCTGGCACTGTTAGGCCAGCAAAGTGTGGTTGGCACAAGGGACACCGTAAAGTATGTTTTGGACCGCTCTCACAGCGCAATCCTATACCCCCCCTTAGTGCTGGCGCTGCGCTCTTGCACCGGCTGAACGATGTCGCGAACGTGCCTTAAAGCATGTCTACGTTGGCACTATGGTGCTCGGCCAGCGCAAGCGTCAGCATCAGCGCTCGGGCGCTGGTGCGACCGTTGGCAGCGCCGGCTGTGCGCCAGTCAAGCGCCAGCGTTGCTCAGTCAGCGCAGGGCCTCTGTGAGGGCGTTCCAGAGGCGCTCCACGGGTGTAACTGGGCGGCACAGTGGGTGGAGACGGTGGTTATGACGCGGTTGTGATGCAGGACAGCCGTAGTGCCATATCCTAATGCCGGTTCCCAGCCATGGTGGCCCCGATTTGGGCCGCTCCCATGCATGTTCCTCTGCGCTTGCTATTTTGCCGGCGCAGGTCCAAGTAGGCCCATTGGGGTAACTGGGGCTTATGCGGGTGTAAGGGGAACCCCTCCCCTTGTCCTGCACCATTGCTGCTGCTGCCTCCGAATGGGCGTTTGGATATGGCCCTGCTATGTCGGCCTTACTAGGCTGGCATGAGGTAGGAGTACACTCTCACAATCAGAAAGGCCAGCACACAGACATGCGACATCCTCCCTGACTCCAAGAGTGGTCCAAACGTGCTTTACGGTGGCCCTTGTGCCAGCCAAACTGTGCTGGCCTAACTGAGCCAGTCAAACTCCACATTAGGGTTGCGCTCTGGGACAAAACAGAGTCTAACCAATAAGAGGCAGGTGAAGAGTGAATACTCAATTTTAAAAACGGTTTAAGAAAGTGTTGTTTTTTTAAGGATAATAAGGCGGGAAGAAAGAAAAAGAACACGTAGGCTTACAACATGGCTTGGAAGTGCATCAGATCTGAACAAAAGTACGAGGTGGCAAACTTCAAAGCAATTTAATATCTCTAATGGGGCCATCTCTGTGCTCACTGCGGGCCCAATCCTATTCAGTTTTCCAGTGCCAGTGCAGCCATGCCAATGGATTGTGTGCTGCACCCTGCAGTGGGGGAGCGGCCACAGAGGCCTTCTCAAGCTATGGGAACAATTGTTTGCTTACCTTGGGGCTGCACTGTGGCAGCACCAGTGCTGGGCAATTGGATAGGATTGGGCCTTCAGGGCTTCAGCATCTAGATGCCATCACACTTCTCCAAACCCAGGAGGGAGAATGGGTGAGGCTACCTACAGATTCACCCTGAGAGAGCTGGATCAGGAAACGCATGAGCAGCCTTGGAGCTGACCATTAGCACCCAGGTTGGAGGAATTCATCATCCTGTCTGATGGGATGTTTTATATCACCTGGGCATCTCTACCGGGCCTCTGACCTGCCTTGCCATGACAATCCCAGCATCTGGACTAGGTAAGATCTATGGTCCTTGCTAGGCACAGACAAAGAAGACAAGGACTACACCAGTGTTCTTCAACCTTGGGGATGGGACCCGAAGGGGGTCGCAAAGCCTCAGTTGTCATGGCAACTTCCAGGAATTAAAAAAGTTGAAGTTAAAACTGGACTAGAGCATCACCAGGTAAAGGGGGAAGCTTCTGATGGACCCCTTCAGGGACCAGGAGATGAGTCCCAATTCTGCTCAAGTTCTTGGCAATTAGGCTAAAATAGCTTTCACTAGTACCAGGCTTCATGGTAACTTTTTTCTGTTCTGTCTAATAAAAATATTTAGAGTGCAATCCTAACCTGGAGTCAGGCCAGCACAGTAAGGCCAGCAAAGCTTGGCTGGTACAAGGGCCACTGTAAAGTATGTTTGGACCACTCTCTGAGTCAGAGAGGCCAGCACACAGACGTGCGCCATCCTCCCTGACTCCGAGAGTGGTCCAAATGCGCTTTACGGTGGCCCTTCTGCTGGCCAAACTTTGCTGGCCTAACTGTGCCGGCCTAACTCCGGGTTAGGGTTGGCCCTAAAATTCCTCGCCCGTTTCACAGTTTTTAAAAGCAGAGGTGCCCTTCCAGGAAAAAAGGCTGCAGCCCTCTTCGAGATGCTGCATCCAAACGCTGTGCCGGCAGAGCCGATGCAGGTTTCCTTGGAAGCAAATCTCACAGAACGTCAGAGCTTCGCTCTCAAACGTGTGACAAGGACGGCAGCCGCGGCCTCCTGTTAGAGCTGCAACACCAGCTGTCTGCCCTCTTAATCAGTGGCGTCATCTAAATGATTTAAGAACAGGTACTCACTTTTGATGGGCACGTGTCGGGACCCGCCCACCGGAAGTGACGTCATAAGCCAGAAGTGATGTCGTGGCAGGAAGTGACATGAAAAAAGCCCTTTTTGAGGCCTCAGATGATTTTAAACTGACCCAACAGTTGCAACAGTATTCCACAGCACCCCCAGAACATGTGAAGGAGGCCTGGCATCATGTTAAAACCCCAGAGCAACTCATTTTTCAGTGGCAAGGAAAGGAAAGGCTCTGCTCGCAGCCTGCCTGCCTGCCTGCCTCTGAGAACATGCAGGCAACTCAAACATGCAGGAAATTCAAATGTTGCAGAGGGCGGAGTCGACAAGTGGGTGGGCAAATGGGCGGGGCCAGCTGTAATCCTAGAAACTGGTACTTGTGTACCCCCGCGTACCCCCTGCATGACATCACTGCTCTTAATGCTTGTGTTCCTACGGAGGTGACAGTGGGCTTCGGGCTGTGGTTTGGGGCGATGCCCGAGAGAACCACAGCGGCTCTCCAGCGAATTGCTCTCCTTCTGCCCCCCCCCCAATTTGGTCAGATGCTCAAATCCGTTTAATCGCAACCACACTCGTCTCTCGGGAGCCAGCCCTGATAGTGCATGTCAAGTAAATTTTAACAAAGGCCGAGCGTTTACGCTTTGTAGCTTTTGTACACTCCTAAGTAGTTTAATTAGCAATGTAATTTCCTGCAGCTCCCTCCCCCATCAGTGCACGTTGGAGAAGGGAGCTGGAATGACAGTTACTGAGCCCGACAAGGCACCGTTGTGTCTCTGCAAAGTGGCATAATGAGGAAATGGCAGTGAGCTAATGCAAGCATATGGAACTATTCATAGGCACAGCCTGCAGAGTGGAGGCCTCCTGCGTCATGACATGTTCCACTGCAGAAGAAGCGGCGTGCTTGATGCAGAAAGAAAGAAAGAAAGAAAGAAAGAAAGAAAGAAAGAAAGAAAGAAAGAAAGAAAGAAAGAAAGAAAGAAAGAAAGAAAAGTATTTTAAAGGCAGAGAAACAGGAGCCTAGAGTTTTGCCATTGTCATATATGTGCGTGTGCATAAGTTTATGAGAGTTAGCAAATGCCACAGCTCAGCAATAGTATAACCCAGTGGTTCACAAACGTCTTAGCACCAGGACCCACTTTTTAGAATGACAACCTGTCCTTTTTTTTGCATAATAATTTTATTTTTCTACTATACAGTAATGGGGAGGGGGAAACATTTATACGAAGAGGGAGTGGAAGGATAACATAAGGTATACACAAGAGGTTATGGAGAGATTACATCGCTAAAGTAAAATCTATTTTAACTACAATACATTTCTTTAAAAATTATTAATAATAAGCTTCTACCAAGCCAAGCCTCATATAATGTTCAAAGCAAGTATATCCATCAAAATAGAATGACAACCTGTCCTTGACCCACTGGAAGTGATGCCATGGCTGGAAGTGCCGTCATTGTGATGCCAGAGCCTGCTGCTTTCCTGAGAACGCAGCAATCAGTTGGGTTGTTTCTTCGCCACTTTCCAAGAGCAGAGCGAGTCCGAAAGAAAAAAGGCAATTTACAGCCTTGATGTAAGCAAAACAACCACACAGCCCCCCCCCTTCCAGCATCCCATCTTCTCAGTATGGCTGCTCTAGGTGTTTCGTGACCCACCTGAAATTGGCTGGTGGGTCCCAACCCACAATCCGGGAACTACAGGTGTAACCAAAGTCTGTGCTGTGCAGTGCGTACTGCCAGTGCCTCAACATGTTGTGTAAATATCAGAGCCATTCCAGACAGCGATGGCAACGCGGTGCATTGTTGCTGCTGCCCAGAATGGCTCCGATGGCGAGTGGGAAGGACCACTTATGCAGCATGTTGCAGCACCTGCAGTACCTACCACATTGCACCCCTCCTCTGGCTATGCCACTGCTGCACAGTCACAGCTGGTCACGAGGTAGTCTACCACTTAAAAGCTCCTGGACGGATAACCTCAAGCTGGTTTAGACCATGACCAGCTGGACCAGTTTATGAAGAGTCCTTGCAGGGCAGGCCCATTTTGGGCTGTTTGGAGGCAGGAGCGGATGGGAGGACCCAAGGTAAAGCTGCTCTACTCGCCCCACTGGCAGCCCATAGAGATCCCAGCTGCAGCAGCAGGCTATCTGCTTGTTGTGCTGCTGTGGAGGTCCCCAAAGTGCAGGGCCCAGAGTGGCAACATTGGTCACATTGGCTTAAGGCCGGCCCTGGCTGCTAGAAGCATCCAAACCTCCCATTATCACTAGGCTGGCAGTGCAATCCTAGGCTGCCCATTGCACTGGCACCATGTCATAGCGTTGGCGCGACTGCATTAGTGCCGAAGCAGGGGCACCAAGTGGCACCCCCACGTTGGCACTAAATTGAACGGGACCGGCACTGCAATGGGAAGCCTGCCGGCGTGAGGGAGGCGCCATGGTTGGATGGGGAGTGAGTGAGCGGGGGAGGGCGATTCTGGGTGGGCTGTGGGCGGGGCATGGAGCTGGAAAAGGTGCAGAAGAGAGCAACTAAAATGATTACGGGGCTGGGGCACCTCCCTTATGAAGAAAGACTGCAGCGTTTGGGGCTCTTCAGCCTAGAAAAAAGGCGCCTGAGGGGGGACATGATTGAGACATACAAAATTATGCATGGGAGGGAGGGAGTCGATAGAGGGATGTTCTTTTCCCTCTCTCAAAACACCAGAACCAGGGGGCATCCACTAAAACTGAGGGTTGGGAGAGTTAAAACAGATAAAAGGAAGTACTTTTTTACCCACCGGGTAGTTAATCTGTGGAACTCCTTGCCACAGGAGGTGGTGATGGCATCTGGTCTTGATGCCTTTAAGAGGGGATTGGACAGATTTCTGGAGGAAAGGTCCATCGTGGGCTATAGGCCATGATGGATTGTGCAACCTCCTTACAAAGGTGGAGGGCTACTGGTACCGGGTGCAAGGGAGTGGCAACAGGATGTAAGCATCTTGTGGTCTCATGCCTCCCTGGGGCACCTGGTGGGCTGCTGTGAGATACAGGAAGCTGGACTAGATGGGCCTTTGGCCTGATCCAGCAGGGCTCTTCTTATGTTCTTATGAGACATGAGCGGGCCAGCAGGCATACCAGCCCAGGAGGGGGGCGGGCCTTGGATTTGGCCATAAGGCCGAATCCAAGGCCTCAGGCCGCGCTGCCCCAATTTGGGCAGCACGGTTTCCTTGGCTCTGTGCCTGCTATTTTGCAGGCACAGAGCCGAGGTGTGCATGGGGGGGGGGGGCTGGAGCCTCCCCTACAGTAAGGGCGTGAACGTGCCCTTGCCACAGGGAGGCTCCAGCCTCCCTGACCCAGCGTCGGATGTGGTGCTGGCCGGCGGGCCTTGCCATTCCAGTGCTGGGTAGGGTTGCACCCCGAGAGGCACACAGCAGGGCCTCTCCACAAGATGGCAACAGGCAGGCCGGTGGATGCAGGGGCCACCTCTTCTTCAGATATCCCAAGCCCCAGGCCATTTGGGGTGCTGGCAGTAAAAGGCACCACCTTGAATTAAGGCAAATAATGAGGATATTTCCTGCTTACCCTTGGAGTCAGGGCCGGCTATAAGCCAATGTGACCAATGTCATTACATTGGGCCCCATGCTTCAGGGGGCCCCACACTAGCAGGGTGAGCGAATTGCCTGTGGCTGCAGCTGGGATCTCCATGGGGTGTAAGTCAGTGGGCGAGCCGAGTAGCTTCACCTTGGTCTCTCCCACCTGCCTCTGCCTCTGAACAGCCCAAGATGGGCCACCTGGAAGTAGTTGGCGGTGATGTTATGATATCACCGCCAACTACTTCCACATGCCATGCTTTGCACGTGGCACGAACAGCACTCTTCTTGGTGAGGGGGGCCCCCGCCGGGGGGGGCGGTGCTGCTAGAGCGGGGCCCTGCTTGGAGTAACACAGGCACTCCGAGTAGGAGAATCTGAGCTATTACGGTAATTCAACACTTGCATCTGTGAAGTGTGATTATTTCCTCCAGGTTCCAGTCTCAGTGTAGATCCCACTGTAATGAGGCACTGCCCAGATCAAAGATATCTCATGTTTAATGAGGACCGGATGAGCACCGAACGTGCAACTGTTTCCAAATGCAAACCCACATCAATTGCATGTAATGCGCCGATTTCCCTTTCTGGAGCAGTGTGAACATCGGCTTACATTTCCTACCCGGCCATGCAAAAATAGTTTACACAAAAATGCATGCCTGTGATGAGGACACATTTCGAAAACATGAGCCCTAAACAGCTACACGCACTAGAGAGCTAAGCCCGGGTTGGGCCCAGCTTCGTATTCTGTATACATGTTTCCAAAGAGCCAATCAATTTATTGTTAATAAGAGATGCGCAATGAGAAAGGGCCCAATCCTATCCAACGTTCAAGGGCTGTGGCAGCCGTGGCAGCAGCAGCATCGTGCAGTGGGGGGGGGCAGGCCTGGAGGCCTCCTCGAGTTGCTCACGGAAGCTGCATTGGTGCTGGAAAGTTGGTTAGGATTGGGCCCTAATCACAATAGTAAGAATAATTATTTGATGTTGGGTAATGTAGTACTAAGGGACGTGGTGGCGCAGCAGGTTAAACCGCTGCGGCTGGGCTTTCCGACCGGAAGGTTGGGAGTTCAAGACTGCGCAGTGGAGTGAGCTCCCGTTGCTTGTCCCAGCTCCTGCCAATCTAGCAGTTTGAAAGCACCTAAATGCAAGTAGATAAAGAGGGACCACTTCGGTGGGAAGGTGACGGCATTCTGTGCACTACGGCGTAGAGTCATGCCAGCCACATGACCACAGAAG
Organism: Lerista edwardsae; assembly: GCA_029204185.1. Classification (NCBI taxonomy): domain Eukaryota; kingdom Metazoa; phylum Chordata; class Lepidosauria; order Squamata; family Scincidae; genus Lerista; species Lerista edwardsae. Next base: position 18,418,076 of record JAJKFI010000007.1, on the reverse strand, counting down.
CTTGTCCTCAGACAAAACGCCGGCTCTACAGGCTTTGAAACGGAGATGAGCACCGCCCCCTACAGTTGGTACACGGCTAGACCATTCGGTCGTGGGGAAAACTTTACCTTTACCTTTAATGTAGCACTGCATTGGTGAACTGCATAGATGTCCACTGTTATCAGGGGGTGATAAAGTTCAGGGCCAGCCTTAAGCCAATGCGACCAATGTCAACACATTGGACCCCACGCTTCAGGGGGCCCCACACCAGCAGGGCAAACATATTGCCTGCTGCAGCAGCTGGGATCTCTATGGGCTGTAAGTCAGTGGGGCGAACAGAGCAGCTTTACCTTGCCCCCCCCCACCTGCCCCTGAACAGCCCACCTGGAACAATAGATGCTCAATGTTGGCGATGACTTTATATCCATACCAACTATTTCCATGTGCCATGCTTTGCACGCAGCACCAACAGCGCTCTTCTTGGTGAGTGGGGGCCCCGCAGAGAGGGCTGGGCCCCCCCCCCCCAGGAATGCTCTGCATTGGGCCCTGCTGCTGCTAGAGCTGGCCCTGATAAAGTCAGAGCTTGGGCCATCAAGCCCAAACAGTTCGTATTGCAACAGCAATTATAAAGTTGATCACAAAGTTGGAAGGATCCTTGTAGGTAGTCTGGTCCCCCCCCCCCAAAAAAAACCCACCCAACCTTGGTTTGATGCAGAAAATTAAGAACTGAAGAATTTCTAATATATCTTTGTCCCGTCTCTGACGGAATACTTTTGACCAGTGGTGTCATTCAAATGATTTAGGAACAGGAACTCACTTTTTGATTGGCACTTGTTGGGAACCTGGAACCAGCCACGGAGCCCGTTAGGATCCGTTCTGGTCCGTTCCCCCTGCATGACATCACTGTCTTTAACCCTCTGAGTGCCAGCCAACCAAGAAGAAAAGCTCTTTGCAGAGGAATTGGGAGGAGGGAGAGTGAAGTGGGCGGAGTCAGCCCTAATTTTAACTAGTGGAACTGAGTTCCCCCACGTTCCCCCCGCATGACATCACTGCTTCTGACAAGTCTATGAAATTTCTCTTTTACCATGACAACTAAATCTTACTTTTAACAAAGGGGAAAAAAGCAGTGATGTTTTTCCTCTCCAAAAACTAGCAGCCTGTGCCCAAAAGCTACGCAAAAATGCTGTGATGCTGCATCCTAGGAAGAAATACGATGGAGACTACATGATCATATATTACTCCCCCCTCCACACACGCAGGAGAGGGCAGACGTTTCTGTGACATTTTGAAACACGAGCTTATTTATTGTGGCACACTGTAAGCTTCCACAGGCAAGCATCTACCTCATCGGAAAACCGATGAGATCAAATTTAAGGTGAAACAACGCTCGGAGTCTATAACGCTCGGAGACTAATTTGGAATATGTTACACAAGGCATTAGGAGAACCCAACCAATCTAAGGAGCTTTTCAGCTGGATCCCTCCGGCAAGGTTTTTCTTATAAAAGGTAGAGGTTGTTTTTTTCCTGTCACCCTGCACGGAATTGCTCGTTTCGTTGGCACCTGTCTTTAACACAGATGGCCAAATTGCCCAGCCGGGGCTTGAGTGAGGAGATACCAGGAAGCTGCTAATTTGACAAGAATGTGTCAAATGGTGACAGGTCTGAGCCCCAGCCCCCCCACCCCCACCCCGCCTTTAAGATTTTCCAAGCTGGAGGGGACACACTCTTGGAGCAGCGGCAGTATTTGTTGTCAGGGACTGAGGCATTTTATAGCCACCTTGTGCTTTTCTCTGAGCAAATCTGGAAGTGAAATTGAGCCTTATAGTCAGCTTCACTGAGGGTACTGGTTACAGCAGTGCTACTGACAGCCCAATCCTAACCTGTGGTGGAACAGGCAGGACAATGACTCGGAGGTATATGACCCCTGGAATAAGGGGATTTTTTCCCCTTACCCCATGTAAGCCATCTCTATGGGACTACTCAGATCTGCGCCAGTGACCAAGGATGGGGGTTCATGTTTTTAACCTGTAATTGTTTTTTTCTTTGATTTTAATTGGTTTTGAATTATGTAAGCCACCTTGAATTCCCTCCCTTGGGGAAAAAGGCAGATATAAAGCTTTTAAATAAATGAAGCTTTGAAAAAGCTGCACAGACTTCAGTCATACTTTGTTCGTGTGTGTGTGTGTGTGTGTGTGTGTGTGTGTGTGTGTGTGTGTGTGCGTGTTGGGGGAGATGCAAAGCTCTACTCTTAACAGTTGTATAGATTAGACAGGGACACTGTGGTGGGAGCAGATCTCACACCTGCTGTACGGTAGGCTAGAAGTGCCACCATTCCCTCTCCCCCCTAAAAAGGCTTCCCTTCCCACCCACTGAGCAAAGTCTGAGCAGACCAACTCTCCAAGACTGTAGCAGCTTACAAAAACTGTGCACATCTGTTTCCCCCATCTATTGCAGGGAATGATTTACAGGAATGTCTCTGCCTTCCACTCTTGGCTACTTTTTGAAACAGAAAAAAAGTGAGACGTTTTGATCGTGGAATTTCTCTGCAACACGTCATGTGACCCTCAGGTTTCCCTCCTTTGCAGTATTCCACATTAGAAACTGCCCAGATGTGCCCTTAGGTGTGAACGTGGTTGATGCTCTGTGATGTGGGCCCCTCCCAGTGAAGACACTGAACTGCATTTCATTCAGCCTGCTGCTTTCTTTCATTGGGTACCTCGGTTCAAGAAGGATGCAGCCAAACTGGAGCAGGTTCAGAGAAGAGCAACAAAGATGATCAGAGGGCTGGAAAACAAGTCCTACGAGGAAAGGTTGAGGGAACTGGGTATGTTTAGCTTGGAGAAGAGAAGGCTGAGAGGGGATATGACAGCACTCTTCAAATATATGAAGGGCTGTCATAAGGAAGAGGGGACAAATTTTGCTCTCACCTGCCTCTAACAATAGGTCCAATGGGTACAAACTGCAAGAGAGGAGATTCTGGTTGGACATCAGGAAGAATTTCTTGATGATAAGGGCAATTTGACAGTGGAACAGATTGCCGAGGGAGGTGGTAGATCCTCCCTCACTGGAGACCTTCAAGCAGAGGCTTGACAGGCACTTACTTGAGATTCTCTAGGAAGATTTCCTGCTACAAGCAAGGGGTTGGACTGGATGACCTTGTATGTACCTTCCAACTCTATGATTCTCACAGGCAAGTGGTGGTGATGGGGGGGGGCGGCTCTTTTCTTGGTTTCACTGCCAGTGACAGCACTTGAGCCCCTGCTGAGGACAGGACAGTAAGCTGCAAGGAGAGAGAGCCAGAGGAAAGCACCCATATCTATCAATCAATCAACAGTATTTATATACCACTTTTCAACAAGATGTTCACAAAGTGGTTTACAGGCAAATAATAAAGTCAAATGGGTCCCTGTCACAAAAGGACTCACAATCTAAAAAAGAAAAAAAAAAAGCAGACCAACAACAACAGCCACTAGAAAAGATACTGTACAGGGGTGAATAGGGACCATTACTCTCTCCCTGCTAAAGAGGAACACCACTTGAAAAAGAGACTCTTGCCCTGTTAGCAGGAGTTATATGAAGCCAAATGATGCTTTTTCTTGCAAAAAGGGCCCTGCTAACCCGTCTTCCTCCCTCTGTCCTGCACACAATATTTAGGACAATGGAGTGCTGATGAACACCTGAGAATCTGAGGCTACTTTCTGAAGCTTCCGGAGACAGTTAAATATAATAGGTTTCCACCTGTTTTACAGAGCAGTAAACGGAGGCTTTGAATTGTAGAAACGGCTCCACATTCCCACAGTGACAGAATTGGCAAAAGAACTGAGGAACTGAGGGAATGGACAGACATTACACACACACACCCTTTTCCCTCAACCATTAGAATAATTTCTTTTATATGCCCAGGGCTAGCTAATTTGGCCAAAATTAACACTGGAGGAGATTCACAGCCAAGTGAATAATACTGTACGGCTTTTTTTTTATTTTATAAAGAGGACATCTCTGTAATTATCCTCACAATGACAATGTGATTTCACATTGTGCTCGGTCTGCCATTGCTTACCCCTTTCAGCTTTAGTATTTATCACAACACTGAGGTAAACTGTTAGAAAAAGAAAATAGATAAGAAGATGGGTTGTTGCCAGGCAATAGAGTTAAGCATGAAACACTCAGTACTCAGTTTTGCCTGGAATGCAATGGAAAAACTGAGAGGCCGATGGAGGTTCTCCAAAGAATCACCTGTGAGCGCCATCTGAGCCTGGGCTGGAATAGGCAGGGGGACGTGTGCCGCCCCATATCCAGCCTGGGATTTGGACGTGCTCAGTGATGTCATGCAGGGAGAACACGGGGAAACTCAGTTCCACTAGTTAAAATTAGGGCTGACTCCTCCCACTTCACTCCCCCTCCCAATTCCTCTGCAAAGAGCTTTTCTTCTTGGTTGGCCAGCACTCAGAGGGTTAAAGGGAGCAACTCCGCATTCCTAGGGGGGCGAAGGCAGTGATGTCATTCAGGGGGAACGGACCAGAACGGGCGTTCCGGATCCTAACGGGCTTCGTGGCTGGTTCCGGGTTCCCGACAAGTGCCAATCAAAAGTTAGTTCCTGTTCCTAAATCATTTGAATGACACCACTGGACGTGCTGCCATGCTGCCTGGGGAAAGGGGCGGCCCGGAGGGGGCTACTCGGAGATGCGCTGCCAAAAGGCCAAACTGGGACTGCCCAAGCCAGGAATGAAGGTTAAGACCTGGCCCAAAGGCTGGATCCTGCCCGCCCCCCTTCCCAGGCCAACCCGCCCATAGGCCCGCCTGTGCTCTGCCCCCCCCCCAGAGTCCCTGTGCTGCAGGGGTGGACCTAGTCAAAATGGCGCCCGGGGCACCCAATAGAAGTGTGCCCCCACGGGAGCCCAGGTCTACCCACCAGAAGCAGCCACAGGTAGACCTGGGCTCCTTAGAGGAAGCCCACGGCCGTTTCTAATGGGTAGACCTGGGCTCCGGAGCCCAGATCTACCTGCAGCTGGTCCCAATGGGTAGACCTGGGCTCCGGAGCCCAGATCTACCCATGCAATGTTGCGGGGGCCACTGGCACCCCCCTAGACGGCCCCAAGATGGTGCCCAGGGCTCGTGCCCCCCTGGCCCCCCTAGATCTGCGACTGCTGTGCTGGCCTTGCAAGCCGGCATTACCTTCTGGGTCTTGGGGCCCAAAGACCAGCACACATCCAAGCACTGGCCAATCTTGTTCAAAAATGGTGCAAATGCCATTCACCTTTTGGACAGTTAGGATTGCATCTTATTGAGCAGAATTCATGGTAGAATAAAAGTTTTATACACTGCAGGTACTGCCCAGGTATACTGAGATCAGTCTGACACTCGTGCTTTTCTAGTGACATTGCAGAATGCGTCATGGTTGTGAATAGCATTGACTTTGGGCTACCATGAAAATCAGAAAATCTCAACCTGTTATGACACCTGCGTTCAGAACGGCCTTTGGAGATCAGTACTGTAATTCAGAATGCAGTCCAAACCTGGAGTTAGGCTAGCACAAGTTAGGCCAGCAAAGTTTGGCTGGCACAAGGAACACCGTAAAGTATGTTTGGAGCAGTCACACTGAGGTGAGCCATCCTCGCTGACTCTGAGAGGGGTTCAAATGCGCTTTATGGTGTCCCTTGCGCCAGCCAAACTTTGCTGGCCTAACTCCAGGTTAGGATTGTGCTCTTGGTGTCTCACATTTTAAAGATGTTGTTTCAAGGGAGGCAGATCTAAGGGCGGGCAGAGCTCTAAGTTTTGCAAGAAGCCTTACCTTGCAGTGGAAATCACTCCTCTCCTGCACTGTTTTAGCCAATCCTCACAGGGAAAAGCAACATCTTCGCATTGCTTACTGGCTACAGCAGCAAAGGAGAGGAGGGATTTACATGACAGGGTAAGGCTTCTTGCAGCACTTAGAGCTTTGCCCTCCCTGTAGATCCGCCTCTGTTCAAGGGTGCAATAAATACCTAGGGTTGCTGAACAGAGCAATCATTGCTCATGGCAAAGCTTTAGGGTCAGACTGCATGCCACCCATGTATTCCAAGATACCAAGATTTTCACAATTTGGGGCAGTAGCGGTGTCACCCACTCCTGAGTGCATGACCCAGTGCGACCCACACCCTCTAGCGATGTCAGTGGTGTCACCCAGTGGTGTCATTCAAATGATTTAGGAACAGGAACTCACTTTTGATTGGCACTTGTCGGGAACCCGGAACCAGCCACGGAGCCCGTTAGGATCCGGAACGCCCGTTCTGGTCCATTCCCCCTGAATGACATCACTGGTGTCACCGCTCCTCTGGCTATGCCACTGGCATGAAGTGAAAGCATGATAGGTGCAAAAGGCTTCTGCCACTGGTGGCACATTCCAGTTTTTCCCGATATGGGTACATGCAGACATGTCATGTAGTGGGTACGCGAGTACCCGTTCCTAGGATTAGGGCTGGCCCCGCCCATTCGCCTGCCCACTAGTCGACTCTGTTGGCGCTCCGCTCCGCCCCCTGCAATGTTTGAATTGCCTGCACGTTCTTGCAGGCAGGCAGGCAGGCAGGCAGCGGAGCGAGTGAGACCGACGGCAGCAGCAGCGTGAGCAGGAAGGCTGTCTAGGGCTCCCTCCCGAGGAGGCGCGGCGGTTCCTGGGGGGGGAATCGGTAGCCCGCGCGGCGGCCCCGGGGAAGGCCCGGGACTCCCGGGCCTTCTCCCGGGACGCCGTGCGGCCTACCGAGGAGGTGCGGCGGTTCCTGGGGGCGGTTCCTGGGTTCCGCCTATGACCTCACTTCCAGTGGGCGGGCCCCCACACAAGTGCCAATCAAAAATGAGTACCTGTTGCTAAATCATTTAGATGCCATTACTGCATACATGTTTAGGAAACATCAGTGGAGAAAAAGAATTGGCTAAAAAGCACGAACCTTTTCAATTGTCTTATCTCTTGGCAATAGTCCAAAAGTTCCAGTTGGGTAATATTTTTATTAGGATGAACAGAAGTGTCCTGGTTTTCTTAACAATGTCACTCCAATGCTGCAGCATCACATTAGAAATATGAACACCTGTGTAGAGACACTTTCTTTCAAAACTTCAGGTGGGGCGGGGGGGGGGACAGAGGAGGCAAGTTTCCACAATATTCCTTTTGAAGGACATCCCAGATGTCAATCAGAGACTAGAAACTTCAAAGGATATTATTAGCCAGTCTCATAAATGAAAGACTTTTGGGTGACTTTTGCAAACCAGATTAGTTCACCAGAAGGGACTAAAGAACTTTTATAAAGGTTAATTGTAACTTGTTTCTGTCTGAAAGCCAATCCCAGCCTTGTTTTCAGAAGGAACAGTCAGCATTGATTCCTATGCTTAGTTCCACTTCACATTGTAATCCTTGTAGTTGACCTTTTAGCAAACTGCATATTTAGGGAAAAAAGTAGCAAAGAGCCAACAGTAATTTAAGCAGTGGCAATCAATTATTACCAGCAGAGTTTGAAATAAAAGAGGGTTTTCTTTCATCTGCAAATTCAGTTCCTGCCTCTGGGCTTTATTAAGTGTGCATTGCTAGCATGCCACTTGAACTGTCTCAAACTGGTTAAGGGTTTCCTGCAACTTCATTGGGAAGGTCTCAGCAATGGAGACCAAGACTTGGGGAATAAGCTCACACTTGGCAGGCTCTGCCAAGTGGATCATCATCGCCTGATTTGTGAGAACGGCTGCACCTAAGGTGGCTAAAACAGATTTGGCACTGTGGTTCCCAGCCTGGGGACTGGAGCCCCAAGCGAGTCATGATCTGATTTTCAGAGTTTTTTGAAGAGCTTGGGGCAGCCTTCTAAAAAACGGGACACCACCATCTCGGAAAGGGATGTGGTGGTGCAGCGGGTTAAACCGCTGCTGTTGGGCTTTCCGACCGGAAGGTTGGGAGTTCAAGACTGCGTGGCGGAGTGAGCTCCCGTTGCTTGTCCCAGCTCCTGCCAACCTAGCAGTTCGAAAGCACCTAAATGCAAGTTAAGTAGATAAATAGGGACCACTTCGGGGGGGGGGAAGGTAACGGCGTTCCATGCACCTAGGCGTATAGTCATGCCGGCCACATGACCACGGAAGCTTGTCCTCGGACAAAACGCCGGCTCTACTGGCTTTGAAACGGAGATGAGCACCGCCCCCTACAGACAGTCACGACTAGACCATTCGGTCGTGGGGAAACCTTTACCTTTTACCATCTCAGAAGCTTCATTTTGGCTAGGGAAGAAGCTTCCTCATTAAACTGCCTCTTCTTTAATGCTTGTGGCTGCAAGAGAAATTAGCCTTGCTATGGGTTCTTCTTGGTGTGTGCATTTGCGTGTGATGAAGTCTCTCCCGGGTCTCTTTAGGGCATGTCACACCTTCCATGTGCATGCCTAGGTGATTCTCAGGACATGAGGAAGAGGAACATAAATACTCTGAAGACTGTCTAAAACAGTGGTGTTCAAACTTTTTAGATCGGGACCCACTTTTTAGAATGGCACTTGTGTCAGGATCCACCAGAAGTGATGTCATTAACCTGAAAGTGACGATGATGATGATGATGATGATAATGATAATAATAATAATAATAATACATGTATTTATATACCGCCTTTCTTAAAGTCACTAGATTTCTCTAATGATTACAACTCAAGGCGGTTTACATAGGCAGACTTTTCACAAACCCGAAGGTTTTTACAATTTACAGAATGTTCTATCTTTCAAGAACCACACTCAAACAGATCTTTCTTTCTGGATTTAGCCTTCTTTCTTTAGCCACCTGTCTGTCGTCTGCTGGCTGATGAGGCTTCCCTGCTCTCACCAGAGACGCAGCTGCGTTCAGCACACTCCTCCTCCCACGAGGCAGCTGAAACCCAGCTTTTAATCAGCCGCAGTTTGCAAGGTCTGCCGCTCACACAGACTTCCGGGAGTCTCGAGCTCACGACCTTGAGATCTTCAGTTGTTATCTTCGGGCAAATGGAGGCATTAACCCTCTCGGCTAAATCTTCTGCAAATGATGTGGCAGGAAGTAACATCATCAAGTAGGAAATGCTGTCATTGTAACAGAATAAAATGATACTCCCTGAAATGTAAATTAGCATTCTTGGACTGCAGCAATTGTACAACCACGGAACACCCCTGCCCTGATAGAAAGCAAGATTAGGACAAAATATTAGGTAAATGCACTGAACTAAAAACAAAAATTAAAGAAAACCCTCAGTTGAAAATTCAAACACTCACAAAAGGAATATCACAAGAGCAAGGTGTGCAGTTTCCAAGATGGCTGCTCCCAGCTTTCTGCAACCCACCTGACATCATGTTGCGACTCATCAAGTGGGTCCCAACCCACAGTTTGAATAACACTGATCTAAAATTTGGCTTTACCACCTTGATCAGCAATGGCACAGAGAAACCACAATGTGTTCCTGTGCAATGTTGTTCTCATGCAATGTTGAATCGATCACTGAACTCAAAACTCAAATGTCACTTACAGACAAAGCATTCAGAACATTGTAAAAAGGATGTGGAGTTCTTTCGACTTTCAAAAAGTCAAAAAGATTTATTTAAAACAATGACTTCACTTCCTGCTTAATGACATCACTTCTGACCCTAGGTCTTAGTGGGGTTGTTGAACCTAAAAAGAGGGTCCCGGTGCAAAAACGTTTGGGAACCACTGATTTAGCACATACTTGTTGATCAGTAAAAATTAGTTTTAACCAACCTCTACTTCGTAACATTTAATACCCTAGTTCAGAGGTCTCCCAACTGCGGCCCATGGGCCAGGTCCAGGGTTTAGAGACACCTGTCCCTCACCCCTGTGAGTGATGCTTACAATTCTGTGGAAGTGTTGCTTCTTTTTCAAGCTGCAATGGAGGCAAGGACGCTCTGGGCAGTTGCGTCTCTATGCCTGCCCTTCCCAGAAGGCTGTGCAGCAGGACACCGGGCATAGACACAACTGACCAAAATGTCCCTGCCATCAAATTGGAGTAGAGCTTCCATGGAGTAGAAGCTCCATGAAAATTGGAGTAGAGCTTCCATGGAATGGAAAGTGTTGCTCGGGGTGGGGAAGGGTTATTTGGATCACAGCTGTCACCAATTTGGTGACCGCTGCAAGTGTGTCCCGACCATGTACCATCTACAGAAGTTCTTCACAATTAAAAATGATTTTAACACATTTAGCTGTGACATCCTTATGTCACACACATGTCAAAGAGAAACGGGACTAGGCAAGGATGCTTGAATGGGATGGAGGGAGATAAGAAAGATAAATGAGAAAGAATAGATCAAAAGCAAAGAGGGGAACATCCACACACCAGATAATCCTCATTCGATGCTGCCTGTGTTTGCGCTGCACAGAATTTCCCCATATTTCTTTATGCATTACATACCATGGTTTTTATCCACTGCTACTTCCTTGGCTGTTAGGTTCATTACCCCTAATATCCATGTATCTATGGTTGGTTCAGTTTTATCTTCCCATTTGCGCAGCACTTGCCTTTAACAGCCAATACAGCTCTCCTGAGCCAAGACTGTTCTTAATTCTTCATATTCCAAGCAGCTGGAAAGTTTGAATAGAGGCTGCTGCACATCTGCAGCACACCACATATTGAGTACTGTTGAAGGAGGCAAAGTCCAAGTAGAGTCCTAGCAGGCATGTGAAAGTCGAACTTCCATTAGAACATAAGAACATGAGCCCCACTGGATCAGGCCAAAGGCCCATCTAGTCCAGCTTCCTGTATCTCACGGTGGCCCACCAGGTGCCTCAGGGAGCACACAAGACAACAAGATGCTTGCATCCTGTTACCACTCCCTTGCACCTGGCATTCTGAAGTAGCCTACTATTAATGTAAGGAGGTTGCCCAACCCATCATGGCCTATAGTACCTGTGTGTGTTGCTTGCAATCCAAGATTGCACTAAACCACAAGATGGATGCTTCCAGAAAAAGGTTTTTCCCACCCACCTGGGCCAGATGAGTCCCTTTCTTTCTAGTTGTACTGCTCTGGAAAAAAAAAAAAACATCTTGAAGGAAGTAAATTGCAGGACCAGCCCTACTATGAAGCAGGGTGATATCAGTATTCAGTAACCCCCCCAGTTCTGAAGTGGAAAGTGACCAAGCCATTTAAGCCAACCAGGGGCATAGCTAAACAAGTGCTGGGGGGTGCAATTGCAGCAGGCAACAAGCCGGGGGGGGGGCAACGAACTGAGCTTGATACTAAAAACCTTAGTATGTATGAATAATACCATCATGTTATATATCATTTGATGTGGAATTTAACGCAGAATGCAATGAAACCAATCGGAGCATCATATCTTCATTCTATCAAGTTATGGAAAAAAGAAAAGAAAATGAAAATAGCTAATCAGTTATAGTTACTCCCCGTAGTGACATCACTTCAGGGGCATCATTTTGCCCACTGCACTGGGCTACACGTTCATTAGCTATGGCAATGAATCCAACCACCTCACACCACAGCAGGCCCTTCCACGCAACGTCTGATTACTTAAATCTACTTCAAAACAACAACAAGGGAGTGGTAGCAGAGGAAGAGGCTTTCCCAGATGACTCTCAGCCGCCTTCCTTGAGTGGCTCATTTTTGTAGCCTGGTCAGTAGCTGTAAGTTGTGCAGAGCTTGTGCAACAAGCCCACAATGGAGGTCACCACAGCTCCCCAATCACCCTGGATGCAGGCAGGTTAGGGCAGTGGCATTGCCAGTGTAGGCGCCACCCCGAGTGTCACCCCCCTGCGCTGTACCACACCCCCATCCTGATGTGCAGCATCAGGAAGTGGTTCAGTGGTGATGCAATGATGTCATCACGTGCATAGCCTAATTGCTTCCACGAAGGCCATTTCTGGCCTTTGGAAGCTTGGGAGTGGGTGGGGGCAGGGGCATAGCTAATGAAAGCGTAGCCCAGCGGAGGGGGCAAAATGTTGCCCTGAAAGTGACATCACAACAGGAAGTGACATCACAGTTGTATTTTCATTTTCTCGGGGGTGGGGCGTGGCTGGCCATAACTTTTGATAGAATAAAGATATTACACTCTGGTTTGTTTCATTGAATTCTGCATTAAATTCCACATCGAACGATATAAAATATGACAGTATTATTCCTACAAATCGCCATTTTAACAAACCACAGTTTGACAATGACAGGTATATTTCCATTTTCTGTGGGTTTGGCCATAACTTTTGGTAGAATGAAGATATTAGATTCCAGATTGTTTCATTGCAGTCTGCATTAAATTACCCTTCCAATGATATATATATAGATATACATATAGATATAGATATAGATATAACGGTTTTATTCATACATACCAAGAGTTTTTTTCTGCAATTTTGGCCGCTATTCAGCTTTTTGCCCCCCTAAAGCTTGTTGCCCTATGCAATTGTACCCTCCTGCACTGGTGGGAGAGCCCACCCAGTGCCAAACACAGCTCATGCCATTGCTTAACAAGGGCTGGGGTAGTGTGCCATCACCTCGGGCAGAACCCCCCCCCACTTGCTACGCTTCTAGGTTACGTCTTGCACCCCAGTGCTTGTTGGGGCTCTGCAATACCTCACATACCAAACAACCCAAACCTTCTGGGTGGCTTGTCCAGTTCAGCTTTCCTTAGTCTGCGTTTTATAACTGCAGCTGTAGTTACCATGCTTGGGAATTTGGGCTAAGAAACAGATGCGTCAAAAAGCAAATTAAAGGAGCATCTTCAGATTGCATGCATACGAGCTGCTAACTTCTGAATAAGCTGAATAATACGACAATTAGTCCCTGCACAGGTTTGCTGTGATTTAAGAGGAGGATTTCAAGGTCCAAGTGATCAAGAATGGAATAAATTGACTATAGTTTTGGAACTGCACCCACCCAGATAATCACCCAATATGTATGTGGGCATTTGATTCACTTACATCCTTTAAAGCCATGAAGCAGATCCTGCAGCTGAATGCCATTTAATATAGGAATGAGTCTATGCCGGGGTTCTCAAACCTTTTAGCTTCTCAAACCACTTTTTAGAATGACAAGCTGCCCGGGACCCACTGGAAGTGATGTCACGGCTGGAAGTACAGTACCGTCACTTTGACCCCAGAGCCTGCTGCTTTCCTGAGAATGCAGCAATAAGCTGGGTTATTTCTCAGTCATTTTCCAACAGTAAAGGAATCAGATTGAAAAAAAGCCTACAGTATTTACAACTGTGACACAGGCAAAACAACCACACAGCCCTCCCCCTTCCCAGCATTCCATATTTTCAAGATGGCTGCTCTAGGTGCTTCACGACCCACCTGAAATTGGCTCATGACCCACTGGTAAGTCCCAACCCACAGTCTGGGAGCCACTGGCCTAGTTGCTTGAGTACTTCCAGGGAAGTCACAGGGATGCTGAAAATCTGGATGTAGCCCAGCATACGCCTGAGCACCACACTTGTCATGGGGTGATTTCAAGGCAGTTTCCTAGCTTTAAGGTAAAGGTTTCCCCATGACCGAATGGTCTAGTCGTGACCGACTGTAGGGGGCGGTGCTCATCTCTGTTTCAAAGCCTGTAGAGCTGGTATTTTGTCCGAGGATGAGCTTCCGTGGTCATGTGGCCGGCATGACTCTACGCCGTAGCGCACGGAATGCCGTTACCTTCCCACCGAAGTGGTCCCTATTTATCTACTCGCATTTAGATGCTTTCGAACTGCTAGGTTGGCAGGAGCTGGGACAAGCCACGGGAGCTCACTCCATCGCGCAGTCTTGAACTCCCAACCTTCCGGTCAGAAAGCCCAGCAACAGCGGTTTAACCCGCTGCGCCACCATGTCCAATGGCTCTTAGCCCATACGGGTATATATCTCACAAACCATGCCACTCAGGAGCTCCCTGCAGCATTGACCTACCTCGTACATGCCTGTTAGAACATCTGGAGTGCCAGGAATCAAATACCCGCCTGGCATGCACCATCAGGGTGTGCGCCATAAAAGAGAAGTGCATGAAGCAGCTCAGGGATCCATCATATATATGAGGGCGCAATCCTGACCAACTTTCCAGCCCTGACAAAGCAATGCCAATGGGGCATCCTGCAGAGTAGTAGTCACTGAGGCTTCCTCAAAGTAAGGGAATGTTTGGCTCCTCACCTTGCAGCTGCATTGTCCTTACTCTGGTGCTGGAAAGTTGGTTTGGATTGCGCCCCGAATCAGTTATAATTTGGTCAAATACTAGTTCTTCTGCATAGTCAGGGTGTCCAACTTGTTTCGTACAGTGGGATAATTGGCTAATTATGACCAGATTCTCTAGGAAAGACCAATGTTGGTTGTCCACCAAACATACTATCTTAGCAAGATTTTAATAGATCATAAAGACTGCATAATTTTCTTTTTTTTATTGCAAGATGACGTTATCAGGACTTCTGATCATTCCTTGTGGACCTCCTAATAATATCAGTCCCCTGATAAGGACTACATGATAAAACTCAATGCCTAAGAAATATTTTCTTTGTCCCCTTCCCATAGAAACTAGCACCATTGTTACTAGTTCTGTTCTATCTGTGCTCCCGTATCAACCGAGCTTTCCAGGAATTGGCAGGTGTTTCCGTCTGCTTCAGAGAGTGGCGCATCTCCTAGCTCATCTAAGGATGCAAGACAAGCGAGGCAGTGACAAGGCAGCATTTCATGGTACCCGCAAAAAGGCTTCACCATCTCCAGTAGCAGACTGGCGTGCATGTCTTTTGTGTGGAGGCAGGAAAGGCAGCCTGATTGATCAAGGCAGGGAGGGAATGGAGCCCAGGCAGAGATGTCAGAAAACAGATTTTCCTAATTTTTTTCCGCTTCGGCCCTACACTCCAAGACATGCATTCTGATAAGAGTATTGACCCGAAAGAGGTTTATCTATATCACTGCCGTGAGACTGGATCCTGCATGGCAAGAATGCAACGTTTCCGCACCAGGAGCCGCCTCCAGGTTAAAGACCTTCAAAGACTTGCAACAGATGCCCTGGTTGCAGCATGCAGACACGAAACCTCCCATCCAGCAAATACACCGTCTGGAAATCCACACCGCCATGCCTGGCTAATTATGCAGTTTCATCATTCTTGAATTAGTGCGCCAGCAAATTGTTCAGCCACCGAGACACATTTGGAATGCATTAGCCGCCTCCTCAGTGAGTTGAGGTTGCAGAAAGGCTCTTCATGGGGAATTCAAATGAAATACGAAAATATGAGAGCGCAAATAGATAGACGGAGCAAATACGCTGTCGCATCAAGAAGAACATGCAAAAAGCCACTGCCGGCTTTTTGTGAAGTGATGTGATGCGGCTTGTGTCAGGGTTTGGGGTGACCTTCACTCAGAGTCTGCTGCCACTGCTTTCTTCCAGCCCACCATGGACACAAGCTAGGAGCAGGAAACAGATCATCCCCTTCTCTCCCCGCACTCCTGTGTCCTGGCACAGAACTCCAAGGAAATATGGACGGAAGGAATGCTTCGCTACCTCCCACCCACCCCCGCTCCATTTAAAGGTACATTGAATGGTCCAGCCGTTCAAGCGAAGCCAGATTTTCTAGATCAGTGGTATTCAAACTTTTTAGATAGGGACCCACATTTTTGAATGGCACTCACGTACCCACCAGAAATGATGTTGTGGCAGGAAGTGACATCATCAAGCAGGAAGTGCTGTCATTGTAACATAATAAAATGACACTCCTGAAATCCAAATTGGCTTTCTTGGACTGCAGCAATTGTACAACCATGAAACATCCCTGACAGAAAGCAAGATGAGGACAAAATATTAGGTAAAAGCACTGTACTAAGAACAACATTTAAAAGAACTCTCACATGAAAATTCAAACTGTTAACACTCACAAAAGGAATATAACAAGAGTAAGGTCTGCAGTTTCCAAGATGGCTGCTCCCAGCTGTCTGCGACCCACCTGACATCAGATCTTGACCTACCAAGTGGGTCCCGACCCACAGTTTGAATAACACTGGTCTAGATACAACATCAGATGGCAAATGCAAATGGCAAGGAGGTATGGAGTATAGGCATGCGTAGGGGTGGTTATTTCATTGTTACTGTTGAAAAGCATCTTTTGGGCATTAACAACTGCCTTTTGGTGGTTAAAATATTGAATAAATACACAAAACACATCGTTTTGGTGCTTAAGATATATTCCAGAAATTAAAATGGGCTACTTTTCCAATTAGGGATGTGGTGGTACTGTGGGTTAAACTGCTGCTGCTGTGTTTCCTGACCAGAAGTTTGGCCGTTCGAGATCACGCAACTGAGTGAGCTCCCATTGCTTGTCCCAAGCTCCTGCCTAGCAGGTCGAAAGCATGTAAAAATGTGAGTGTATAAATAGGTACCACTTTGGTGGGAAAGTAACTGCGTTCCGTGTGCCTTGGCGAATAGTCATGCTGGCCACATAACCATGGAAGCTTGTCCTTGGACAAACGCCGGCTCTTTGGCTTAGAAACAGAGATGAGCACCCCCCACCCCTACAGTCCATCTCAACTAGACCATTTGGTCATGGGGAAATCTTTTTCCTTTTCTGATTAGAAATACTGTGACTGCATCTGCTGCCACAAAGCATTTAAAATAAATAAAAATGAGAACTTGGATTGAGAATGTAGAATAAAAACATATAACACCGCAATTTTAATCAAGAGGTTTTGAAAAAAAAAATCAGCAGAAAACGCACCCCTAGGCATGAGGTTGTGCAATGCTACGGGAGTATCCTAGCAAACTGTGAACAGTTCCTGAGCAGGAAGATAATGGATTTCTTCACACATCACAGCAGGGTTTCTGACATCCAGAAAAGCAGACAACCGGTTTGGTTGAAGCAAACTCCTGAGCCTTCCCTATGAGCAAAGTGGCCTTCTCTCTGTTGGTTGAAAAGCTGATGAAAGTCACCATTTGGCAGCCCTTTCAAGAGAGATGGTTCCGTTATGGATTTATCCTAACAGCACAAGCTCCGGTAAAGTTGTTCTCAAAATTGTCACAGCCACTTGCTTCAGCCCACAGAAAATGTGGATACCAGCTTGAGAATTAGTGTGTGATGATTAATAAAGTTTTCTTTTTTTCCAGTGTGTGCACACATGTGTGGGCGGGGGGGGGGGAATTGAAAGGAAAGAGAATAAGATTCAGCAGACAGGTGCAGTGGAAGGGCGCTGTCGCTCTTGCAAGCTACTTCAGAATGCCAGGTGAAAAGGACTGGCCACAGGATGCTGGCAGTGCGCTCCCCGAGGCATCTGTTGGGCTGTCACTGCCCAGAATGGCTCCGACGGCAAGTGAGGGCCTGCTTGCACAGCATGTTGCAGCACCTGCAATACTTACAGCACTGTCACCCCCATTGCTACACTCCTGACTCATAGTTCTCTGGTCAATGGAAGGCCACAGAATGTCTCCACTTAAGATCATAAGAAGAGCCCTGCTGGATCAGGCCAAAGGCCCATCTAGTCCAGCTTCCTGTATCTCACAGTGGCCCTCCAAGTGCCCCAGGGAGCGCATGAGACAACAAGATGCTTGTATCCTGTTGCCACTCCCTTGCACCTGGCAACCTGGCAAGCTGTCGCCCACCCATCCTTTCCTGGATGAACACATCACCTTCCCACTTTTTTCAGGTAAAAGGATTTTATTTACAATCCATTGACTTGGTAAGCAGTGATCAAGGGTGCCTTAATATGGCTGTGACTGCTGTGGTTTTTCTCTAGAGCAATGATGTTCAACCTTTTTCATCTCATGGCACACTGGCAAGGCACTCAAATGGTCAAGGCACACCATCAGCTTTTTTACAATTGACAAGGCACACTGTGCTGCTAGGGGGGGGTTCACATCCCAACTGAAAAATGACTCTCTCCCAAATCCCCACGGCACACCTGGGGACCATTCGTGGCACACCAATGTGCCATGGCACAGTAGCTGAAAATGCCTGCTCTAGAGCCACTCCACAGTATGGCTGCATCTGTCTGTTCGTTTAAAAACCTTTTTTGTTTTATTTAGAAGATTTTTATTATTAATATTATTATTATTTATTAGATTTATATCCCGCCTTTTTGCCTGAAGGCACCCAAGGCGGCATTACAACAAAATATAGAAATTTAACATTAAAAAACCATTTAAAAAACAATATTAAAACAATACAATAAAACAAAATAAAAACAAAGCAATAAAATTTAAAAACAAGAAGCCCTGTGGATCATACAGTATAAAATATAACAAACCAGCCAGCCAGCCTGTCAACAATTAAAAGCTTTTTGAAATAAAAAGGTCTTCAGCCCCCGCCGAAATGTTAACAACGAGGGAGCCTTTTCCTGCCTTTTTCCCCAGAAAAGGGGACTGAAGGCGGCTCACAAAGTTAAACAAAATAAAGTTAAATAAAATATTAAAACAATATCTTAAAAACAATAAAATAACATCATAAGACAGCAAAGAACCAGGGAGCACCAACATTGAAACATTTTCATTAAAGATGCCAGCCAACCATTCACGCAAACGTCTTTTGAAATAAAAAAGGTTTTAAGGCCCCACCAAAAGGTCTCCAGTGAGGGAGCAGCTCTTAGTTCCTGGGGGGGGGGGGCATTTCATAACCGAGGAGCCACCACTGGGGAGGCCCTATTCTTGACCGCTTCACTTCTACTGGTGGTGGCACAGTCAGAAATGACCGATGATCTGAGCAGATGGGTAAGACTGCATGGAAGAAGACGGTCCCTCAAATACTCCAGACCCAAACCGTAAAAGGGTTTTACACAAGTCAAGACTAGCACTCTGAATTCAGCCCGGAAACCAGTTGGCAGCCAGTGTAGTCACAGAAGCAATGGCCCAACTGAGTCGAACCAACGAGCCCCAGCAAACACATGGATGTAATGATTTTAATTTTGTGGATTATGTTGTGAGCTGCCTCAAGGATATAAGTGTCGTCATCCCCCCCCCCACGTGCACACACACTCCAGCACCGTTTCAAGTGGTGTCATCTTACAGTTGCAGGGACAGAGCAAGTGTTCCTCTTTCACCCCAAAGTGGCATCTTTCACAGTGGCAGCTGCTGGTGTCTCTTCTGTATCTCATTTTAGACTGTGAGCCCTTTGGGGACAGGGAACCATCTTATTTTGCTATGTAAACTGCTTTGTGAACAACTTTAATTGAAAAGTGGTATACATGTATTCTTAGTAACTCTCCCCGAACATTGAGCATACCATGAAACAGCAATATAGGAGATGATATTGAACTACAAGACAGGAAACTGGCCCTAATTGGTACTACTCTACCAAGAAGTGCACCGCTCCTATTGGCTACAGTAGCTGTCAATCACAGCCAGGCAATTGCATGCTGTAGCAAAACAGCACTAAAGGAAGCACCAATATATTCTGGAATATATTAATGTATTAAATAAGCACATGCTTACTTATGCTTAGATTGTGAGCCCTTTTGGGAGAGGGAGCCATTTAACTTCCTTATTATTTGCCTGTAAACCGCTTTGGAAACTTCATGTTGAAAAGTGGTATATAAATACTTTTTGATTGATTGATTGATTGATGCATACAGCACTGCCAATGCACGGACAACATGGGATTAAGATAAATAGTGAAGGACTTTAGGTGCATTACCTGGACTACAAAAACATCATGCATAAATCCCCCCCATACATATATTTGAATGTAGTTTACTTCTAAATAAGAATGCTTTGAGTAGCAGACTGAACTCAGGACTATATTGCTGCTGCCATCTGCTGGACATTTTAGTTTTAATCCAAAAAGAAAAAGAAGCACCATCCAAGAAGAAAATACTGAAAGGGCTGTAGTGAACTGCTTTCCTTGTCAACTGTGCGCGCTTCAGGTTTAACCTCTCTTCTTCAAAGTCAGAATGATGATAGTAGTAAAAATTAAGCCTGAAACATGCTGGGCCGTTGTAAAATTAGAACTAGCTTTCTATAGTACCCTTGAATCATTTTCTTATTTGTGATATATTTCAGCTGTAACCAATCACTTAGCTAAAAACATGCTTCCTTTTTCACCTGAATCAGGCAGTCAAACATGTGCTATACATATTACGTATTCCGGCTTGTGGTTAGGAGACAATCATGTTAGAACAACGTTGTGTTTTTGACATAGCTTATGGTCAGCAATTTCTATCTTGGCTTGTTTTCTTCTCACCAATCCACACAAATAAGATTGTTATTCATGGGATACTGCACATTTGTTCAATAAGCTCACTTGCAGAAAGACAGAATAGAAATATTTTCAAATACACACTCATAACTCCGTAATATATCTTATTATATATGCCTGGCACCTGGCATTCTGAAGTAGCCTACTTCTAACGTAAGGAGGTGATATCATGGCCTATAGTTCACAATGGACTTTTCCTCCCGAAGTCTGTCCAGTCCCCTTTTAAAGGCATCTTAAAAATATGCCTCCGGGAGCACACAAGACAACAAGATACTCGAATCTCATTGCCACTCCCCTGCATCTCGGTACTCCAAGGGAGCTTTCTGCTAAACTAAGGAGGTTGCATCACCCCATCATGTCCTGTAGACTGTGATGGACTTTTCCTCCAGAAATCTGTCCAATCCCCTTTTAAAGGCACCTAGGCAAGACGCCATCACCACCTCCTGTGGCAAGGAGTTCCACAGGTTAACTACAGACTGGGTAAAAAAGCAGAATTTCTTACCTGAGAATTCCTGTTCTGGGATGAGGAAAGTAATTCGAGACCTCTGGGTATGCCCCTCCTACTCCAGGAGGCAGTACTCAAACGGCAAACAAGTCTGAGTATTTCTTTTTATCTGTTCTAACTCTCCAACAGTTTTAGTAGGTGTCCCGATTCTGGTGCTGTGAGAGAGGGAAAAGAACATCCCTCTCAAAATGCATAATTATGTATGTCTCAATCATGTCCCCCCTCAGGTGCCTCTTTTCTAGACTGCCTCAAATGCTCTTTCCTCAGAAGGGAGGTGCTCCAGCCCAGTAAACATTTTGGTCACTCTCTCCTGCACCTTTGGTCAAGAGGATTCAATTGTTTGTCTCTATACAAGGTAGCTTCAGACGTACCACATATTTGGTAAATATTATTAAACTCTGAAACAGTCCTGTACTGATCTAGCATATTTCAAATACGGTTTTTTATTTATAAAAAACAAAAGCAAGTTGGATGTGACCTACTATGAAATATACCAAGTGCTACACACATTCAAAAGCTGCAGACATGAGAAGCGGAGGCAAAAATGAAACAGACAACAGGAGGAAAAAGATTTTTTTTTTATTTTTCAGTGTCTCTCCACTGTCAATAGTGTCCTTTTCAATGCAACGTGTTGCAAACAAACCCCCTCAGCGTTTCCCAGTTTTAAACAGCTACAATATTTACAGGCTGTTTCCAAGAACACACACGCAGACACACACACACACACGCAGACACACACACGCACTGACACACGCCAAGTACACATATCCCTAATCCCTGGCAAGATCTTCATATGCTGGTGGATGCAAAGTATCTTCTCTCCTTGTCCCATTTCAGACTCAATTCACACTTCTCTACTTGCTATAATTTCCCCCCTCCTCCCTCTAACTATAAGCAGCTCATCATCCTCAGGTTCATAGGAACGTGTTTAACCTTCCATCTGCTGAAGTTGTAAGTTGGGGGACTTTACGTGTGAGTGACACATACACAGTAGAGGTGTCTTAAATGGCATGCTTCTGTTTTTTGGTGTTTGCCTGTGAATGGTTCAATACACCCCTGAAGCCTTTTGGAGCAGCCATCTTAGAAACAGCTTTTTAAAAAAAGGAAATCTGGGTGACATCTAGCTCAAGGCCATCGTTCCCACCAAGGTGTTACGTTACCACCACTATTTTACTAAGGCACATATTAAATACTGCTATAATTTCTTTTGCTGTCTAGCATCACAGAGCAAAGGGCATCAGATTATCAAACACCAAGTAAGGCCAGACAAGTAGAAACCTATATAATAGGTAAAAGAAAACCTTAATAAAATTAGGTAATAAAAAATACCATGGTGGTTTAAGCCCACACCTTAACCCCAGAGGAAGTCTTTCTATATATTTGAAAAGGCTCTCTTGTTTATTCTACTCCATTTGGCAGAGATCGTATCAATATATTAAGTGTTGTGACAAGAAAAAAATTACATGCCGGCTGGGCTATCTGATCTCGAAAGAAAGGGTTTCACTGCTTGCTTCAGTAAAATTTTGCCGAAAAGCCTATTTTTCACAAGGGTCTCATCTGCCCATATCGCTCCAGGGTCTCATCTGTTCAGCATTTTTACAACCATCAGTTTCCTTGCATCAAGATGCTAAGTTGAAGTAAAGCCACAA
Organism: Lerista edwardsae; assembly: GCA_029204185.1. Taxonomy (NCBI): domain Eukaryota; kingdom Metazoa; phylum Chordata; class Lepidosauria; order Squamata; family Scincidae; genus Lerista; species Lerista edwardsae. The sequence continues at coordinate 18,395,824 of JAJKFI010000007.1, read as the reverse complement.
CAAAGATCAAAACATGAAGTGTGCTTCTGAAAGGAATGACTTTTTTTAAAAAAGCATTTTTTTAAATGCTTTCAAAAAACATTTAAAAAGGGGGAGCCAAGAATGACCTGTGAAAAACCAGAAGCACTTTAAAATTAAAATTTAAGTTAATGTTTTTGTTCTGTTTTTTAATTTTCATTCCCATCAATGGTAAAAATGCCAATATATATATAGTCAGGTGCAAATTAGCAGAAATTCAGACAGTCATGGGTTAATGTCCACAGGAAGCACCCTGGGCCACAATAGCAAAATATTCTCAAGGGGGCTTTCTTCGTTTTCTCCAATATAGGGCATATATGAATCTATCCACGTGTGCACAACACACTCCCCCCCCAAATAAGTATGTACGCTATTTTGTGTGCATGAGAACCTTTGCAATAACGGAACCCATAGCATGAAGGGAAAACCTTGGCCCAGTGTGTGATCCCAGCAAGACCACTGGTATAATATACTGGGAACAATGTTTTCAACTTACTGATGCGTTCTCTAGGCTATTTTTGTCATAGTACTGGGCTATTTGTATTGGGCCATTGTGTCCTATTTTCTTAGGTCATGGAAACTTCAACAAGTTCCAGAGATCTGCAATGATTTCAATTTCAGCGCAATGCAGAGAAGTCGCTTTAACTCCTCCTTTACAAAATCACCCACAAGTCATTTTAATGTTAAGAAGTTCTGGGGAAGTTAACTGAAAAGATGGCTGCTTCCAAAAGCTACAATTGTGGACTGTGCCCTGTTTCCTACCGAGCCTCTGCAGAGTTCCAGATCACACACAGGAAACAATCACTACATGTACAACTTCGCTTGACTGTTGTGTGGAGCAAGTCACTGAAGCAGCAGGTTAAGAAACTGCCACTTCTGGCGCTCAATCCAACGCTGTTGGAGCAATCTGCTTCCCTGAAAACACACACTAATTTTTTTTAAAAAAACCCAACACAATAAAACCTAAGATATGTAACATAATTCAATTTCACAGTTATACTCAAAGTACAGTTATTATAGAATATATAATCACTGAAAATAAAATTCAAGTCACAGAAAAGAACGAACAACTAAAGGGAGCTAAAAGGCGCACTGGTACAAGTGATACGAAAGTCGGGCTGTCTCGTGTACTTGTCCTTTTAACCTTTTTTAAAAGCCAGGGGGTTCCACGGAATATGGGAAAGCGCTCCAGCTCAGAGGGTACCACCATCCTATTTCACTCACAGGGGTCCCATCCAACTTCCCTCAAAAAATTAAAACTTCTAAGAAGGACACGTATAGAAAAATTTAGCTAGCTGAGAGCAACTCAAGTCAGAGGAAGAAGATGCACAATTATAACATTTAGGAGTGCCATTAAAAAAAAAAGGAATTGCTGCATGTTTGCACCATCAACTGGTATTATTGGGTGCAAAAATCCTCTGGCATTTTATCCTATAAAGTTATTGGTATTCCACCATACGTCATGAACAGGACAGGATGAATGCACTGGTGTGCGATCTAGTCTATGAAGCCAAAAAACGAACCCTTGGCACAGTCCTTACCATCAATATGACTATGTAGTGGGAGGGGGTTAATCCCAAAGGCAATTAAATAATGGTACTTTATTCTTTTTATATATTTATATATTTATATAAATAAATGTTCTGAGCAATCTCAGGGTTGGTTTTTTTTTTGTAGTGCATTGCCATAAAAAAAATACTAGTGCAGTTTTCTCATTGACGCTTTTTCCCACTCAGAAGGAATACAAATCTTTAAATCTGGTGTCTCTTGCAATGTATAAACCCTCCTTTCCGCTTTACACTCGACTCAAAATTTGAACGGTACTCGTTGCTTAAAAAAATAAAACACACACAAGATGAATGGGATCCACATCGCTCTGACGAAACATGGCAAATTTTTGGCAAAACAATTCAAAAAAAATGAGAAATTCCTATTTTTAAAACTGGAAAAAATGCGAGTTTTTAAAGCATTGCAATGCATAAAAAAGTATAAAACAGAAGGTATTCCATGTTTAACCCTTCATGCAAAATGTTTTTCCTCAGTAGCTAACTTGAGAAATACCCCCCACAAAAGGCCTTCACGCTTATTTTGGACCAGAGGTCGACCCCCCCCCCCCAAGCTGTTTCCTATTTTACTTGATTAATATTTGAGGCTTTTAAGGAGCATTGCTGTGAACTCCCACCTCACTTCAAAGTAATTTTTGGGAGGGGGGACAATGAGAGGTTTAACTGTGGAAGCAGCTCACACTTCAGCCCCCAGTTCTAGGACTCCAGTTTCAATCACAGCAACGTATTTGTCTTCAATTTGGACCAGCAGGATGGTTTTGTCTATGTGAGATCTGCTCCCCGGATCTCTGCTGCAAGGCACCCAGCGGTGAATCACCTGATCAAACAAAGAGTAGGGGAAGTTCAGTTGCATACAAACTCTACTTACATCATTTTGATCTCCTATACCAGTGATGGCGAACCTTTTGGGCTTGGTGTGTCAGAAATTCAGAAAATTCGTAACTCAACTCTGCTGGTGTGTCACCCTGCCCCCCCCCCCGCCAGAACAAAAGACAAAAAAATTACATATTGAAACACATTGCTCGCTCTCTCTCTCTCTCCCTGGCTGGCTGTCTCTCACCCCCCCCCCCGCGCGCCCCTCTCCTACATGCACACAGAGGCCAGCAGCAGCAGTTCTCTCCTCTCTCCAGCAGCTTCCCGCCTCTCTCCCTGACTCTGCGCACGCGCCCCAGGATTCAGAGCGCTTCCAAGTAAGTGGAAAGAGAGCAAAACCAGCCAGCCCCCCTCCTTCCCCATCTCCCAGATACCTCCAGATGCAACCTGTTTCCTCCTGGGATTGTGTAACCTCCCATACTTCTTTAGCAGAGCCCCTGCCGGCCTCCCAGCTCCTTGCAAGAGCTCGCTTGGGGGCGGGGCTGGTTCTGATTGGCACAGGCTCAGGGAAGTGCAGGCAGCTCCAGCGGGGCTGTGTGTCAGCAAAAATGCATTGGCGTGTCAGCCTTGACACACATGCCAGAAGTTCACCATCACTGTCCTATACTGTTCTGGGGCAAGACAACAGTCTGGACCAGGCAATCATCTTTTAGCGTGCAATCCTAACCTGGAATTAGGCTGGCACAAAGGACACCATAAGTATGGACCACTCTGAGTCAGAGAGGCCCGCACACAGGCGTGCACCATTCTCCTTGATTCCAAGTGTGGCCCAAACGTGCTTTACAGTGGCTCTTGTGCTGGCCAAACTTTGCTGGCCTAACTCCAGGTTAGGATTGCACTCTTCTTTTCATGCAACTTGCAATGGGGGAAAATGAGATCATATGTTCATGGCCCACCCATTGGACATGCCTGTTCCATCTCAGGAGCTACTGAATGCCCACCTATGAAAGGGCACATACTGGTATTTTTTCCTCTGTCTTTAGTGATAGGATGCTATTCACAGAACATACACAGAAACCTGGAGAGGTATGAGAATATAAGAATGGAATAGAACAATGGTTTCCAATGTTTTTATGGCATGACCCCACTAAATTAATACAACATGAGAGACTAGGGATCCACCGCCCTAGGACCCAAGGAAAGGATTGCAAACAAAGTTCTTAAATTTATAGCTGCAAGTCCTTGTTTTTTAAGCTACAGCTTTTGCATTTGGAAATGCAACACAGAAAGCATCTCAGCTGGCTTGGCAGTTTGCAACCTGGACATGCAGATCATTCAGTCAGGCATACACAAGCATGACTCTGACCATGTGGCCTAGTCTCAGCTTTCTTTCCATGCAGGTTTCTAATCTTATGACCAGCGTCGTCATGCAGCCGGAACGCTGGGCGGGAGGAATGGGTGAGCGGCAGCCCACCCGCTGCGTTCTGGTCCGTTTCGCCGTCTTACCCGCCCCCGCGACTTTAAAACTTACATGGCCTTCCATGCCTTCCTGAGGACTCCAGTCCTTCCAGCTGTTTCTTCCAGCTTTTAGTCTTATGGTCTCGTCCGGCCACTGTAATTCCTTTCTTTTGGACAAGTTGATCCCTTCCAACACTTGGCTGGGATCCATGATCTACAACAGAAACTGCTTAAAATATTGTGGAATTGTGCATTTGAAAAGAAAATTGCACTCTTTCGTCTAGTTTAGATAGACAGCAAGAGCCAATCCTCGCATTCAAAAACAAAAAATGTGGGATGGCCTCTTAGGATTGTACAACTTCAAAATAAAGGGCAGTAATGTTCCACCATTAACAAAAATAGTTTCCATGTTTTGTCACCATGGGATCTGAGCAATCACCAGTAGACATGCAAATGTATTCAGAACACCAACATTGATACACAGAATAAGATTGTTAGATACATTATTGTAAAGAGCTGGTGACCTATATTTATATACTATTGCATTCAAGGTCTTTTATTCACTCTGTGTATAAACTTGCATTATTCATTGTCATTACCATCACTCCTTTAGATATTGTGGACTATGAATTGGTGAAGGCCTTAATGAGTGATAGAAGTCTATTATTCAACCTGGGGAACAGGCACAAAGTGACAACAGCCATAAGTAAGTGGTTTTATTATACCAAAATGTTGTTGGGTTTGCACAAAAAACATGTTGCACTTTCCTTGGATAGCTATTTAGAGCACGTGGGGGGACCTGAAGATGCAGATATACACAGAGAGATTAAAGACCTTGCACAGAGACATACACAGAATAAAGTGGTTGACTTACAGAGGACTGAGTTGTGGCAGAGTTCACTAAAATGTTACATTATATTACTTGAGAGGATTTCCATACAGGAAACAGTTTTAAAGGCACAGTAGGAGAAAGAGGGAGCAATTCTACATCCAAGGAAATAACGTTCTCATTTAGTTGCCTGGGAGTTGACAGCGTGCATACATTAAAAAGTGCGCTCTTTTCCTGCCACAGTGAAAAATAAGAGCTTCAATGATTCCCACCTTCCTAGCAAGAACTCTAAATTGTATCTGCAAGGAGCAGAACACATGCCCCTTAAGGTATTCTGCACATCCCGCTATCATATCACCATCATTACCTGCACAGCACTTTGAGCGTGCAAAGCACTTCACAGGTACTAACTGGATGTAATCTGCAAAATGACCACATAAGGAAAGTAGTATCATCCCCACTGCAGCTGGTGTGCCCAGGCTGAAAGGAAGCAACTTGCCTTAGGCCACCAAACCAGTTCCCTTGCAGAGGCAAAATTAGCATCAGTGAGTCCCAATTCACTGCTCAATCTCTTAACTACTACCTTACACCAGCTCTATACAAGTGCTGAGTAGCCAAATACTAATGTACGGCTGGCACTATGAATAAACTGAGATGGGAAAAATGAGAGTTACTACTGTGGTTGATTCACCTGGATTCTGTAAATAACATCGTCCCTTCTGGTTTGCGTCTGGTTGACGGGGCTCGCGTGAGCGCCTGGCTGAGCATCAGCAACGCTCGCCGCACCATCTGTCGCCAGGAACCCAACCAGGGCGTGCTGTTTGCAGGCAGGGATGCTTTGGCTGGAGCTGCTCGAGGAGGGCAGGCCGTGCTGCACGGTGGCAACGCCCGCCTGGCTGGGGGGTTCCATTTGGTTCACCATGGAGAGGCGCGACTGGATCGACGAGGGAAAATTGCGGAGGGAGAGCTGGCTGGTGGAAGAGCGTCGGCAAGGCACAAAGCCAGTGGTGGACGTGCGGAGGGACGAATGGCGACTGCTGTAGCAGTAAGACGACTGGCTGGCGACTGACGCACGAGCAGGGGAGTGTCTGACAAGGCTGGACTGCACCGAATGAGCACTGTGGCTGGTGCCTGAAGGAGAAAATATCATCATGAGAGCACATAAAGCTTCTGGGAGACAACACTTCCTTGATCTAAAATTGAGGGCAAATTAAGTTGGAACAGAAAAATTAAGTTTAGACAGAACACTGAATTTATCAAAAATTCAAATTGCAATCTAGTTCCGTGTAAAAGTAGCAGAAGTTATTTCAGCTTTTATTCATTCACCGGATAAACTCCATCTGTTAAGTGATGGAGCCTGAACTCTTAATTTCTATTCCTAGTTTCCCGTAGGGCCAGTGCCAGCGGCGTCATGCTGCCGGAACGCTGGGTGGGAGGAACGGGTGAGCGGCAGCCCACCCGCTGCGTTCCGGTCCGATCCGTTTCGCCATCTTTCCCGCCCCCGTGGGGGCGGGGAAGACGGCGAAACGGAGCGGTACGCAACGGGCGGCTGCCACTCACCCGTTCCTCCCGCCCAGTGTTCCGGCAGCATGATGCCGCTGGCCGGTGCGTATTACAGCTGCCACATCAAGGCTCCAATACCCTACTCTACATGGCAGCTATTATTGTTAGGTCACTGTTTTGTCTGTATTTTGTCACTACAGAGCTAGGACAATTTTTATGCGCCACCACAGATTGCGGTAAAAGTGGCCTGGCCTGGCCATGTAATCAGTCAATTCACCCACACTGCTCATTATGTCATGAAAAAGAGTCACATGGGGCAGTTGAAAATGACTTAATGAAGAAACCATAGAGTTACACTCTTATTTGTGGGCAATCTCTCCTGTTTGCAGAAGAGGGGAAAAGATGCAATTTTCAGCAATATTTCCCTGTCCATCCCCCTATGACTCATACCTAGAGGAGTGTGGTTAATTTTTAATTTTTTCAGATTAGAAATGAAACCATGGCAGCATCTGCTGACACTATGTCACTACCTAGTTACACTTTTAAAGCACTTAAAATTAATAAAAATTAGAACTTGGAATGACAACTCGGAATAAAAACACAACACTGCTTTCTGCCTTTTTCTTTTTTTCAAACCACGAAATCCGCCAAAAAGTAAAGCCATTTTCAAACTCCTCTATTCATAACAATTTTGTTCCTGCAGGACTCCTAACAGGAACGGACCTTTTGAGGTGCTAGGGGCTGGAAAAGGAAAGAGAAAAACAGCCCAATATGGCTCCCCTTGCTCTCCCACATGCGACAGGGTTTGGATCCAACCCTATAACTGGTATTAAGCATCTGCTTTCACATGACTAATATGCAAATACAATAATTATCTTATGTCTACCACCCAGCTATTATTGTAGATTTAGTTCAAGATGGCACTTAAACTGCATGCCTTTCAAGAACTAGAGACCTTTTGCATCTTGTGAGTTTAAATTCATCTTCCTGGAAAATCTGTGGATCACTCTCTTTCCTGCCTCCTCCTACAGTGTTGACAAAAGCAGTAAGGCAATTCAAGTATAATTCATCACACATGGTGCAGTTTTACCTAAAGTGGCAGGGTGAGAAGTGACAGGAGGGTGAAGTCCTGTTCCAGGTCCCTGCCCAGCGGTGATGTTTCCTCCTCCTTGAGAGACGCTGGTTTGAGAGTCATTGACAGCCGCACTGTTACTTGTGCAGGAAGCTCCACCTCCAGCATCGGAGTCTTCAATGTTTCCCCCACTGTTGCAGCCGGCACCACAGCCTTTCCTCAATCTGAACACGGAGTGGAACGGAAAATAGATGAGAGTTGGCATACTCCAAGTTTGAACACAATGTTCAGAATACTGTACAGAAAGAGCAGTGCCCTTCCATAACATGTAGTAATGCATAACCTGTGTCCTGATGTCATCACATTATTTCCCTGCAGCGGCATCATGCAGCCGGAATGCTGGGCGGGAGGAACGGGTGAGCGGCAGCCCGCCCGTTGCGTACCGCTCCGTTTCGCCGTCTTCCCCGCCCCCGCGGGGGCGGGAAAGACGGTGAAACGGAGCGGTACGCAACGGGCGGGCTGCCGCTCACCTGTTCCTCCCGCCCAGCATTCCGGCTGCATGACGCCGCTGTTTCCCTCCCTGTATAGGCTGCTGCTGGTGGGAAGGCAGGGAGCTGCACAGTACTGTAATGCTGGCACATACATCAAGGGAGAGAACTCAACACAAGGATACCAGCTCCTCTTTGAATTTTATATGGTGTAAATACAGAAAATATTGCAATACATTTAGCAAATTCGGCATGCAGTGAGCATCAACGTGCTATTTTATATTCAAGGGGTATATAAGCAGGACCCTCACACAGCTGTGGAAGTTCCTAGCTTTATGTGCTATAAAGCATTTTGGTTTTAAGGGAGCATATTCATGCAGTTCCATACAATCAGGCTCCAAAACTTCTCTGGATCCTGGGAGAGACTTGTGAAGTTTATGATGAATTCATCTGACACAGGAAAAAGGTGCTCTGCTCAAGTCAACTCATGCATCAGATTAGTGACACAGCTCTGGGCATAACCCACATGGAGTTTTATTATGAATCAACAGGCTAAGTAAATAATTCAGATTTATAAAAAGATTGGGTTTAACACTTAAACATTGTGGAGCAACCCCAATATTGCTTTCTGCATTTCGCTACAGAAGAGAAAGTGGTCTAACATGAAACACTTTGTAATATGATACGACCAGTAGTGTCATTCATTAACCAGGAGACGGAACGCGAGGCGGGACTTACCCCCTTGATTGACAGGGAGCCCGTGATGCGTTGCTGCCTGCCGTTCCGCCACGGGGACTCCTTCCGGGTGGCACGCCCCTCCGCGGCTCTCCTGAGCACCCAGCGTGTCACCCAGGCAAGCGGGCACCCCCTCCGAGGCCAGGGGTGCCCGCGCAGCGCTCAGCAAGGCAGCGACGCATCAGAACCGAGCAGCCAATCAGGCGGTAAGTCCCGCCTCGCGTTCCGTCTCCTGGTTAATGAATGACACTACTGGATACGACTCCAAGACTGTTACAACAGAACGTAACAATGTAAACCAGCGATTTTGAACCACTGTGGCACACTGTGCTGTGGCACACTGGTGTGCTGTGAATAGTTTGCAGGTGTGCCGTGGAAGTTTGGGGGAGGGCAGTGGTGGGATTCAAATAAATGAACAACCGGTTCTATGACATCACAGCCGGAGCCAAAAAAACACCAAAGCCAGCTGAGGTAAGCGAGTGGGCGGGGCCCGGCCATTTAACAACCGGTTCTATAGAACCTGGGCAAACCCCCTGAATCCCACCACTGGGGGAGGGTCATTTATTAGTACAGCCATTGGGTGATGCGAGCCCCCTGCCAAGAGTGCAGTGTGCTTTGCAACTGCCAACAAATTGATAGTGTGTTTTGACACAATTTTAGTGCCTTGTCAGTGTGCCATGTGATTGAAAATTGCCAAACAGAAACTGACTGGAGATCTCCTTATAAGCTCACCTATGCCATGTTGATACAATGAAGTTCTTAATGTTTCCCAAACTGATGGCACCTCCAAGAATTTCTTTGAGCTGCTCGTGGCTATCCGAATAAGAAGTAGTCAGAGGTGAGACATAAATAGGGTATCCAATAGGCTGGTCACAGGAGGAATTGATCATGTTCCTCAAAGCTTGCTTTGCGTTTTGGATGCTCCCCCTTTCTGGATTCCGATTGCGCAAGAAGACCAGCTCCTGTTGCTGCCCAGCCCAAAGGCCTCGCACACACTCCTTATTGACCTGCAAGAGTACAAAAAGGTATGTCATGTTTAACCCCTGCTAACTGGACAAGAGGCACTTTTTCAAGTGGTGCTCCTCTTATATTTAGCAGGGGGAGAGTAACTGTCCCTCTTCACCCCTGCACAGTCTTCTAGTGGCTGTTGCTGGCGGTCTGCCTTTTTTTAGATTGTGAGCCCTTTTGGGACAGGGAGCCATTTAACTTTATTATTATTACTATTTGCCTGTAAACCACTTTGTGAACTTCATGTTGAAAAGCGGTATATAAGTACCTGATTGATTGATTGATTGATTGATGTTAGGAAGCTCATCAGGCAAAGAAAGATGAAAGGAAAAAGAGACCGCATTATAAGAGGACTCCTCAAATTTTTGCGATAGCAGTTCTACAGTATCGACACATGATGTTAACTGAGGAACCGTCTTCCACCAGGGTGACAGAAAGCACTCACACACACAGAAGCATTAACAACTGGAAGTGATTTAACTTGTCCTTGCCATGAGACCACTTTCAATAACTTCACCCTGAGAAAGCCTACACAACATTTGTACAATCCATACAGGAAAAAAGCCGGCAGCCACCCCCCCCCCCCCCGCCAAAAGCACTCACTTTAATGACTCTGAAAATGAGATATCGCTTGTTCAGCATGATGATTTTGTATTCATTGGTGCCATCGTCCATTACGTGTCGAAGGGCAAGCAGAGAGGGAGAATTGGAAAGGACAGAACTTCTCCAAGCAGGATCCCCCTCATGAGCTATCACTAGATTTTGTTCATGGGATGTGATCGCTTCATAAAGAACGGCAGGGTCATCATATTCATCTGGAGAAGTGAAATGATCCTGAGACAGAGGAATGAAGACATTACTGATTTTTAAAAAGGGGCAGAAATACTTAAATCCGTATTACCAAGCACTAGGCTTTCAGAACATAAATACATTCACATTGCCCTACGCAGGCACAAATTCAAACTGTATACAAGGAAATATGCAGAAAAAAACCCCACGTGCTCAATTAAGCAGTAATTCATACCAAAAATGCAGCAATGAGTCAATTCTTGTTGTGATTTTGGCTTGCTTACTTTTCATCAACAGTTTATATTTTTATCGTGTGCGTGTATTAAATTTGAGTGCCCCAAATTAAATTTTTATCATCATAATGTCTCCATACAACAGCAATGCAACAGATCAATCCCACACGATTCCAAGTGAACTTAATCTACTCGCCCCTTGTGCATTCATGATGTGTAGCCAGTCTATTTACCTGATGCAGTTTTAAGGACATGCGTATTCCAGGGACCACCACTTTCCGCAACAATTCCATGTCTGCAAAAATCCATTCATCGCGGATCGATGAGATGCGGAAGTCTCCTTTAAACAAGGCATGGAGCCCATACAAGAAGGATTCCAGATTACTGTTACGGTTGGAAAAGGAAGCCCAAACATTAAGACAGAATGTTCAAATTATCTCTAGGTTAGCAAAAAGAGCTATATGCAGATTACAACACTTTGAGATCTATGTTTATGATTACACTGATGCAGATTAGGATTACCACACAAACATGAATGGGAAAAGCAGGGGAAAAATGAAGAGCAGTCCTTTAATTCTTTATCTGCCTTGGCTCTGTGCAAACGAATGGGCTGAAATGCCCAAGGAGTAATTAATCATTTTGAAGGAATACCTGTAGACAGCAGCATTCAGGTTTAAAATCCTTCTGGTTGATGAGGGAGGCATTTGCAGCGTATGCCCAGAATGTTAGCTATTGTTCCCCGCGGTAATTTGCTCATACCAACATTTACCGATATGCCTTATCTTTCCTGAACCGTTCTCCTCCCTCAGTATCATTCTTACATACATCCTACTCCTGATGAGATCAGCAGGCATGTGGGTCTCCCCTACCTCGGGTTTAGGAGGTTTCAGTGGCTCACAATCTGTGAGTCACTTTGCCACAGTGACTAGAACTCTCTCCAATAACATTTTAGAAGAGATTTACATTACCTAGACATATGATGCGAAGCAGTCCCCAAAGCTCTCCGACCAAGAACACACAATCCATAGCAAAGAGTCACCAGGGAAGAGTCTTTATCTGCATTCAGTGGCTCCATATAGAGAAAAAAAAAATGAAATAGATAATTTCTTAGAGAAAGCACTACTATTAAACACACAGATTAACAAAGAGATTAAGGTCCTTAATGGAAGGCAAGTGTGGGGTGGTGGTCAGGTGGAGCTCCTGAGGCAGGGAGTTCCACAGATTGGGCACTGACACAGAGCAGTCCTCTCTCCCATATACACCCACTGTACCTCAGAGGGTCATAGAACACACAAGATAGCCTTTCCAAGTGACCTTTGAGAGAAGTTAAATGGGACAGGGTGAGATGGCCATTCAAATTACGTTATTGTAATGGATTTAATTGTTATTTTAATGGGTTTTTAATTTTCTATGTACACCATTTTGAGTTTGGGAAAATATAAAAATCCAATCAATCAATCAATCAATCAATCAATACTTAGAACTTAAAGATAATAGCCAGCACCTTGAATTGCACTGGAAATGTACTACAGTCAGTGCAACTGGAGCGATATTGGTGTCCTATGGTCCACAGAACCAGGTCTATTCAACAGCCATACCACACATTCTGCACTAGCTACAACTTCTGGACGCTCTTCAGGGGCAGCCCCACACGCCGGGGCGTGCGGGAAAGCGGCGGAACGCGACGTGACGCAACGGGCGGACTGCCGATCAAACGTAAGTCCTGCCCAGCATGCCGGTTGGATAGCACTACTGAATTAGATGTAATACTGGGTTGAGGAACCACTCCAAATTGTGATTTTGGTTTTTAGAGGAAGTGAAACACCACCACCCAGCATTGGTTGAACCCCTATTCCCAGCCTCTTAAATGACCTTTAATGCAGCCCTATTAACGCAGAGCCACCCTAAGAAGTTGATAGGCAGTAGATTCAGGACAAAAGAGCACTTATCTGCATAGCACATACAGCTTGTGGAACTCAATGCCTTACAGCACAATCCTCAGCATATCTACTCAGAAGTAAATTCCATTGCAATCAATGAGATTTACTTCCAGGTAAGTGTGTATAGGACTGCAGCCTTAAATGCCTTTAAAGGGGCGGGGAAATGGTTATTAACCATGATGGCTAAATAGAATATCAATGGACTGAAGTAATGTGCTTCTGAATACTAGTTTCTGGGGACAAAAATTCTGTTCTAGGCTTTCTAGAGGTATATGGCCATTGACTAGATGAGCCCTTGGAATCAACCAACAGGACACTTCTAATGCTCGAAGCTCTACCAATTTGGTGAAATCACTTGCTTTTGTGAAAAAAACTCATGTGTCTTTTCACATTCTAATGTACCCCATTTCTCAGAATCCAAATAGTAAACCACCAGACACAATGCACGACAGCTTCCTTAATAGTAAAACAGTGCTTACCTTTTCTCTTCGTGAAGAGCAATATTCTATCCAACTGAGATAAATGATGCAAAAACTCTCTCTGGAGATCCCAGCGAGACGATGGTCATAATCCTCATCAATATTAGGATTAAATGTAGGGTCCACATCAACATAATTTTGGTCTGCACACTGCTGAAGCCCTTCCTGCATTGTTTCATTTGCTAACCACTCCTCTAGTTTGGGGGAGGATGTGACATAGTAGATGATACCCTGCAGAGATGAAGGGTTAAGGACATGAATGCATATACACCCAACCACAAGTCTTCAAGCAGGTGTGATCTGTGCAAATGTGTTTGCAAAACTGGGAAGAGGGAACAAGCATGCAATGTGAAATGGCCGAAGCCATTTGACTGCCTTCCCCATCATTTGCTGACTAAGAGGACCAAGGAAGAGCCCAAGAAGAAAAGATTTTCCCAATCTCTCCAATTTTTGAGAAGTGTTACATAAATCTCATTTACATAAATCTCATTCAGTTTACAAGAACTGGCTTGTAGCAATTTTTTAAAGAGAAGGTTGATACTTGATGTTCCGATTACATCTTCTCTTGTACAGTAGTATTGGTTAACATCTCAAAGTACCCTCATTTAATGCCCACAAACTGATTTCCAACCAGGTTTGTTTTTTTTTACATAAACAAAGGGGCAGCTCCATGTCTCCTTTTGAAAAACACCTAGAAAGGTGAATTATAGACAACTTGGATAAACTACATTCTTACACATTTGAGAAAGGACAGTTAAAATTATTTTGCTTACGATCACCTCTTTTTTCTCAGTGGTTTCAGATCTGGGATTTGTACCTTGACATAGTAGGTTGTGAGGATCTTCCTAAGGTCAAAGACTTGAAGCATAGAGGCTGCACTGTTGTCTGTGATGCTATAGCCCTCCAAAACGTATTTGGTGACCAGAACCTCCCAGGCCAGCCAGCGTTGGCCAAAGGCAGCATTGAACGACAGCATGTGAGGGATGTGGCCAGGTTCACAGCAACAAAATCCTTCGTCTTCCTCCACACCCTCAGTGATGGCTTCAACTTCACGCTGCTGGCAATAAGTTCCTAAAGGGAGAGGAAGCAATCCTTACCAACTGCAGCTGTTCTTCAACTGTATCACAAGGTTGATCAGTGAATACGATAAGCATACTTCATATATTGGGGGGACAGTGTCAAGTCCCCAATAAGTAGGGGTGTGGTTTTTGGTGATTTTTTTTGGTGAAAAAATTTCTGGTTTTGGTAAAAAAATTTCTTAAAATAGCAAATTGCAGTGCTATGTGTTTTTATCCAAATTTTCATTGCAAATTGTATAAACAGTGCAAAAAATAAGGGTGAATGGACCCAAAATAACCTGCTCAAAAATTCCCAATGCACTCTGATTGCTGTTTGGAGTGTCAAGAAACTGCTACTTACTACTTCCACATTCCATTAAACTTGCCCCAGCATGCACTGAGAACTATGCACATGTGTGTTCATGCAAGTTTAAGCAAGCTTCCTCCTCCTGATTCCTTACTGAAAACTATTTGTGGATTCCTTAAAGCTGTGTCAAAAATGTGGTGCTACTTTTGTGAAATTGATCTAAATTTGTGTCAAACTGTTAAAATAAGCAAAAGCGGTGTTTTTTCGCATTTTGACCTAAATGTCATTTTTATGTTGCATTTCAGTAGCAATTCTCATTTAGTGTTCTGCGCTGATCACCAAAAAAACCCCACCCCTACCAATAAGTTTATCGTTAACGTAAGATTTTAACTGGATACTTGTTTACACGCAGCACTCTACGTGGGGCTGCCTTTGAAGACGGTAAGGAAATTACAACTAGTACAGAACGCGGCGGCTTGTGTGGTTACTGGGGCACATCGGTTTGACTCTGTCGAGCCGCTGCTTCGGTGACTACACTGGCTGCCGATACTGTTCCGAGCCCAATTCAAGGTGCCGGTTTTGACTTTTAAAGCCCTTTATGGCTCGGGGTCCAGGGTATTTGAGGGACTGCCTCCTCCCATACAATCCTGCCCATACTCTCAGATCATCTGGGGGGGCCCTTTTGACTGTGCTGCCACCAGGAGAGGTGAGAGGGACGGCGGCCAGGAATAGGGCCTTCTCGGTGGTGGCCCCCCAACTTTGGAATACCCTCCCTTAGAATTAAGAACTGCTCCCTCTTTGGCAACATTCCAGCGGGGGCTGAAGACCTTTTTATTTCGAAAAGCTTTTAATTGTTGACAGGCTGCTGGTTTTTATACTCTTGCTTATATTTTATGATCCACAGGGCTTGTCTGTTTTTTAAATTTTTAATTGTTTTAATATTGTTTTTAAATTATGTCTTTTAATGTTCAATTGTTAATTTTATTGTATTTTATTGTCTTTGTTGTAAGCCGCCTTGCGTGCCTACAGGCAATTATTTAAATTGAATAAATAATAATAATAGTACTTCTGTCTCAAGATCAATCAACAGTATTTATATGCTGCTTTTGAACACGAAGTTCACAAAGCGGCTTATAGGCAAATAAATCAAGATCTGTTACTCAGTCAAACCAAAGGGCTAAATATAAAAGCAAGCGGCAATGCAAGTTCAAGTCCCAGAGGCAGAAGGAAGTAGCTTCAAAGAAAAAAACCATGCAGATTAATTGTTACCTCTAAACTCAAGCCCCCTCAGCTGAAAGGTGACCAGTCCGTTGCCTATCTCTATAAGGTGTACTAGTGCATTGAGGTAGTCAGAGGCAAGGATAAAGCAGTCTCCAGTACTATAGTTCCCCCATCGCCCTAGAAGCAGGTCTCCACACAGGCTGTGCTGGAGAGACCGAGTTAAGTGTTCGTAGAAGATGGAATTCAAGTTATTGTCATCTGAACCTGCACGGGATGAATACAGATCTCATTAACCTTCAACTTAACCTTTTAATTCACAATCACAGTGTCTTGACAAACAATTTTCTGAATGATCTATTCTTTTTGTCAACAGGAAACAGTTTTTTTTTTTAAACTACCAATGACAAGCTTAACGGAGCGACTGGTTTCCACTTAACAGAGTAGAATGGTGTGGGGAATTAAAGTATGGCTCATTCAAAATGCGCTCTTGCACTTGTGAAATTAACTCTAGAAATGGGAGTGACCAGGTTTATTCACTGATCAACGTATCCCCATTTTACAGTTGGGGAGCTGAAGCTGAGAGGGAGTAGCTTGCCTATGAGCAACTAACGAGTTTATGGCAGAGGTGAGGTTTGAGCCAGGATAGTCTCATTGCACACCTGAGGCTCTATACTACAAAACCACATTAGCTTTCATCTTTAGTATTTTCTTTTGCATCCCCCATTACTGTAATCAGAACCAAAGTGGTTTGAGAAAATAGTCAAGTGTTCCCTTAACAACCAAGACCCACTGTCTAAAATAGCACCCCCTCCAAAGCTTTCCCCAATTAATCTATCAGCTAAACAAATTACCACTTGCAGACATAGATGTGCACTTGTCCAACCCAGAGGCATTCTCCCACCCATTTCCCTGCTACTACCAGACCCGATACAGTAAATCCACATACGGCATGGATGTGCAAAGATGTTTATGGCAGCAAAAATAGCTTTGGGAGAAATGGAAGAAAAGGCACACACAAAAGGAAGGGCCAGTACCGAACTTTTCCATCAGTTCATAAAAACTGGTTAGAACTTGAGAACTGTGGCTGAGAGAACAATTTTCCTAAGAAGAGATCTTGGCATTTAGCCAGCAGTTTATGCAGTATGCAGAATGAAAGATACCACTGAGAAAACAACTGAAAACAAGATTTCAGATGGGAACAGTGACGAGAACAAAGTGACTTTCAGGGATAAGGTATGTGGTGTCTAGGAATGGGTTGTGTTTAACCTGTTTTGAACACAACTGTTTAAACAAATAATGCAGAAGTAACAAAGAACTAGATGGCCTTGAGTAGGCTCATTGCTATCCTCCAACTAAGAGTGACACTATTACTAAGGAGTTCACACTTTCCAAAAGATCAATTCTTAGGTCACATATAAATCCCTTGATTAACAAAAAAAATGGAATATTGTCCTAGAAGCAATGGCACACACATTAACACACTGCAGAATCATGCCTTTGCTTTTGTCAACGATTACCTGGATTTCTATCAAGCTGGGAAGCCAGCCTTGTGTTGGAATGGTCAACTCGTTTTGTGCTGGAAAAAAAATGACAACACATGAGAAGGTATTTGTTCTCTTGAATAGTCTTAAAATGAAGTCCTGCAGCCACCCACCTTCTGCTCTGGTTGCCAATTTCCGTTCTACATGGCTTCTTTACCACCTCCCCGCTTGGTAAATAAAGGAGCGAGTCCATGCTGTTGCATTTCCCTAGCTGGTGACTGACTGTCTTGTATGGGTGTTTTGTTTGCTGAAAGCGAAGTTGCTTAACAAGTACCCAGAGCACACTGTTGTGCTGACACAAACAGGAAAATACAACAGCTATGACAGCTGCCAATGCCAGTGTTTTATCTCTTTCTCTCCAAGAGGCAGAGGGAGACACTGACCAAGAGACTACACCTATAGCACTCCACTGTGTTTCTCTAGTTGCAAAAATACAGCAAGGCACTACAGCTGCTGTCTTGGCAGACAGAAGGGTGGCAATCCTGACTAGCTGTTGGAGCACCCTCCACAAACAGAAGCCTCTTCTGTTCATTTAAGGGGCATGATGCTCGTGTAAGAACTCCTTCCACAAGTAGAACGCTCCTTCTGCTCATGGAGAAGCATTGCTGGCAGAGGGAAATCTTCATGAAAATACTTATTGGGATGCCATTCAAATGGCACTTAAGTGCAGTCACAACATTTCTTCCGGCTGTAGAAGACAAAGAGAAGTTGTGTGGCTGCTATCCTAAGTAGCTCTTTGTAACTCCAGGCAAGATTTATGCTTTTCTTCAGAAGTGGAAGTGAAACCTTTTGATGAGTTAGAAATTCTCAGCCACAGAAGCAAAGCAGTCAGGGTTACATAAGAACATAGGAAGAGCCCTGCTGGATCAGGCCAAAGGCCCATCTAGTCCAGCTTCCTGTATCTCACAGCGGCCCACCAGGTGCCCCAGGGAGGCATGAGACAACAAGATGCTTGCATCCTGTTGCCACTCCCCTGCACCCGGTACCAGTAGCCCACCACCTCTGTAAGGAGGTTGCACAATCCATCATTGCCTATAGCCCACAATGGACCTTTCCTCCAGAAATCCGTCCAATCCCCTCTTAAAGGCATCAAGACCAGATGCCATCACCAGGTTCCCCCCCCCATAAGCTCTAAATGACAGTTTTCACTTTTTACACTAAAATGTATGCCATTAAAATCACTGGGAGGTTGGAAGTGAAGCAACAGTAATAATAATGCTGAAATATTGTTAAATGCAGTGGGTACTTTGGCCCCTTTAACTCCTGCGGTTTGAAACTTACAAGCTGACTAGAACGTACTGATGGTCCTAATGGTTGATATCTGAAATTTAAGCAGCAGTAACAATTTCAAAGGAAGTGTGCATAACACTAAAATGGTTTTTGACGGGTTTTCAAGTACAATTTTTCATCACTACACATTGCACAAAAAAACCTCATTCAAGCACCTTAGACCCATGTCAGGTTATTTCTTTACACCGTTCACCAGCAAGAGATTCCAGAGGTGTGCCCCCAAAGCAAATGCTACTGTGTTTAACTAAAGGTAAACGGTATTATTCAACGGCAAGGAACTAGTAGTAATTCTGTAGAAGCCAAAGAAGCCCCTCGATTGCATTTCAAGTGTCTCTTGTGTAAATCTCAAAAATCCTTCCCCTGTTATAACAACTGTCAAACAATTTGAGGCTCTGCCGTTTCAATTTTTTCAAAAAGAAAAAAGTTCAATACATACCAACAAACTCATAAAAGGAATGCAATTGCAAAAAAAAAAATTTCAATCAATCTACAAACCAGGGTTAGGTAGCAATCACATTCAGAAACATCACATATTGTAACTTAAGAACACCCTTCAATACTACAGATGAGACTTTTGTGGCTTTGCATCACCTACTTGTAGTCTCTCTCCCAGAACTTGACAGGTCTGACATAAGAAGTGATGAATATTGCACTGCCCAAAAATGGATTTAGAGGAGTAGAAAAAAAAGCAGACACAACTGCTTGGACAAACAGCATTGCAGAATCTGTAGGGCAATAGAGTTAAGGATGCCATGACTGTTACCTGGTTTCTCGACAGGATGCAGATAGTGGCACAAACATCACAAGAAATCAAACATCTTTGTACAATTTAGAAAAGGTCCAGCATGATCACAACTGCATCATGATCTACATTTGGCAAATATTGTACACAGGATTAGAATCGCTTGTTGTTCGGAAGCTGCCTTATTTTGAGTCGGACCATTAGTTCATCTAAATCAGTACTGTCAACACAGACAGACTAGTCATGGTTCTAGACTCCAATAGGAATTTTTCTCTGCTCTGCATAAAGATGCTACGGATTGAACCTGAGAGCTTCAGAACGGAAAGCAGGTTTACTGCCACTGAGCCATGCCCCTTGCATTTTGTTCTGGAAACAGAAGAAGTTATAACACTTTTTTCCTATATAGGGCTGAGGTTCTCATTACAGTTCTTTCAGCTAAAAAGAAGAAAAGAACCAAGCACTGTCTTTCCCTCACACCTAGTGAGATGGTAGCTCGGATAAAAAACCAGGAGCGAGCTCAATGCAGTGGAGGTGAGGCTTGGGGAGGGGGCTGTGAACCCCCAAGGAGGCTTCGCGACCTCCCCCCGGTATGTTTACTTGCCCTTCGGTCCCCACGGCACCACTATCATAATGGTGTGATCAGGGCACCCATTCCTGGGTCACCCTCCTTAAGGGAGAATGGCTGTTCTTTTGCCTTTAATGGTGAGTTGTGAACCGCCATTTGAAGAGAACTGGACTCGAGTTTATGTTTTGGAATTTCTTTTACCTATTATCAAATATAGTTATACACTTGACAAAGTTTGAGTTTTCAAAAGGATACGTGGCACAGCGAAGGGCTGGGCAAAAGCATGAAAAGCAGATCCCCAGGTGATTTGCCAAGGAGCAATGTAAGTGTACACAAATCTCAACTTGTAAAACAGTTCCCAAAGCTAGAATGAAGGCAGAAATATGTATTATACACACAGGCGCACATACACATAATTGGTCATCATTGGTCAACAGAAGCTAAGCCATGGATACTGAACTTGATACACAAGCACAATTTCACAGAAGCAATTTTAATAGCCCCATATGTCTCTTGAACTTCTCAAACTGTTACACCGAGTCAAACAACCTCCTAAAATAAAAAAATATGATTTAGGATTATTAAACAAAAAATTGTGAAAGAATATCTTGCAAGCAAGAAAACTTTAAAATATAAGAAGCAGAATCATTATTCTGCACCAAATTTACAGAACAAGCATTTAACAAAAGTAAGTGGACATATTCTGTATTTGCTCTACAAATTAACTTTGTTGCTAATAGCATATTAGTATTATCAGGTAATTGGAGAAAATATCTGAAATTAATTTTGGAAGATGGCAAAATATATGCTTCCTATCAACATACAATGAAAGAGGGAAGAACTTGACCCCATATTAGCATGATTTTGACATCCCCAAATATTAATAACAAAAAAAATCCCACTGGACCATAAGCCAAAACATTATACTACTGCGAAACAGCAAGATTTATAACAGAGTGAAACCAGTTCTGCTAAATCGTTTTGAGCAGAGGGCTACGCTAGCTGCAAGATTTTCTCCATAAGGCTGCTTCCCCATTCTGATGACAAGAAACTCAAAGTTTCAGTAACATATTTTATATCAGACGTTACCTTGTTGAAGAGTATTGACATGAAGAACAAATCTAGCAGCATAGTCTCAGAGAAGCGCTTGTAGTCAAATGTAAAGAAAAGCACTGTGAAAATGACAGTAACATACTGGTAGGTTGGGTTGCTGAAGGAAGAGCGCAAGAGCTTCATACCAGCTATGGTGATCATTAAAGCACCAAATCTGCAAGGATAAAAGAGGTTGCTCAGGCACCGTAAATATCTGTTGGTGAAAAAGCTGATCTCCGCAGTTGGTATTGCTTTGTATTGTGCACATTCTTTAAAATTAATAGTTCAGGCAATTACTGTATTTTTCCTGTTGCTGCCACATAATCATGCCTCTGATATCCCAATTAAAATGGCATCGAAACCTGCCCCCAACCGTTCCCCGCTTCTTTTTGCCTTGTTTTAGTTTACACTCTTTCCTCGAGCCTCCTGCTTCTAAGCTCCACTTTGAGGAATTGTTGAAACACAGGGGGCAACAGCTTCTGGATGCTCTTAGTGCATTGCATTGTTTATTCTGCACACACCCTTCAGCCACCTTGTCTTTACCTCTCCACTCACTAGATTCCCTTTTTCCAATATCTTTTTGCCCAAGTCCCTGATCTTCCCCACACAGCTACTTTTTGAAATTTGTTTTGTTCACAACACATAGAGAACTACAAACATACTAAGACTCATGCTGGATGAGTCCAAAACTTAATTAGAAACATTGTTCCTTAAGCCATGGATTAAAATACATTGGGAGATTTGGTCCCAACAGTTCGCCTTCAACTGTGGAACGCATCTTTAGGGCAAAGAATTGTTTAAGCAAAGAATTTTGTATCCTCTGCTCCAGTGGTGTCATCTACTCTCTCGCAAGCCGGAACGCTGGGCGGGACTTGAGTGATTGACAGCCCGTCGACTCACTTCCGGTTTCTTCGCGCGCCCCGCGCGGCTTTCCCTCGCCTCGGAGGGAGCGCCTGCTCGCCAGGGGGGATGGGTGGGGGGCGCGCCGGGTGCCTGGGCGAGCAGGCGCCCCCTCCGAGGCGAGGGAAAGCCGCGCGGGGCGCGCGAAGAAACCGGAAGTGAGTCGACGGGCTGTCAATCACTCAAGTCCCGCCCAGCGTTCCGGCTTGCGAGAGAGTAGATGACACCACTGCTCTGCTCACTGTTCTTAGTAACATCCCTTTTTAAGGTGACTGAAGTAAATGCCTAACTTACTTGCCAGCTCCTGCTTGAACTTTAAAGGTGTACCCATGCCTTTTGGCTGCTCCTCATTACCACAATCTTCTATGCTGGTTTCTCCTCCTATAAAGGATTTTGTTCTAGTATTTTTAAGTGCTGGAAGTCAGGCATTACTGATACTAAGGGTCTCTTTTTTTGTTCTTGCTTCTAATCATGTATCTGGCTTTGCACAGTCCTGCACTTCTCTGTTGGTTACTCTGCCTGTTCATGGTATATGTAACAGTTTTTGCCAGCACTACAAATGCTTCGATTTATTTCTAAATACATCAGAGAAAAATCAATACCATACAAGTTACTTACTCTGTATCCAGTCTCTTTGGACTAGCAATAGCTTTTGCACTGCTGCTGAGTTCGTTGAGGACTATTAAAGGATATATAATATTCTTCTCCATAAAAAGCAGCCATATATGAAGTTTCTCAAACCACATCACGTGAGCAGCATCTAAGTGGAGTTGACAGAGTGCAGTAAGGAATTAAGTAGCTCAGAGGTTTGGAGTACATAACAGCAAACAAACCAAGTTTGACTGTGTCTATACCCCACAGAGATCCCTTAGACAGAATCATTGGATATCTGGAGTACTTTCTATGAGTGCAAAATTAAAACTTTAATGCAAGGGTGTAGACTTTCTAGAGCAAGAACTGGGAGGACACAATTTTATTGTACAAGTCAATGTACTTAATAGTGAATGAAACTTAAAACAGTATTTAATGAAAAATAAATTAATTGCAAATTGGCAAAGGTTCGAGAGACTTGTGATACTCACTGCGGACTTCAAATTGATAGTATTCCTTTGTTTTCAACAGCGGGTGAGAAAAACAGTGCCACGGAAGCTGTTTCCGGAGTTGAGGCAGCACATAATGAGACATAAAGCCTACTGAGCCCACCAATGTGTAGAGAACATAGCTCAGAACAGGCTAAAAGTAAAGGTCAAGAAAGGCAACTCAGTCTCAGATCCAAGCCTCAAAACCAGTCAAAACCAAACCCTCATTCACTCATTCAATTATTTCTTTCTTTTTGACCTAAGGATTTTTGTTGGGCAAATCTACTGGAAACTCCTGACGGAGCCACAAACAGGCACATGGAGGAGTGAAAAATCTTCTAGTTAGTCAAATAATCCTTCCATACATTTCCTGAAGCAATGAATGGGAACTGGCCAAAATGAAGACAGTAGCATCTCAAGGAAAAGGAGTTTAAGAAAATCAGCTGAAATTCTACAGCCTAAAGCAATGTTCTTCAACCTTGGGGTCAGGACCCCAAAGGGGTTGCAAAGCCTCGGTTGTAGGGTCATAGCAATTTAAGGGAATGAAAAGGGTTGAAGACCACTGGCCTAGAGCACCACCAGTAAAGGGGGAGGCATCTGGAGTACCTGTTTAGGTACCAGGAGATTCAGATTCAGTCCTGCCCAGGTTCATAGCAATTGTGCTAAAACAGTTTTCACTAGTGCCAGGCTTCATGGTAACTTTTTCTGATCTAATCAGAGTGTTTGGTTACAGTGAACAGTGTGGGAGGGTGTTACAGGAGCAGGGAGTGGGCAAATAGGGTCCTGGGGGTGGTGGTGGGATTGATAGTGGATTGTTGCTCAGTCGCTAAGTCGTGACTGACTCTTCGCGACCCCATGGACCACAGCACGCCAGGCCTCCCTGTCCTCCACTAGCTTCCGGAGTTCACCCAATTTCATGTTCATAGCTTCGGTGACACTGTCTAACCATCTCATCCTCTGCCGCCCCCTTCTCCTTTTGCCTTCAATCTTTCCCAGCATGAGGGTCTTTTCTAAAGAGTCCTCTCTTCTCATGAGGTGGCCAAAGTATTGGAGCTTCAGCATTTGTCCTTCCACGGAGCAATCAGGCTTGACTTCCTGGAGGATTGACTGATTGGATCTCCTTGCAGTCCAGGAGACTCTCAGGAGTCTTCTCCAACACCATAATTCGAAAGCATCTATTCTTCAGCACTCTGCCTTTCTTATGGTCCAGCTCTCACAGCCATACATTGCTACTGGCAAAACCATAGCTTTGACTATGCGAACCTTTGTTGGCAGGGTGATGTCTCAGCTTTTTATTAAGTTGTCTAGGTTCGCCATAGCTTTCCTCCCAAGAAGTAAACGTCTTTTACTTCCATGGCTGCAGTCACCGTCTACGGAGATCTTGAAGCCCAGGAAAATAAAGTCTGTCACTGCTTCCATTTCTTCCCCTTCTATTTGCCAGGAAGTGATGGAAGTGGTTGCCATGATCTTAGTTTTTTTGATGTTGAGCTTCAAGCCCATGTTTGCACTTCCTTCTTTCACCCTCATCAGAAGGTTCTTTAGGTCTTCCTCACTTTCTGCCATTAGAGTGGTATTGTCTGCATATCTGAGGTTGTTATTTCTCCCAGCAATCTTGATTCCAGCTTGAGAGTCATCCAGCCCTGCCTTCCTCATGATGTACTCTGCATATAAGTTAAATAAGCAGGGTGACAGTATACAGCCTTGTCTTACTCCTTTTCCAATTTGAAACCAATTGGTTGTTCCATGTCCAGTTCTAACTGTTGCTTTCTGGCCCGCATACAGGTTTCTGAGAAGACAGATAAGATGGTCTGGTACTCCCATTTCTTCAAGAACTTGCCACAGTTTGTTGTGATCCACACAATCAAAGGCTCTAGCATAGTCAATGAAGCAGAAGTAGATGTTTTTCTGGAACTCTCTTGCTTTCTCCATGATCCAGCGAATGTTGGCAATTTGATCTCTAGTTCCTCTGCCTCTTCGGAAACCAGCTTGTACATCTGGTAGTTCTTGATTCACATACTGCTGAAGCCCAGTTTGTAGGATTTTGAGCATCACCTTGCTAATGAGTGTGAAATGAGTGCAATGGTGCGGTAGTTCGAGCAATCTTTGGCATTGCCGTTCTTTGGGATTGGAATGTAAACTGATCTTTTCCAGTCTTGTGGCCACTGCTGGGTTTTCCAAATTTGATAGTGGATACCCAGTCTCAATATATTTATATATTTATTGGGATCGTGGCACAAAAAATGTTGGAGCACTAAACTGGCCTAAAGCACAAACAGTTAACCTATACAAAGATCTTGGTCCTGACCCTTGCTATTAGCATTCCACTACTATGCAAAGACATTCCTGCTTCAGCAGGCTTTTAATTTTCTTAATAGTCAATTTTTAAGTGTTAATTGCTATTATTGTATTGTATTGTTTTGATTACATTTGTGAATTTCCATGAGCATTGTATTTGTATAAGTATCTACAGCTGAGCAATCCCAAATTGTAGTGCCATTGTGTCACAGCACTGGCATTAGAATAACCGCATTGCCTGAGTGGCAATACAAATGGAATTAATATGTTTTTGAACATGCAAGACAAAAATAATAATTACCTGCAATACTGTGAATACTGTGCTGACATGAATTGCAAAATAAAGAACACCAATGACTATGCACACAACAAGATCAGACTGCAAGCGTTCACTCTAGGAAGAAGAGAAACATCTGCATGTTAAAGTGGTTCAATTAAAAAATCTCTTTTGGTCTCGTATGTTAAATGTGAAATCTGGTTTTGCTCAGCATTTTGCATTGTCTGAACTTGTGTTCACATCAATCAATCAGTATTTATATACCACTTTTCAACAAAAAGTTCACAAAGCGGTTTACAGGTAAAAAATAAAGTTAAATGGCATGTGGTTTATTTGGTGCTGACAACATGAAAACCAGTTTGTAAATCGTCATTTCTGTATATTGTCTGAACTCCCAATACGCCAATCACAGATAGAGTCATTTTTAAATTCATGAAGCTGATGCGGAACAAAAGCAGAAAACAGTTCTAAAACAGTTTGTCACTTGGGTAGCACAAACCATGGTTTCATATTATGTCTGAACCCAAAGTATCTAGCTTGTCTACAAGCCTTCCCTGTGAAACAATCTCTCAGAATAATGATTATGAACACCTTTTACAGAATTCTCAATGCTCTTGCTCTTAATTCTAGTCTGTATTTCTATGCTCACAGAATACTGGAGTTTGGTACATGGTGCCCTGCAGGTCATTCAGCTTGTAGAAATTCTAATAAGGATTAAATACACAGACAAAAAAAATCCTTAATGAAATGCAAATAGGCATTTAGATGTAAACTACATAGACTCAATGCCCCTGAACATTTCAACTCCTAAATATACCAAGTGTTTAGCTGCACAATACTTAACACCACTAACCACTAATCTACATCCATGACTCAACTTATCCCTTATCAACAGGTAAGTTATCAACTTAACAAGATAATTATCAACAGATGATTCAATTTACCACTGAATTCCTACGTTTTTCTGGTAAGGGATCTTTAACTTCAGACAGTGGATCCTCTGGATTTTTGTCTTCTGAAGTGGGAAAAAGTTTTGATTGCACTAAAGAGCTAAAAACAAAGAAAAAAATTATTTTGTAACAACTACAGTTCACAAGGAAGAGCTGATCCATTTTCTAAGAGTTATGTTCTAAGTGCTTCTGCCCTGTCTCTGAAAAAGCTCCTTTTGAGGGAGGGGGAGGCTTGGCTCATTCACTGCCCTGAAAGGGCAGTAGCTCATTTGCTCTGTTGAAGTGGTAACAAATATGGAAGATTAAAGGTAAAGGTTTCCCCACGACTGAAATGGTCTAGTCGTGACCGACTGTAGAGGGCAGTGCTCATCTCCATTTCTAAGCTGGTGTTTGTCCAAAGACAAGCTTCCGTGGTGATGTGGCCAGCATGACTATACGCCATAACACATGGAATGCCATTACCTTCCCACCGAAGTGGTACCTATTTATCTACTCGCATTTTTTAGGTGCTTTCGAACTGCTAGGTTGGCAGGAGCTGGGACAAGCGATGGGAGCTCACTACGTTGTGCAGTCTCGAACTGCCAACCTTTCGGTAAGCAAGCTCAGCTCAGCGGTTTAACCCACAGCGCCACCACATCCCAGTTGAAGGCTTGGTAATGGCTTGGGATGCAGCATTGGGCCCTGCAGAGAAGGATGGCAAATATGGCTCATAACCCTGGAAACTGAGAAGAAATGTGTTGAATGGGAACCTCTCTAGATACTATGCACTGAAATACCAACCAACGAGGCTTACACTCTATTCTGATGAATTTTTTTCAATTACTAATTTTGGCAATGACAGACTTTATGTAAATATATAAATAGGTAGTTACCACTCACAAAAGCACAGAAGGATCACTACTTTGTCTGCTGAGATGATAGGATATTGCCACTAACATACCACAAAATACTGAAAAGAGTACTGGAATATGTTGACCATCCCAAGAATCCTGTGGACAGATAAATACAGCATCACCAATACTATTATGGCCATTTCAGAGAAGAAAATACATTTGATTCTTAAGATTACAAAATCAATGATACAATATCTTTTAAGTTTTCACTTGTTCAACAACCAACCAAGAAACTCAATTGCGGTGCCACACAATGTTTCCTAGCTTTAGGCATGTTTGCTTTCTCCTTCCCCTTTGGTCACAAGGGTACAAATTATTGTATTTCCAATTCAAGCTTCCAATAAATCAGGATCTGTTGTGACATTTGACCCAGATAATCTTAGTTTATTCTAACCTGGCAAATAAGCCAAGATCTGAAACTAGGATCTCAGGTGCTCACTTTCAATTGAAGCACATCAATATCAGCAAACAAAAACAAAGTTATGAATCATTTTTTATGAAAATATAATGAACTTCCTTATTAACTGCCTAAGGAAAAAGGTCTCTAGGTGCAAGGAAGCCTTAAAACTGCTTAACAAATTTAGCTTAAATACCAGTTTAAACAAAAGCCAATACAGTAGAACTGAACTGCAAGGCAACAACTAAAAAGTGAGCATTTCCATGCTATGTCATTACCCACTGTACAGATGACAAAGCAACCCAAAGCAGAGACCCTGCAGATCTTAAGCTATAGTACAGAAATAAAGGAGAAGGCAGGCCATAAGTATCCTGAATCTTCCTTGTTGTGAAGGTCAGGATGACCACATTGAACATCAGTTTTGCAAAATGATAAGCCAAATATCAAGTTTACTGTGAAATTTACAGTGGCATTACTCACTTTTAGGGCACCATAACACAATCCATACAATAATGCTACTGCCACAATACTACAGAGAAAACTGTAAAGTGCTGCAAGCAGGCTTGTGGTGGCTAGAAGAAAAAAAATAGATTTGTCACAAACACCCTTGAACATGGAACAAGTCTTAGGGCATAATCCTAACCTGGAATTAGGCTGGCACAGTTAGGCCAGTACAAGGGACACTGCAAAGTATGTTTGGACCACTCTCGGAGTCAGAGGGGCCAGCATACAGACATGCGCCATCCTCCCTGACTCAGAGAGTGGTCCAAACACACTTTACAGTAGCCCTTGTGCTGGCCAAACTTTGCTGTCCTAACTATGTTAGCTTAACTCCAGGTTAGGATTGCGCTCTTATTCACACTAAAAAGAAGAACCATTTTTCTCTTAGATTTTTGTTTTCACTTATCTCTACTGGAAAGCTAATTTGGAATATTAAGGCTGCAATCCTATACACATTTTTCTGGCAAGAAACCCCATTGAGTTCAATGGGGCTTACTTCAGAGTAGGCACACATAGCATTGTAATACTGTGACAAACTCTTCGTGAAATTTTCAAAAGAACACTAAGCACTGGGAATTATGTGATTAGTAAATGCTATCCTTTTGATGGAAAATTAAAAGAGGTACTTGTTCTACTAATCATGAATTAATTAGACTGAGGAAATTCCCAGACAATGTATAAACACAACTATTTATTTGCTATGTTTGTGTTTGTTTTCTTTCAAACGCATTTTCGTTTCAGGGATATCACATCTCCTTAGCTCTTAAACAGCAACAGGTTTTTGAGGAAAATACTTCTTTCTTGGTTAGCAGAAACCATTTTTGAGAATTATCTGGAATGTTTTTATGCAAATATTGTGGGTATCATCGGTATAGCACTGTGCTATATGTAACAATGTACAACAGCGCTCTGAAGAGCAGAAGAGGTCTTCTCTGAGTTTCCACACTCTTGCGCTCTCAAAAATCTACAAACTTTCAGATCTTGTTTCAACTTTAGTCTGAACTGGTTCAGTTTTGTTTGAACTTGTTCAGACTTTAGCTAGATTAGTTGCTTGGATAAAACAAATAGTTTTGTCAATGATTTGATTAAGCTGCAGTCCCAATGGTTTGGTCTAAAGTAAGCTTTAGGCTCTTGTACTCCAAACTCCTCCATTTCCCATACTGCATTTCTTTTTCTCCCCAGTTTGAAGCAAACCACAGCTGGCCATTATATCGGAGCTGGCAAACTATGGCTTGAGCTTACTCTGCAAACCACAATAAAACCCTGTTTCACAAATGCAAACTGCAATTTGCTGCTTTGAATGTCATGGCATGATTTGCATGACTACCTCCGCAGGTTAAGAAGCAGTAGAGATACTTTGAATTGATATTTTAGTCCTCGAACTACATTTTTCAAACTGATCTGAAAGCAGTCTGCCAATGATTATCCACAAAATGAAGATGCTCAACTCACCATTGCCACCAAAGACATGAATATCTAACTGTTCACAGAGGTACATCACAAATGTGTTCACCTGAGGCAGAAGACCAATGAAGAACACTATAGGGAAACATAGTGTAAACACTACAGAAAACAAAAACAGATAAGGAAAAAGTAATAAGTACATTTCAACTAAGGAAAAAGTAATAAGTACATTTCAAGTGATTGGTCGATTCCCCCCAACTTCACCTATTGAGAATAGATGGGTTCTTTAATTCATAGACAAGTTATATACATCTGTTGTACCCTTACTTTTAAGCAGTTGCCTACAATACGTAATGCACACTAGCCAATGTACAATAATATTTTTAAATCATCCTGCTTAGAGCATTTATATTCCAACCTTCAAATATCTGACAACTCCACAGGTGGCTACTATAGCAAAATCCCTACTGACTGTCAGATAAGCTACTGTATTGATACTTTAGGTAAGTCCTAAAGGTACTTTAGGTAAGTGCCAAATTAAAAGGAATTCCTTGCTCTTCTTCACCTCAGTATCAATCAGCAGATTGTTCAGCAGAAAAATGCACATCCAAGGGAGGGCTGAGATGAAGATAAGCTGCGATGGTTACAAAGAAACCAAGTTCAAAAGAAAAGTCTGAGACAAACATGATATGGGGTCAATTACAATCATGATGGAGGAAGATAACTGAGTTTTAGAGATGCAGTGGGAGAAAAACATGTTTTGTAACAGTCTGTTTCAATGCAGCAGCCTTGAGACAACATGCGGGCTGCAGGCAAGATGAGCCCAATCAGTAGCCCTCTGTTCCTTTCACTACAATTATACCCACCAATTACAAGATAGGTATGGGAAACAGCCAACATAGTACAGGTTGAGCCTAATCATCTCTGGATTTTTGATCAATGTGCCCCACACCCAAGCCGAGTTGAGCCACATTATGTTCAACATAAAACCTCTGGATGTGACCAGAGCTGTGCTCCTGTGCGGCCCTTGCATCTGCACATGGCCTCAGAATTGCTGTTTCGGCTGAAAAACATGACTTCTGGTTTTCACCAAAACCCAGAAGTAACTTTTTAATGCCTTTTAAGGCGTTACAAGACCCAGGAAAGTTCCCCAGGCCTCATAATGCTTTAAAAGGCATTAAAAACATCACTTCCAGGTTTTGGCAAAAACCAGAAGTAACTTTTTTCAGCTGAAACAGCCATTCTAAGGCCCGCCGAGGATGCATGCAGATGTGCGTGGCCTCAGGGGACCGCCGAAAGCCCTCCAGACCAGTCTGGTTCGGAGAGAGTGGGCAGGCAAAATTTGCAGGTTTAATTTCCCGGGGATTTTTTTTTAATCCACAGGGGTTCTGAGAACAGAACCCTCGCAGATAAAGAGGCCCCACCTGTATTCTCTTTCTGCAGACTTCAGAATGAGGTAGCCAGAGAAAAATTAAAACATGCAATCCTTTGCACTGTTGCAGACTACCCTGTGATACAATTATCTGCTCATGCATCAATATTGTAATAAAGCAGTTTAAGACATGAAGATATGTTTTTTACTCCTGCAGATTCTCCCCCCACCCTTCGAAATTTAGGACTCCCTTGATTTTTCACATGTTCATAAACACTAACTGTGTAAGATGTAAGCCATGGAACACTCCTAATAACTCTTCGGCCTTCAATCAAAGGTTTTTAAGTCAGAAAGGGAATTGGTTCCATCTATTCTTTATGTTTCTGTTATGTAGAATGAACAATCCTATTCCAAGAGTACTACATAGATTAGAGAAAGGCTGCATATTGGTCTTATAGTTACCTATAATTAAATCCCTTGCTGAAAGCAGCAAAACTGGATTAGTGAAAGTCATTCCATACAATTGGAATCTTGTTGTAAAAGTGCTCTTGCTGCCATAGTCCAACAGCCAAATCAGACCACAGCATATACAGAAATAAACAGGCCGGCTATAGGCTATGATTCGGTTGTGACCCTGAAATACAAAGATTTGTTACTATAACTTCAAAAGTGAAAAATCACAACTACTGTTAGCTGAAAAAGGTCAATTATGTATGCTAAAGAAAAATGAATACCATGTGTGCTGTCTCTATTACTCCATCCCATTAACATTAAAGCAGGGTAAACTTATTGTCACTACAGTAGATGCCCTCTATAGAGCAAGAAAAGTTCCTCCTCACTTCTTATTAAAAAGAAAGCACACGGCTTTATAGTTAGACTATACATCCTCTCCTGAAAGCAAAATCTGAAGCAACATTCATTTCAACTTCTAACATTTCCAGCTAATAATGTGCACAATAATAATATTTCTTCCTAATATTACACCTTCATGTACGAAGTATGAAAATATCAGGCACAGGACACCATAACAACAATTTATTTATTATTCACAGAGTCTTTACTATACCTCCAGTATATTATGTTAACTATTTAGTTGAACTTTAATAATCACAATTAGTATATTATGACTCTTGTACAGTCTATTTAGTAAGTACATGTATTACACGTTTGAGATAAAATACAATAGATCTCCTATGTAAATGTTTTTTGCTCTCTGCTCAATGGCAAGTATTAAAATATAAAGCATCTAAAGAATAAAGAAATTAAAGAATCTAAACATTGGGTCCATGAGAATACAGAGATTTGTGACAGGGTGACTTACATGTCGAGGTGAAGAAGAATCTGGTTGGACACTCTGAAAAATGGACAAAATGAACAAGGTGGCAGTATTATTTAAGTTTGTTATCTTTGAAACATTCAACTCTGCAGCAAATCTGATCCAAATGACTCCCAGGTCCTATATAGTTCCACTGAGACCCCTTACATGCCACAAAAAAGTTGGGGTGTGTCTCTCCAGAGCAACTTCTGATATATAATAAGGAGCTGCATCCAACAGTGATAACTTAAAAACACAAAGTCAAGCATATTCAATGGAGTGCTTCAGTGTACTTTTTGGGAGCACTGCAAACTTAAACTGTAACATCAATATGAAGCACCTTGACAGTCTCTACCGACTTCATCCAATGAAACCATAAAGTCAGTCAAGAAAAAAAATCCTCAAAATCCTTAAAAAATCCTTTAAAATATAGACAACCAGGACTGATCAACGTTATAACAAAATGTTCCTACTTCATCCCCAATTAATTCATGAACTAACTAAGGGATCTCAAAGTACATCCTTTGCCAAAGAATCTGACAGGGCAGAAAGATAATAATTTGCTAAGGGTCACTAGCATTACATAATCTGTTATATATTTATTATGCTATACATTTTCTAACACACAAAAACCTGCCTGGGAATTTAAGTTTATTAACTACCCATTTTTGTTATCTGTCAGGAAAATATGCCTATACAGAGCATCTTTTTAAAGAAGATTCTCCTATTCTGGCACAAAGATCAATGAGTTCTGACTATACCATGTGCTCTGAATGAGCAATAAATACCAACACATGTCATGGTATATTTGTTCCATATATAGTTCCATATTTTGGAACATTTCAGAATGTTTAAAGAAAATTTTCTTACAAAGGAGTAAATAAATTTGCACAAGGAGAAGAGAGTAAAAAGGAGACAAAGCATAAATTTTAATGTGGAAGCAACATTTCAAGCCATTTTTATATTTTATAGCAATAGGCTACAGGGAACACAATCTCAACATTTTGAAAAAGGCATATGATGGGTCACTGTGAGATACAGGATGCTGGACTAAACGGACCTTTGGTCTGAGCCAATAGGGCTCCTTAAATTTCCACTCTTTAGAAAATTAATCCTCCCTTTTAAAGATCAATCCCTAAAGAAAAGAGTCAGTCATGGAAAGGATATTTAATAGTACACTAACATTAAAAACGGATAAGGAGTTACCTTAAGCAAGGAATACTGGCAGCTGGCAATAACCAGGCAAAATTGGAAGATCCAAATATCCTTGAAAAACCCTTCTATAAGGAGTACGGAACCCAAGAAAGCTACTTGAATAGCTAGAATGACAGCCAACACGTTTTCCAGGATCTCTCGATTCCTATAAGAAAGGAAGAGTGCGCGTTATGAAGACGCTGCATAGGTTTACCCAAAAGAAAGATTGCAAAACTAAAGGAGTAAAACACAAAATCCTATGCTATCAACATTCGAAGTCTGAGGCTGTTTTAAATACAGGCATGCTCTGGCATCTGCTAGGGTTCCGTTTCGGACTCCCCCATGGATACCTGAAAGAGTGGAGCCTGGGGATGCCTTTTTGAGATAGGGGAGTATCAGTGGTTTAGCTACAACAAGGTTAAAAGAAAGATTTGTTTAACAATCCCCTATCTTTTTAGTAGGCATCCCAGTATCCATGGTATCATGGAGAACTGAAATGTGGATACTGAAACAGTGTATACCGGGACACATTTGAACTAAAAAACATTGATTTGAGCAAATTTCAGATGAGAGTCAAAGATAATGTAATGAGTTCAAGGAGCTCAATAGATTCTCTGAAATCAGGGACACAAGGGACCAAAACATAATTCAGTCCAATCTTTTTTTGATTTATACTCTACAAACAATACAAATAAACAAAAAAACACAATACAAATAAACTCACACCGGTGAAGGACGCAAGATATAATACACTATGCTTACCATACACTATGCTTACATATCTTACATACCCTATCATAAATTTTCTTGATATTTTCCATTCAATTCAATCTCTACCATTTTTCTAGTTATAATACACAGTAAGTTCTACATTTCCTAAAAAGAAAGAAAACCTAACTTTAAATGCCCCTTTGTATATACTCATTTTCATCCAGGTATAAAATAACTTCTATTTGGTAGTGGATTGATTGGGAAATCAATCCACTACCCCAAAAAGACTATGGTGCTAGAAGAGAAAGACATCTAGGAAGGCCCTGCAGAGCAATCACCTCCATGTGACTAAGCAAGAAAGCAAACAACAGAACATCCAAGGTTACTTGGAGACAGGATGAGAAAGAGATAAGCAAAACAGTGGTAGCATACCACTGGATGCCCAGACCAGCATTATGCCATTCATTGTACAATCCTATGCGTATTTACTCAGAAGCCAATTCTAAACATGACCCACAAAAGCACAGTTCACTGGAATGACTCTGTGACCTAAATTAGAATTGGGCAATGTATGCAGTAAAGGTGATACTACACTTAGCTATGCAAATTTAAAATGCAAATAATCGTTAACTGAAATGCTTTTGTTTGAACACTGATTTGGTTATTAGCATATCATCACATTCAGAGAAAACTATGTTGAGACTTAAAAAGAATATTAAAGGTAAAGGTTTCCCCATGACCGAATGGTCTAGTCGTGACCGACTGTAGGAGGCGGTGCTCATCTCCGTTTCTAAGCCTGTAGAGCCAGCGTTTTGTCAGAGGACAAGCTTCCGTGGTCATGAGGCCGGCATGGCTATTTATTTATTCATTTATTTAATGTATTTTTATACTGCCTTTCTCCAGATTTCACTGGACTCAAGGCAGTTTACATTGGCAGGCTGTTCATAAACCCCATTTTTCAATTGGGGTTTTTCTATGTATGACTATATGCTGTAGCGCACGGAACGCCGTTCCCTTTCCACCGAAGTGGTCCCTATTTATCTGCTTGCATTTAGGTGCTTTCGAACTGCTAGGTTGGCAGGAGCTGGGACAAGCAACAGGAGCTCACTCCGCTGCGCAGTCTTAAACTCCCAACCTTCCGGTTGGAAAGCCCAGCAGCAGCGGTTTAACCCGCT
Organism: Lerista edwardsae; assembly: GCA_029204185.1. Lineage (NCBI taxonomy): Eukaryota > Metazoa > Chordata > Lepidosauria > Squamata > Scincidae > Lerista > Lerista edwardsae. The sequence continues at coordinate 18,360,615 of JAJKFI010000007.1, read as the reverse complement.
GCGCCACCACGTCACATTAAAAAGAATATTAGATAGCCTGAAACAATTAGACTTCAACCAGTTAGCAATTGTTATAGTTCCTATAAGTTACAAATGACATATACTAAAAAAAACAAAACGTAATGCCTTAAGCTCAATCATGTTATTTGAGGCTCAGACATTTAATTAAATCCTAAAAATACATTTCTCCCCAACCCTTATACTTCAATTTTCTGAATATAATTGCCAAATTATGTTGCTATTAAGAAGAAACATGATTCATTTTGGTTCCATACTACAAGCTAGTTTCTAAATGTTTTGCAGAGTATCACTTTGCTGGCTTTGATCAATGTGGGTTAGTAATTTACTTTTTTTTAATTTTGCCAGAGACCACTGCTGGCAGCCACAGTGACTTGTGTTGAAGACAAAAGTCCTCTCAATGTTTCATTCTAGGACCAACCAAAGCTATGCAGAACTGTATCATTAACCTGTTCTCAATGTGCTCCACCTGAACAGAGAATACTCTCGGTGTGCACTGCAATTAGCTAATTACACAACAACTGTGCTAGAATAGCATGCATACATAGATCTCACCTGTCAAACAAGGCCAAAAGGGTTAGCCTATCAAAATTGATGCCAATCCAGATCTTCGGTAGGATCCAAAAGCGGTAATAGTGTTTTACTTTTTGGGCTGCTTCCTCTTGCGGTTGCAGATGGTCCTGCAGGTCAGGGCTTAAGTCAATGTCTTGATGCTCTAGGAGATCTGTATCTATGGTCAACAATCTGTTCAGCCTGATCTGGGGAAGGGAAAGCTAAAATAAAGTCAATAATAAGTTGCTTTCATACTCCCCTTCTTATTTCTACAAACTATGGCTGTGAAGAAACTTAAAATATTGTATATTATGAGGCAGCAACCTGCTGCAGGAAATTACCCCTTTGGCCTTCAACCTCTTAAAACAAGGGCCTCCAAACTACAGCCCACAGGCCGGATCCGGCTTATGGGGAAAGCCTTCCCAGTTGATTCCATCATGCTGCTGCTCCATTTGCCAGCCAATCAGCTGGCAGGGATACTCTGGGCATTCATGTCTATGCCTGGACATCCCAGAAGGCTGTGCAGCAGGATGCTGGGCATAGATGCGAATGCTTGGCGCATCCCTGCCAGCTGACTGCCTGGAAAATGGAGTGGCACCACAACGGAACGATCCGTGCCTCTCAGGACAGGGAAGGGGTTTCTGCTGCACAGCGGTCGAGAGTTTGGCTACCACTGTCTTTAAAAAATAGATAACTTTGAAGGACAGGGGGAGGTACACTACAGTGAATCCCATTCCAGGCACAGATGCCTGACAGCATCTGCCTGGGGCTGCATGTCCCCCAAACCCAAACACTGCATACCCCAGTGTAACTGGACTAGCTGTTTGCTGTTATGATGGCATATATGCAAACCAGGTTCTGCCTCCCAGCTACTGGAACCCAATCCTCCCAATTCTTTCACAGTATTTCAGCTGCTAAGATTAGCACCTAGATAGCTAATGCAAAGACTGACCAAGGCTATATGGTAATCATGATTGAAGCCCTGTGTATGGCCAAGTTACAATCCACTGCATGGGCGGAGCAGGGTTTGGATATTCCTTTCCTAGAGCACCACTTGGAGGGTAACAGCACTGCAATCACCACATTTACACACTTTAGGCCCAACATTATTTAAGGCTACAGTGGCTATTTGTAGCACTTCAAGTTGCAACAATGAAGATTTAGCATTTGAACTAACCTAAACCTTGAATAAAGTACAGTTAAGAATTCCGTCACAATAAGACAGAATAAGTGCCAATTGATTGTTTGCTTGCAGTAAATAAGGAGCAAATGCAAAAAAACTTACTAAATCATGTGGATAAAAACGAACTGAGGTAGAACTTGATACATGAGAGTCCGTGTCACTATAACAACAAGAAGAGGACTTTAGTGCAATATCTTATTGTGCTCTCAAATTCAAGTCCCTTTTCTAATGTTTTTGGTAGTTTCTAGGATAGTAGTTCTATTTAAACAAAGTGGCTACAGAAAGGCAGCACAATTTTAACAAAAAACCCCAAAACAACCTATCCAGAATTGCATGAGTTTCCTTCCCAATAGGCTAAATGCACCCTGCTGGTCCACTACGTTGTCTTTTAAAAAGAAGAGGCAGCTGGTTTTTAGATAACAGCATTTTTTCCGTTCCTTGAACAAGGGGGAAACTATCTTAGGAGCTAAATGTCTGTACGTGAATTATATCACGATTATATTAAGATTGCTTATTGGGAGGCTTATTATGATTAAATAAACTTTCACCTAACCCACTGTCCTGAATTGGGATATCCAACATGTTATAGGTTTCTAGCAAACTTTCAAGGTTAGGAATTCAGTATTTCCCTGTCACTTACTCCAAAACTCTAGCAGCTAGATGTTCTAAATAACCATGTGGCATGTCTTCTTACAATTTGTCTTAATTTTTGAGCCTAACAAAGGTATTGGCCATGGTAACCATCCAAGGCACAATAAATCTAATATCAGAGTTTAAAGGTGTAATCAAAAGTTTATTTGTGATTAACAGATTTAAAATTCGTTGAAATTATTACACTTCATATAAAACAAAATTATCTAAGACAGGAGTCTCCAGACTTTTCAGTATGAGGGCCACATCTTATATTTTACAGATTTTTGTGGGTCAAAAAAAAATCAGTTATATAAATGAATGAATGAAAGAACGTTAAATGAATGAATAAGCTTTAGTTGGATCTTTTTTGTAATCAGAATATTATTCAGAACAAAAGAGAAATGTGACATTTACACAGAAACAATGCCATGCTTTAACTGAGAAATGATATGTAATGAGTAAAAATGTCAAATATTTTAAGTTGCTGCAGGCCAGATAAAATTGTGTGGTGGGCCAGATTTGGAGTTTGGCGACACCTGGCCGAAGAGATCCCATGGTCAGCAAGATGACATCTTTGGGAGAGACAAGACCCCAAGACAGTTTTAACTACTATATGCTTCATTCCTTTGAAATCCTGTTTGTTGTAGCTTCTTCCTAGAAGGGTATATTGTTTTGTCATTTTAAAAAGTGGGTCCCTGTGCTAAACGTTTGGGAAGCACTGTTCTAAGCCATTTCAAACTTCTCTTGTGTTTGAGACCAGCCTTCTTAGCTCCATCTGACAACCGGAGATTAGACAATTGGATGGGGGCATTCCATGAAAGAACGACAAATCTATCATGGCCCGCACAGCTTTATTAGGCAAAAATGAAATATTGTTAATAATGAACTTAATTTTTTTAAATGATCGGGTCCTTACATATAGATCTCACATATAATTGTGTATGCAGGCATTTGCTAGACTCTCCCTAGAAAGGGAGTTCAAAAACTGTTACCCCCCACCCTTATTGTCACTCCAGGGTACTCAGAAGACTGAACTAGAGAGCAAGATGGGCAGTTAAGTAATAAACACTAACTTTAAAAAGTTTTGTCTGACCAGGTATCAGTATTAGATTGTGCCCACATTTTTATAAAAAGGGTACAAAGGACACAGCTGCCTAAGGACAAAGCTAGATGCAACATCAGAGATATGTAAATAGGCTAGAGTGTGTGTGTTTACTGAAAAACAGAGGGACTACAATTTAGAGTAGAAGTAATATAACTAGAAAAGGTTAGCGAACGCTTCCCTTGTATCATTTTCTCCCAGGAAGTGTGAGCCTCCCCCATCCTGTTGGTATTTGCTTCTGTGGTTTGTATATAAATCCACCCCTAAATATTTCTTTTACATCCACAAAAAGATATTTTGTTCACGGATCTTTCATAGATCCAGGTTGCTGGGGAGATCTGGGTTTCACCACTGCTACTCAGCCAGAGTCCAATCTGTCCAACTTTCGAGGTCACTTCTGACTTCCTGCACCACATCTAGTTTAGCCCTAAGACTGGGATGACATGCTGCCTTAGAAAGGGGCTCCGACGGAAATTAGAAGAAAGAATCTTGGACAGGGCAAACAGTGTTAAAGCAGCTCTTTCCCTTGCTTTGGGTGTTCAGAAAGGTCTAGTTTCTGGTGAGGTCCTTGCTAGAAGATTAGAACACTGTGTAGGCTGTGCACTGGGAACCAAGTGCTTTACTCTTATGCAAAAGGCATATGGTAAGTCTAAAAAACGTTTTTAAAAAGAATGGCTAGAAACATCTTCATGCAGCTGTATACAAATACATGCCTTGCCAACTGGCAAACAGTAAAAATTAAAAGCTTAAAAAATGTGTCACCATCACTGTGGCAAGACTGAACATTTTTGCAAAAAATAAGAATTGTGTGAAAAAAGGCTTAGAAATAAAACATCCCTGAATTGTAACCACCAGTTGACTATGAAAATATTTCACAATATACAAAGATAAATAAAACTAGCCTACCAGGGTAATTCTAAGCATGCATGTGAAGTGCTCTGAAGGGATGGAATACACTATACAGAACAGAGGCCGAAGATGGCTCCTAGGTCTCAGTTTCCTATCTGACCGGGAAAATTCCAGTCCCATTATATAACCACTCAATAGCATGTCTTCACAAAACAGAAAGGGACCATAAAATGTTCCCGTGCACAACAAACCCCAAGTCTGTAAGTGCCTTGTACTGTAAGTGCCTTAAAAGCTGCCTTGTACTGAGTCATTGGTCCATCTGGATTAGTATTGCAGGCACTGACTGGCAGCAGCTAAAGACTGAACCTAGTATAGGACCAAGGAAAGCAGGTATTCTACAGTTGGAGCTGCAGTCGGCTTTCGTAAGAGTACACAGACCACACAGCAACGTTTCAGCATTGTTTTGGTAACCCAGGTTCAAGCTCTTTTAAAATCAGAACTGCTGAACAACCTAAGCAGACTAGCTCAAAAACACACCAGATATTGGAGGTTCTCCTTGCAGCTGGCTCAAAATTCACAAGCGACATATCGCAGCCCCCTGTCTCGTAGAGCGTAGAACTGAACTTACCTGTTAAAGAGAAAAGTCAAGGTTGGTTAAATACTATAGAACCTTTGCATACTGTAATATTAGGAATATGCACCATATGCCAATTTTATACAGTTACCATCTAAACACACACACACACACACACACAGCGCCCCCACATGAATTAAAATGTTGCAGATGGAAGGGACCTTGGAGGTAATCTAGTCCAATTCCCTGCTCAGTATAGGCAACAGTTACAGCATTCCTATAGCTTTCCTATAACTTATGGGTGGGAAAACTATGTGTCCCACCTTGTCACAACCAAGAATGCATATCAACACAAGGAAACAGTCACCCATGAGACTTTGTATGCATACCTCTTTTCAACATTCTGTCCTAGATTTCCTTGAGCCAGCTTTTCACACATAGCCCATCAATGTGGAAATAAAACAGCTAGTATGCAAAGGCCTTTATAGCTTGGCAATATTTAAAATTCTGTGTTCTCATCTGGTTATTAAAATCTCAGAAAATATCAAATTCAGAGAGAACAGAAAATGAATCTTGGGAGAATCTTCCCTTAAATGACAGACTTAAGTTTGTTGGGGCATTTTTTTTTTATTTCTGAAATGCAACAAAAAAATGGCTAAAGAGATATGGTCATTACAATTTGGAATGGTGACAAGAATGAAGCAAGAATGTTCTCAGGCACAACACCAGAAGTTGGGATCCAGCAAGGAAACTGAATGACAGAGCCTGGTTTGAAGGCATGGGAGGGAGCAAACTTGCTGAAGCCAAGCAGTTCAGGGCCTAGCCAGTGCCTGGATGGAAGGCTGCTAGGGAACATCTGAAGTACATATAATAGCCTTGAGTTTCAGCATGGAGGAAAGTGGGATATAAATGTATCACATTCAAATATGCAAATATAATCGAGCATAGGTGACTTAAAATACATAAAGCAAAATCCAGAGCAATGCAGTTGTGAAAGCCACCTCTCCACCCCTATGCAAGCACTCGTCCCCCGTCCCCCCACTGCTCCCAAGAAAGACCATGGGTTTGGAGAGACTTGAGCCACTTTGATAGGGAGGGGAGAAGGAGCCCTCTGCAAGTGAAATGCCATGGATGCTACCCTTAAGAGGGCAGATCTGTCATATCCAATATATCTAAAAATGGATTATCTAAGTGCTGAGTGCAAGCAGTGAATATTTGTCACTAGTATAGGACACCAGTGGACGACACAGAATCACACGCAGATGACCAGCTTAAAAAGCTTTTGTAAATGGCAAAAAAAGTTGTTCGTTTATTCATTTATGTTATTTATTAAAATATTTATACTACACCTTTCAGGATCTCAAAGCGGCTAATAATTTGCTTTTTAAAATATATCCAAAAAATAAATTGCGTAACACTATCTAAAACAATGCAATCACCATTCATCACAGCATTATGGATACCGATATAAATTAAAATAGAAGCAAAAAATAAAGAAGCAGTACCCCAAAATAGGAGGGAAAAAAAACCATAGAAAAACCTAGAGCACAGCAATTAATCAGCCATAGAGCAGTTTGTCCCCTAGCAGCCTAAAATGCTAACGGAAATAACAGAAGTCTTTAGTCCCACCAGAATCTCTTTGATGAGAAGAATGCTCTTAATTCATAAGGGAGGGAAGCTCCGTTATTGTGGTGCCACCAAAGAAAAGCTCCTGCCTCTACATGCCACCTCCTTAATCTGTTAGAGGCAGCACATGCAGCAGGACCCTCTCAGTTGCTCCCAGGGAATGGGTTGGAATATACAAAAGGATTTACAAAAGCTTACAAAATATACAAAAGTAAGAGATCCCTAAACTAGCCAAACTGCATGTGTCTTCGCATTCTGCACCAACCAGAGTTTCCAAAACAACTTCAAGGGCAGCCTCACAGAGTGCAGTAGCCTACCTTAGATGCTACCAGGGCATGAGTCATCATGGCCAAGTCTGACTGATTCAGGTACGGCACAGTTGGTGCACCAGCTGAAGCTATGCAAAAGCCCCCCCCCCCCCGCAGCCTCTTCCACCATCTGGTGATCCAGGAGCAGCTGTGGATTCAGAAGGTCTCCAAAGCTGCACACCTGATCCCAGAGATGGAAGGCAACCCCATTCAGAACAGAAAGATAGCCTAGCACCCAAGTTGTGGATTTTTGGACCAGTAGGACCTCTGTTTTGTCTGGATTTAATTTCAGCTTATTGACTCACATCCAGTTCTCAACTGCCCTCTAGGCCCTTGACAACCACCTCAGAACTTGATGAAAAGCAGAAATAAATCCTTGGATTACCTCTCCCAGCAGTTCATGTAGATCAGTGGTTCCCAGACTTTACACAAAGGTAAAGGAACCACTAAATGTGTGCAGGGGCCAGTAAGGGGGATGGTGAGTGATGATGGCGGTGACCATGGCAGAGTGATAATGGCACTTCCAGCACCGCCACCGGGACAAAAGGAGTTTTCACATTCTGAGGGTTCACTATGGCCCTTTGAAGGATGCGGAGAGGGGGGGAGGGACTGCGGTCCCTTTTGCACACCTCCCTACTCTTCAGAACAGTTCCCTGAAGCCATCATAACCCACTTCCAGTTTTTGTCATTAATACAACCGGAACTGCAAATGAATCAGCAGGCCTGGTGGCAGGAAACTCTCCAAGAGTCTTCAAGGCATCCAAATGACTTGGGAGGGGGCTGATGATACTATTTGGTCCCCAGTCTCTGCAGAGGCACAGAGCAGCAACTAGCCTAAACCCTACTAGGAAGGGATCTGCCCATGAAAAAGGAGTGAGCTTAATCTCTTCCACATCCAGGCCACCATTCCCTTGCCCAGCAGTAACGTATGCAACATGCATTGGGGCAGTAATTAACTGAAACGCCATGACAGCCATAAATCTTGAGCTGTACCTCCATCAGGGTCCCCGGGGTGAACACTGAGCACCCCCAAGCACAATCAGCAGAGGGCACTCCAATGCCATTGGGGATCACTCCAGCCGGCACAGACTATTGAACAGAAAGGCAGGTTGTACACCAACAGAATCCCAGTCCTGTCTCAACCCATGACGCAAAAGGCCCTCAAACCTTTGGGACATGTTCCAAGGGACATGTTTTCCCAACAGACTGACGCAACTTCACCTCCCTGGAAGGTGCTGCAGAACCTGGAAGGTTCATAGCTTCTGCTGCTGCAGAACCTGGAAACCTGGCAGATCCCATTGGGAAAGAACAACCCCTCCTGCCAGGTCTCTGTGATATGTCACGCTACTGCCCTCCTCCAGCATTAAATTCTGGGTTGGGCTGTTCTTATTAACAAGTAGCCTAGCATTAACAGCAGCAGTTTCAAGCCACAGAGATTGCCATCAGTGTCACCAACTACCCCTGGTGGAAGAGGAAGGGCCAGAAAGAGAGATGGTCGTCATATGACTAACTTGCTTTCTCCTGTATCTCCTGTATTTTCTCCTGTATCAGCCACCACCAAATCTTGCTTGGCCTATCACCCACTGTATGGCAGCACATCTCCCCCAAGCCCTCCACCAAGCTCCCCACTTCAGAGGAGACTACTCCCAACACCATCCCCTAAACAAGACATTTCTTCCTATCCCACCCTCCACACACATTCCCACCCTCTCCAACTACACCAAACCAACCCCTAAAAAGATCTTACTCTACTGGGCAGCCTGGCTCTCACCCAGGCTACCACCTCCCAGTGCGCGGTCCTTTACCCAAAGGCCTGCCCCTCCAGGAAAGAACCACCCTACTCTCACCAAGGCAAAAAGCAATGTCAATGTTCTCAATGTACCATAAATGGCCACCATTTGTGGTCAGCACAGGGCAAGTAACTGTTGAATAATTAGTTGCTAAGCTGGCAGAAATAACATTAAAAAAACATTTGAACACTAGAATATCTATCCAAAGCCACAGCATTTAGGGCCTGTTACACAATACTAAAAATATACTTTTCAAGTATCAGATACTTTTCTTCTGTTCATAGAACGCATAGTTTCTGGTGGCTAAGTATGTCTGCAGACACACTGCAACAATTTCTATTTGTGCAAAATATCTTTTTCAATTGCTGCTGTGTTCATCTTGGGGAAACAGTGCAAACTTCTTTTCTGTATCATGTGAAATGCGCTCTTATATTAGCTCTATAAAAAATCTAGACGTCAATATAGTTGAACAGCATTCCACGTGTTTCAGCCATTTGACAATATATAATACAAACTGCACTACAGATAGATCTCTTAGGGAAGCTGGAAATAACTAAAGTAGCGCAATCAATAACATCTATAATAAAAGTCCATGTTGCAGGCAGCGTGTAGAGTCTTGATAGATGCATGCCCCACTTAATTTCAGCTTGTGTCATCCTTGTTCATGGTGTGAAACAATGCCAGCTCTAAGAGATGGTCGCTGCATTTCAGAACAGTAAAGCAATCTTATAGAAGCACTGTGGATGCCTCCAAAACAGCTTCAAGTGCTCAGAGGAATTTGTGCCCTTAAGTACTGTCTGCAATGGCTAGGCTACTTCACCCTTGCCAAAGGCAGATCACCAACTGCAATATATTTTAATTCAAATGCACTTAAAATCATTTTAAGTGAGGCATTTGGGGTTGCCCTTGGCATAGATTTCAGGTTATTTTGGTGCTATAATTAGGTCAAAAAAAGAAATTGTGGGTACATCCATGGCTGCAAGGCTTGGGATACCTCGTAATACTTCCTCACACAGGAAAGAGATGGGAATACATGGAGTGTTTGGGGTGGGGAAGAGAACAGAAAAGGAAAACTGAGTTAGCAAAGGTTGTTATTAGGATATGATTGACAGACAGACCTGATCAGCCAACAAGCAATAACCCAGTACATGGTCATGAATGATGACTACACACGTCTATTTTGGCACACGTCATGGACGCACATGGTTAGAAACTAAGCACATGGACAGATGGCAGAATAGACAAGCACACAATAGTGTCTATACACACACACCCCTTAATGTCATGTATGAGGCAATCTGGTTGTATCCTATCAACATCCACAAGGTCACAGCATTAGCATCTTATTACGATCATCTAGTGGATGGTAGCATCATTGAAGAAGCTACTTATAATGGACAAGTGGAAAAAACACAACCTCCACCCCAAAACCCAGATCTGAGAGAGAGTGAAAAATATATGGATGAACCATTCCCAATGTTTGCACTATACTATTAAGACTAGAATGATCCTCATCTGTTTAAAAAAAATGTTTATCAGCAATACAGCAACCAACCTAGCTACCAAAGCTATCAAACTCCAAGCTTCTGAGGTGATGTGACCCAGATTAAAATTAAAATGTACAGTCTGGCAAGCAAATGTATACAATGTGTTCTTCAGATCCTTTAAACATTACTGCTTGGATGCAATTATAACTCGTCAGCATTTATACAAGCATGCTATCATTCTTCCTACACTGTTCAGTAATGAAGCAGTCTGTCTCATGTCTGGGACAGGCAAGGTGAGAAGGGTGCTGTTCTTGCCAAAGAACAGCAAATGGGGGCAGAGAAGAGATGAAAAAGTTTAAGAAATCACTCTAAATGCCTGCAGTTGTCCACGCTGCTCCCTGCGTCCATAGGAGGCATCAGCAAGCAGAGGAAGCCAAAATAAATAAATAAATCACTTTAGCATGAAGCAGTTCATATCAAGTATTAAAGGCAATTTTGTATTTAGAGTTTCAAGTCAAGGCAGGCAGGCATTAAGTTGTAGGATGGCGAGATAGCTGTAGCCATGACATTTGCTAATCAGCAACCCAACACTGCTCCCCTGGCTCTAAAACCTTTGCTATCCTGCCTGCCAGTTGCAAACCCAGACGGCAAAGTCGCAGATTCAGACATGACTATTGCCCAAAAACATCCCCCACCCAATGCAATGAAGAAAATAACTGCCTTATATAGTGGACTTCAGGTCCAGGGATGGCAGCTTCAAGCTGGCTAAAGGCTAGCAATTGTAGCCACATCCAAATATTTTCAGCTATAATACAAGCACAAGAAAAACCCTAACAAAACCCACATGTGATTCTGCAATATTTCAGCAGAACAGCAGATGGCACTTGATTGTACTGCAAACCTTTTTAGTATTTTTCCTTTTGCATCCTTTGCACAAGCTTTTTCTCAAGAATAGAGAGAGCGCGCGCGCACACACACACAGTTTACACATGTCCCATATTGCCACACACTCATCCAGCTTTCAAAATGCTTATTTCTGAAGCATGTATCAATAGAGCTGAGGGTGGGAGGAAAGAGAAAAGCTGTATATATCATGAAAGAGGCCACCTGAACTGATCCTGCCCTGCTTCCCCAGCCAGAAGCAATCAAGCACCATTCGTGTTGCTTTTTGGTAGTAATGTTAATGTGGGAGAATGATGGAACTTGATGTGTACAAGCCCTGCTCTGAAAGCAAGAAAAATTAACATCAACAAAAGAACAGCAAGGCCACCTGCCCAAGGGGAAAGATGCAAAGAGGCAAATTGATTGGCTAGAGAAGTAATTTAAACTTGTCCCACAAACCAAATTACCTAGGGTAGAATATACAAATTTTATCTGCTCCCGCCAATAGTGGTACAGTGAAATCCAAGTATGTCTACTCAGGACTAAAGTCCATTGAATTCAATAGAATTTATTATCAGGGGCAAAAAGGACAGGATTGCAACAGAAAATTTAAGTTTATATTCCGGTTACTGCTTCTGACTAAAAGACCATGTTTCAATAGTAAAGGTGTTTACTTCCACTGAACTCTGAAAAGTAGAGAGCCCCTAACCACAGTAATTGCGCTCCTGATTGACGATTATTCTGTTATGACAAGGGGGCAACCCCAAATCTCAATGCTTCATTTTGTGTAAGAATAGAAAATTTTTTGACAGACCAGAAAATGAAGAGACCTGGAATTCAGTGCTACGCCCATGACTTGTGAAATCCTAAACACTTGTCAAAGAGGAAAAAAATGCTTTTTGTTTAGCTTTTTAAAAGAACACATTCATAATTCCTTGTGGGCACTTATGTGATTGAGGAGTGGTGGCTCATCTTGATTACATTTTGAATCCCTTATGTCCTAGAAACCTCAAACAATCCAAGACCAGAATAAAATTTTCATTACTTCTGTAGAACTACTAACATTTCATACTTGAGAACATGCTGGTATCTGAAAATGAGCCCCAAGAGCATTTTTATTCATGTTCCATGGCATGCCTATGTACATTTTCTAACCACATTAGAGAGAGGAAATTGTTGCGCAGCAGTTTTCCTATAGCTTAATATATTAATGAGATTCTGCATAAAAATCTGATCATTCAGCAGTCAGATGTCACATTTTATACTCTGGTACAAATGTGTAAGTTCAACATTAAACATTCTTTTCAAGTCATGCCTATGAGATACTGCAATTATGCATTCTAAATTCAAGGATTATATTATCAACATTCTGTGTTGCTGTTTCAATTATTGTGGTGTGCCATGACAGCACTACCACAGCAGTGCTACGTATCTTTCGTTGCTAAAATCTAAACAAATTTCCAACTACAGACGTTAGACATTTCTGTCAATATAGAAACAGTTTTCAAATATCCACACTACAATTAAATGAGAACCTCAGACAAATGAGAACCGCAGTTTTACAAAAGCAGTGTTTAGCACAAACACATCTGAACACAACAGGTTCTGAAAGACTGTATCTGTATTCTGGATGTTAAGTGTTGAAGACTAAATATCATTTTGCTAATCATTGTATCAGCTAGTGCTAGTGTATCAGAACTAACAACTCTATTGCAGATCAGAACCTTTAAAACCTCTTTCTATAAAAGGCAATTTGAGAGGTATTTTCTTGTGGTACTTCAATGTGACCAACACTCAACATGAAATAAAGAATTCATTCGGTATCTTCAAACAGTACGCAACATCCTAACTCAACAGTTTAGTTTATAAGGTGTTGCAAATAGAAGCAAAGACAATTTGGCATAAAACCCTCCAAAATCTGAAAGAAGCTAAGATGTCGTTACAGTGCATTGTTAGCCATAAACCCGCTGCATAAACACTTTTATTTGACCAAGGTTTCATAAGGCCTGCGTACCAAGTTCATCGTGCAAACCGCTACCGCCTATAGCAGATGCATTGTCATGTGATGCTTCTAAGTGGACACTCCCATTTCTCACCAGCAAGGAGGCACTAGCGCTGAGCACTGCTGCCTGGGAATGGGGGCGGGACTGGACTTTGACCTGGGTTGTGGACTGCTGCCCTTGCTGAACATCTTGAAGGCTATGAAAGAACATGGATGGTGGAAATATTACAGGGAAGAACACAGAAACAACAGCTAGAAACCAAGTTAACACTTCTTTATATATATATTTGTTAAAAGGTTAAAACAAAGTATAGCATAGTGAGGGAGGGGAGCCAGTATGAACAAAGAGCATGTTAGGTCAAGCCGAGAAAGAAGTACTAAACGTCAACTGAGTAACCATTCTGAGAGGTCCCAAGCACACTCTCCTGGGGCGATTACTTTCTGTCACAGACTTCTGTCCTAAGCAATACTGAAAGTGCATCATTGCGATATGGTGTTCTTCAAGTCATGTGGCAAGACAGTATTTCTTTAAAAAGGAGCATTGTTATTCTTTTGCTAACAAACTGCAAACTTCACTCTTTCATGCAAGTTCATAGTCAAAACCCTGGGGAAAAAAAGAAATAAAACCTTGCACAAAATAAACGGGTCCTAATGATGTTGATTCTGAAATGCAGTTTTGCCTAAGCCATTAAAAGATGTTTTAAAAATATTTATACACAATATGATTTATGTATCGTGTGGTAGTAATAGTAGTAGTATTCATATACTGCTTTTCAACTAAAAAGTTCAAATATTTTCTTTTATTTCAATACCCATACTAGAGATGAGGAAGAAGAGATTATGGTTCCCTTGAACACTCTACAATCCAACAGTATTGTGCTATTGAGAACTAACCGAGCTGTGCAATTGGTCAGTTCTCTTTCACAGATCTTTGTAGCCCAACAGATAAAATAAGGGCATTAATGCACAACTTAAATGTATCCCAATCATGGTTCTTAAGTGTCAGCTCCTCATCTGTTAAATGGGGACAGCAAAAACCTACAGGATTATTGTCAGAACCACATACAATAAAGTACTTAATACTTTTAAAGTATGGTGTTTAAATATGTTCATGATACTGAAATATTTTAGGCAGAAGATGCTTTGCATTTTATGATGCATTCTGGGGCAAGCCTGGGAGAAGGAAGGAATCTACATGACCCAGAAGTGGGTCTTTCCAAGCATGAGGAGCAAAAGAGCTGAAACACCGTGGATTGTACTTCCCAGACGCTAAGGGCTAAAGATAATAGAGTTTTCTTTACCTGGTCTGAATATGATCCCAGACCACCTGTTTTTCCGACATACAAGTTAGAAATAAGGAGAGAATAAAAATGGATGAGGAGTATCTTTAGGACAACAGCACATTTTGCCACCGTTTTTCAAAAGGCCTTTTGGAAGAAAACACTAGAGTTTTCTTTCTCTTGAATAGAGCAAAGACAAAGTAGCTCTAGCGTTTGGTACAGGACTGCCCAATTAAGTACTGCTACTGCACTAGCCCTAGCTTTTGGTGCTATTACACATCAGCAATCCTTAGGAACATTTCAGTAGGCACTACTCCCTCAAGCTCTTGAGTTACCCCACAACTAGCACTCCAGTGAACACTACAAATCAAAGACTACTCTTTCAACTATGTAATTTAAAAGAATTGTTTCTGCTTAAGCAAACACTATGAGGCTACTCAATTAGTGTGAAATTACTGAGAATAAAATCCTATTGAAAAACGCTGAGTCATTCAAGACTTTATTTCTCAAGGCAGACATATACTGCCAGAATACATACATCATAGGAAAAAGGTACACACAGTCCAGCCAAAATGCAAATTTCAGTAGTTAAGCAGCAACCACATTTCTATTTTCCCATTTAATTGTTATGCAACAATGTTCAGTTGGGGTTTGGATGCCTTTCACAAGCTACTGCAACACCAGACAGACCTGACAGATGTAAATCCACTAAAATCAATGGTGCTAAAACCTACCTACCCTTCAGTGGTACCATAACATCTATCTCTCAAGCATGCTGCTAAAAGGAATATCTGAAATCCTATGGCTAGAATGCGGTTATTCTGCAAGTGCATTTAATTAATGCAATGAAAGTCCAGGCCCTAACAGCTACAGAGGTCATTGTTGCAACCACACTGCTTAGAGACATGTGTAAAGGGTACCTTACTTCTGATTAAACAGGTTTAGCAAGTTAACACTGCAATTCTATCTACAGTACAATTTCCTAGGAGTAAACCCCACTGAACAGAATGGGACTTAATTCTGAGTAATGCTTAGGGTTGGGATGCAAGTTGTTTAACTAGGTAGCTTTCAACTGTGCCTCTCTCCACAAAACAGGGAGAGCAATGTGATTAAGAGCCTGTTAAATTCCTCTAGGTATAAATTTAGGCTACATCCAAGATAAAACTCAAAAATTTTACAGAACTCAAAGGAGACCTCGGCAGTATCCAAAACACAAAAATAGTTTCATACTAAAAATACTTAAATGCTGCAAAAGGTTAATGTTCATAGGAACAGGATTATAAGACTAATACAGGATTTCATTGGCATCAATTTGTTGAGGCACACATAAGTTAACCAAGTTTCTTTTTATTTATAGTTCACTATATAGTTTTTTCCAGTAAAATTTTAAAACCCTACAAGCATAGGGTAAACCACCATAATTTACCATTCCCTTAAGGCAATGGTAAATTGCCCTACTGCACCTTACAACTTACTGTAAATTGCTTTACATCTATACCTACTACCAAGGTTTATTTAGCAGATGGTCATGCACCAGTCTTGCAAACAGACTGCAAACATCTAGAAGGGGGGAGGCACTGACGTTATTCTAAAAACATATAAACTATAACTCACCTTTATGTTTCAAATCAATTGAAACTTAAGCCTCCGATCAATATTTGTTCAATATATGAGCAAAATCTGATGACAAACAAAATGCACCGACTTCTCCCAGAATTCAATTTGTTCATTATTATTTTACCACCACCACCACGTCATTTTATGGATTCAAAGAAACGCAAAGTTCAAATGCAGGCCATATTTGACTGCACTGTATATTTGAGCATACAGGTGGGGCCTTTTTATCCACAAGGTTTCCATCCATGGAAGCCTCGCGGATAAAAATTCATGGATAATCAAATGAAATTCAGCCATGCTCTGGTCGGGTCCAGGGGCTTTCTGAGGCCCGCCAAGGGCATGCATGTCCGCCCACGGCCTTGGCATTCTAAAAGGCCATTCTGAGGCCCGCCGAGGCCGTGGGCAGATGCTTCTGGGGCTCCCCATGCTTCAGGTCACCTTTGGAGGCTTCAGGTTGAGCCGAATCTGGCTCAATGCAAAACCGGGGGACCCGTGTGGAGCCAAATCCGTGGATATAAAATCTGTGGATAATTAGGCTCAACCTGTATTACAAATTTAAAACTTGTACAGCACTTTCTGAATGTGCAAAGCTCATCATATGTTATCTTGACGTAATCCTTACAACAGCACAGTAAGAAAAGCAGGCATTCCTATAGTACAGCTAGAGAATTGAG
The DNA here is from genome assembly GCA_029204185.1 of Lerista edwardsae. Lineage (NCBI taxonomy): Eukaryota > Metazoa > Chordata > Lepidosauria > Squamata > Scincidae > Lerista > Lerista edwardsae. The sequence continues at coordinate 18,344,038 of JAJKFI010000007.1, read as the reverse complement.
GAGAAAAGTCTTGGCCACCTACTGGGTTCATGGCAAAGGCAGGATTTGAACTGGAAACTCAACGTGCAACTCTCAGCCCAATCCTAATTAGTGCTGGCACAGCAGGGTTGCATGGCCTCCACTCTGTGTTATGAGCAGGCTGGAGGTATCCACAGTGTAAGGGGATATTTTCCCCTTACTCTAAGTAATGCTCTAGCCTGCCCAATGGGGCTACGCAGATCTGCGCCAGCTAATTCACTGGTGCCAATCCAGGGAGCCCTGTGTAAGCCGAGGGAGCCCATGCCCAAAGTGGGATACTGCCGAGGTTTCCTCTCCTGAGCCTGTCCCACCCCCTGTCCTGCCCTCCCCCACTGCACCTCCTGATGCCCTCCCACTGCCCTCTTCCGCCCTTGTGCCACTCGGCGCTTTCCTTACCTCCATTGGCAGCTGGGGCTTTGGATGCAGCATCTGTGGGATGGCCTTCCTGCTATCAATGCTCACCCTAGGTAAATATTTCCCAAACTATGGGTCAGGACCCACAATGGGTTGCAAGCCAATTTTTGGAGGGTCACAAAAAGTTTGAAATATTAGAAGAAAAATTTGCAAGCACCCTTGCCTGGTTTGCAGAAGGAAGTAGTTAGCTAGAACGTATGAGGTAATGTTCATGCCCCCGAATTAAAACGTCACATTTTCTGATTTTCTCTAATAACTGGAGTGCTGTAGATCCTGTGTGAACCCAGTTTCAGTCTGTCCTGGAAATCCCTAACTGCACACCTTCCCCTCCAGTTCAGCTTTCTGGGTACCTGGAATGTCTGTGAAGGTTTGGGGGAACAGAGGGAGTTTCTAGGCACTCCATTTTTAGGGAGAGTCTAGAAAATGACCACACACACACACACACACACACACACACACACACACACTACATCAGGTCCCTTGCAGCTTCAGAAGCACAGGACAACTATTATTAATTAATATTTCTTCCTTGGTTTTTTGTCACAATAGAATGCTGTTTTTAAAATATTCCGGCGGGGGCTGAAGACCTTTTTATTCCAACAAGCTTTTAATTGTTGACAGGCTGGCTGGTTTTTATATTTTTTTTAGGATCCACGGGGCTGCCTGTTTAAATTTTAATTCTCAATTACTGTTTTTAACTGTTTTTATTGTATTTTAAATGTTGTAAGGCGCCTTGGGTGCCTTCGGGTACAAAGGCGGGGTATAAATTAAATTAAATAAATAATTAAAAGTGGATGTGCTAAAATGTTTGGGAAGCACTGCTCTGTCATTGCTAATTTGCTTCATGACATGTTTGCAACACTCCATATTGGCGCAGGTCACCCCAGGTCAGGGCAACCAGAAGACCAGGGAGACAGGATTGCCCTCTTAGTCTTTTAGCTGCTATGGCATACCAGTGCATTAGTTCCTTCCATAATCTTTCAAGTTCTTATAGCCTATGCTTCTGATAATATTTTGGAACAACAAAAAAAAGACCTCCACTGCCGTGGGTGACATGCAAAGTTGGATATATAAATTACCATTTACTTAGCCATTGCCCAAAACGAATCACAGCAATTCTATAGCTGCAGGAAAAATAACATGGCAACTACCTAAACTGGCAGAGGCAAATTTGATTCCTAATTTGGACAGGGGAAAAAATGACACATTTCTGCAATGTCCAAGCAGATTGTTTTAGGGGATCAACTATTCAATTTCTAGACACTACCGGATGTTACAAGGTTACCTACTCAACTGAAAAATATTTTTTTTTGTTCTGGAATATACATTTTAGGTATCAGGTTGATTCAGTACTTGAGATTTTTTCAGCCCTTCTAAGGCAAAACATTTTGTCTCACAGGGTAGAAGGGAAAAGATGGTGCCTGGAATCTGAATAATCACATGCAGAAGAGAGGTGAATACGTATTTTGGTTTCATCGCAAGTGAATTACTTAGGAACATCCCGATTTGTTAAAAAGGAAGGCATGATGAATGGACTTTCAAGAATAGCATAAAATAAGGGAGGGGGATTAGATCTACTGTCATCCAACAACAGCTGGACCAAAGTTATTACACACTTTTTAAAATGTCTGGCACGTTCCAGTAAACATTTACTTCAGTTTCACACACCCAATGAAATTCTAAGTCATTTTCCTCCTAGTCAAGAGACATGCTGAAGTGAAGAGGCAGCAAAGAATCTACATTTTTCACCTATACTACATCCTCATAAACATTCTTTCAGTATGGCCTCTTTTCCAAGGGTGCTTCTCTCAGTTAGAGACAGAAGGAATAGTTACCAAGGAAGTAGCAGACAAGATCTCCCCATGCAACAAATAAATTCAATTCTATGTTCCTGGCTAGTACTAAAAAAAAAAGAAAAGGAGCTGTATGTGTGAAACTATAAATATTACACCATCTTGAAATATCTGACTTCGTTGACCCTGATTCACAAGAGACGCACAGCACAATTCTACACATTCACTCAGAAGCAAGTCTTACTGTGTTCAACGGGACTTATTCTCAGGTAAGTGTGAACAGGATTTGCAACCTAAGGGACTCTTCTTTCATTACAGGAGCCTTCACTGGAAATAAAATGTGCACAGGAAGCCATTTGAAGAATCAGGAGATGATATAATACAATGCAGATGGAGGCCATTTGAACACCAGCAGCAAAGACTCTGGGGGTGGTTTAGTTTAAAGTCATTTCTCACAAGAGTTCCCAAGCAAGATGCCACAGTGACTCTCCGTGGCAATCACACCATTAGTAAAAATAGCTTCATGGGCTAAGACTGCTGCAAAACATACACTATATTTTTGAGAGTACTGTCTATACTAGCGGAAAGGTTCTCAAACTGTGTGGCACAACGTCTTTGGACATCACGAGGCACAGGCTGGGGAGGCGCAGGAAAGTCCTGTACACCTGCACACGGACCCTTCAGAGGCAAGGGGAGCTGCACTACGCTTGCCTCTGGAGTTTTCTGAGTCCTGCAGAAGCCACATGCAGCCTCTGGGGGGCTCAGAATGGACATTTAGGCCAAAACACACACTTCTTGTTTTCTCAGGAAACAAAGTGATGTTTTTATGCCTTTAAAAAGGTATTATGAGGCAGGGGAGGCCTTCCTTAAAAATGTCACTTCCGGTTTCCCCGAGAAAACCAGAAGTTGTGGGTTTATAGCCCTCTGACCTCCCAAGGGTTAGCAATCCTGAAGTGATTGGCAATGACATAATCGCCAGTCACTTCCAGGAGCTGTGCGCTACAAATGTAGCATAAACGGAAGTCATGGTTCTCCAAGGTTTGAGAACCACTGAACTATAAATTGATCTCATGGATAAGTCAAGGGCAAGTGTTAAGCCTAAAATAATGGGATTTGCTGTGACAAGAGGTGGGAGAAAGTGGTCCTAACAAAATAAAAACACATTAACACCACTTTCTGCGTGTCTCATTTTTGTAAAACAGAAACAAAAAACCCTCCAAAATCGGCAAAATAAAAAGTTTTTATTTATGATTTAATGGCCATGCATAGGTAATGACTTTTGCTTCATTTGCCAACACGATGACACCGGTATCACCTACCTAGTACACTTTTTAAATGATTATAGTTTATAATGTAAATTTTGTACACACAAACGTAACATCACTTTTTGCACTGAAAACACTGAAATCTGCCAAAGAAAAAACTTGTTTCCTCTCACCTCTAGCTATGACCTGTGGATAAAACCTAGGGGTGCATGACAGTCTTTGAATTAGTAGATAATGGTGACTGATTTTACCCAAGGCTAGATCCAGATAAATGACTTACCGATAATTGTTTTGAAGCAGCACAAACAGAGTGCAGTTCTCCATATTGGAAAGTGCTTATTGGAATTGTAGGCTTTGTTAGGAGTACAATACTTCCACACCAGCAGCTCTCAGATAGTGTACAGCTCCCGTAAATGAAGTGCTTACCTTCACTTTGCTTCCTGTTTGGAGAATAGCTCTGTGTTTGTGCTGCTTCAGAACAAGGTAAAAGTGCTCCTTTTTCCTCCTTGGGCTACCCACTTCTCAGCCCAATCTCCCCCTCCCACCTTAAATAGCTGCTTAGAAGCTGAGGAGGCCTTACCACACTGACCTGTGTATAAGTTGACCCAGGTTTTCAGGGTCAATTTTAAGGCACACATTTTTCAACTTATACAACAGTGCGTATGGTGTGTGTTTTTTAAGTACAGTACTGCCATTGCAGAATAAAGGCATGCCCGGTATCTGCTGGGGTTCCGTTCCGGACTCCAATGTGGAAATCTGAAACCAAGGGTATCTGGGATGCCTTCTTAAAGATAGGGGGACATCAGTGGTTTTGCTGCCACAAAACAAAAAAAAGATTTGTTTACTGTTACCCTAGCTTTTTAATAGGCACCTCAGTATCCATGGTATCTGGGTAATTGAAACAGTGGATACCAGGGAATGCCTCTAAGTCCTTTTTTTGCCAAAGGCTTGCTAATATTGATGACCACACTGTGGTGTCCAGTTGAGTTTCTGCAAGGGTGGTCCTGAACCATCAGGGATAGGTGACAGACAACTAAATAATTTCATAAATTCCAAATGAAAAATGGGACTGTTCCAAAGTTATTATAAATAACTACAAGTGTTAAAAAGTAGCTTTTCACGAGTATGACAGAAACAGATAAACATGAAATAGGCGTCGCGCTATCCAGCCTACACGAATAATCCGACATCGGGGACCCAACCACCGCCAAGCATGTCAATTGTGGGGCATCAGTTATCTTCTTCTAAGTTATTGAAGAAACAGTGAGAAAACCTTGCGAAACAGCATTAGTGGTTTTCAATTCCTGGCACTGTCTCAGGGTCTACAGGTCAATGATTAAAAGAGGGTCCTAGTCTGCTTACCTCCTACAGTTTAGTCAAAAAAACTTTGTTTTTTCCAGTCATCTAAATTACACTTTAGTTGTCCTGAAATCAGGCTAGCTTTGATGTATGGCTGTGGTTCAGAAGCATTAGTTAGGGCAATAAAGTTGGACATTTAAAAGCTTTGCACATGGCAACAGCAGCGACTGCTATAAGGATAACTGATCTCTATGGTGCACACTCTTGGGACTCTAGAAATGGCAGAGATTGTATTCTTGCATATTCTGCCACTGCCCAACCACTGGCTTCAAATCAAAATGTGTAGCTCTGCAAGTGAAAGGCACTCATGCAAGGCAAGTCCCCAGTTTTTAGCGTTTCCCCGTCCTACTATTCCACCCTGGCCCAATAGTCCATGTTGTTCAGGAATGGCAATCCTTAGGCTTTTCAGAGGGTCTGAGGAATTGCAGAAAAGCCTCATTCTAGCCAAGGAACTCTGTGCTATTCAAATGACAGCACAAATCCTGCATATTTTCATATGTAGTATTTGCTATGTATTTTAATACCTTTGCATATTTGCTTCACCTCATCTTTGTTCCTATTTTGTAAAGACGTTCTTGTTTGCTCTACATTTTTATTCTGGATCTGTCACTTTATTCCATATGAGATAGAAGAGGAAAAAGTGTATGTTTTGCTTGCTCTGTTTCAATAAATAACACTACTGTATCCTAACAGCTGAAGCCAGGGCCTTAAGAACAGAGAACAGCTACTAAACTACTTAACACAATGTGTCAGCTTTCAAAACTGAAACACATGTGTGGTTGGAAAAATACTAAGCATAACATCTGAAGTCCAGGAATTCAAAATATTTTTCCAACCATTCACAGTAGATTCTTTTCTAAAACATGCCTCCTTCTACATGCAGTAGCATGGACACCAAGAGAAGCACTTAGTGCTAAGATTTCTTTAGTACCACCAGAATTGTTGTAGTAGTTTAGGGTCAAAGGTTTTACAATCAAAAATATTTACATTGGGTTTTTAAGGTTTAACGCAACTAAAAATTATTAAACTGATTATTACATGTAGAATTTAATGAAAAATGCATAATCATCAGCTTGGCTTAAGGACTGAAGTTTAAAATTGAGAAAAAAAACCATTTCTGAAAAAAGTTCTACTAGATGCATGAATGCTATTTAAGAGGCCTGTAAATAATGTGTTTCAAAATATACTGCCGTGCTGAAAACAGCGCCAAAAGTTATACCAGCCTGAGGGAGATTTATCGGTTTTTGTATATTGAAATCATTCACCGCACAGCTCATCAGTTCAGATTCAGATGTAAGTGGACGATGCATAATTTAATGCACACTTTTACATTTCGCACTCGTGGGAAAAAATGAAACACTGAAAGACTTGACAAACTTAAATGAAAGAGCTGGGTTTAAGCCAGTTTGTTAGCATTTTGGCCGACCTAGCAGTGATTTCACCTGTCTACTCATTTGAAGAGGGGGAAGGGAGAGACATACAGTGTAGTGTTCACATGCACAATCCAAAAAGATCACAAATGCATGCACAATAAACAGCTTAAAAGAGACTGATTGGTGGGAGAGGGGAAAGAAGGCAAAAAACAAAGCATTTCTGCAACACCACTAGGAATGGGAAGCAGTGATCAGCTGCATGCATGTTAGATACAGTGGAACACAGATACCATACCTGAGGGGTGAGCCGATGAGCAATGTAGGAGGGGTAGGGTTACTCCCTGCATTGTGACGGCGCCGTACCGCCTGACGCCTAAATGTGCTGCGTTCACGACGAACTGTGACCGCCTCCTCACTGGCTTGTGCTGCTGCATCAAGACAGACCAAGTCAAATTGGAGTCCAGTCCAGTTAGGTACAGAGCATCTTATGATTTCCCCCACAAGTTAACTTATTTGCAGCAGAAGGAACAATCCTTTTGTTCATTCTGAGCAGAACACTCATAGACAGAGAATTGAAGGCTGCAATCATCACCTAAAACATAGTCACATTCCAACAAGTGTGGTTCAAAATTAAGACTGTAAAAAGCAGTAAATCTGATTACAAAGTGGTTTGCTTTTAAAATATAACCTGAAAGCAAAATATGAATTCAAAAACAAAACGTATACTTGTAATCCCTTAAAATTGAACCCATGAACTCAATCAGAAACACGGAATTAAACCCAGCTTTTCTATACTAAAATGTGAACTGCTGGCGGACACCAGGAGGGAGACAACACAGATCTGAATCCCTTGCCATGATTTGTTGCGTGGTCCTTAGTTCTTGCATGTGCACTGAGCATGCCAAACACAAAAAAATGTCAGTTTAACACACACACACACACACACACACACACACACACACACACCCTTTGCCTTCAAGTAGATTTAACCTTGTAGCACAAAAGGCATCATGTGAGTTGCTTGTCCAAATATGTCAAGAGTGCCATATCAAAGCTCCATCCAGTTGCAAATAAATATGCTTGAGTTGTTCTACCAACCAGTGAGCGAGTATCTTGTGCTACCAACATTATGAAATGGGAAACAATTTAAATTGTGTAATAAAAATTGGGCCCAATTTAAACCACTGCGATTAGATCAATCCACCCTAGTTCCAACATGCCTAACAAAGTCACGCAAGTTTCAATTTCTCATTTTCAAAATTAAATGCTCTAGAACTGCTATGTAGGGGGATAAATTCCAGTCCTTCTCTAGTGCAGAAAAATTGTGCCTAGTCAGTCAATTAACAGAAATTGCAATGGTTACAACCTTTATTAATGCTGTGAAAGCAAAGAGATTGTGAAGCATTTTGTAATTTTCAAAATGCCTGGATGGATTTTTGTTGTTGTTGCTTTAAGTTCCAGTCCTTTGGGGGGAGCAGGGGAGACAGAAGACAGTAAAGAGGAGTGTTGAAAAAGTAGGCCATTCCAGCTCAACACCCTCAACAGAAACTGCAATAAGTTAAAGCATCAACTGTGTAGGTGTCTAACAGTTAGCAATCTTATTGGGTTTTGACTGCCCAAAAAAGAGTTCACCAGTTTTACATGGTCCAATGTTCAGATAATACACAGCTGTGCAAATCTGCAGAAAGATACAAAACAACTATTTATAGACGTGCGATACACATAGCTGCTCTCCAAGGATCACAGTATTCTGTCCCATTCAGGGGCATTTAACAAGCTACCAATCTGTGTGGATAATGTGTACAGGACAAAGCACAAGGCTGCATGAAACCGCATGAAAGGCAGCAGAGGATAAAACTGATCAAGTAATACACTTGGGTTTCAATATCATGGGAAATAAGGAATTATACTACCACACACACAGGGGTTTACAAGTGTTTCAATAGCCAACCATTGTATGTGCTAGCTGCCAAGTCTTCCACATGTGCCAAGGACCTGTGGGAAGTGCACGTATATCCTGTTATTACTCTTGGCTTTGAAACAGACAGAAGCACTGGCAGTCTTTCACTGCTTCTGCCTGCTCCAAAGCTCAGTGCCACACAAGAATTCTCCCTTGCACTTCCCTGCAATTAGTGAAAAACCTGGGGAAGAGATTCTGAGTACTATCCTACTTTCCTGGGGAGTGGGGTGTTTTCTTCTGGCAAGTAGATTTGTGGAGACCTGATCAAATGCAAAGCCATGCAGGGCCACTTTGTTGCTGTTGGTTTTTAACTACAACTTTCTCCAAGAAACGTTGACGTGTCACAGGAGATCCCAGTGATCCAAACCAAAGCCTATCACTGGTATGAATGCATTCCATAGCAGAAAAGCATTTTATTCTCTTGATCAAGTCAGCTTGGTGGTATGGTCCTGCAGTCACAGTCCCCTCTCCTGTCACGTGCACTAATTCCGTCCCTCACTGCTAATTTAGCAGCAAACCACAATTGCTGAAAGTGATTTGCTGTTAAGCCAGAAGCAAGACAGTGGGGAGAAGTCAGAGCACATGAAGAAAAAGGAAAGAGCACATTAGCACAGCCTGAACAAATACCAAGACTTTAATAACAATACATACGAGTTGTGCAAGACATTACATTTGCACGGTGTGTTCAAAGCCCCCAGACTATAGGCAAGAATCCTCTCAAAGTTCTAACTAGCGTAAAGATTTTTAAACAGATTTAGGCGTTTCTCTTGGTCCTTTTTAGAGGATGAACAGACTTGGATCTGTATAATATAATTAATTTTGCATCTTGCATGCCTTGGGTGTCCTTTGGAAGGAAAGGTGGGATATAAATCAAAGATATTCCCTACCTGGAACAAGTCAAAGAAAATATGGAATATTTGATACATCTCCCTCCATGGTGCAAAATATTTGGGGAGGCAAAGACCACCATTCTTTACTTTGTAAAGCGGCATACAGTTGATACTATTCCTGTGGAAGAACCACGCTAAACAGCAGCTCTGACTACATGTACATCATGGAGCAGGTAGTTCAAAGTTCCTATGTGTTGTGTTATACTCACACACACACACACACACACACACACACACACACACACACACAATGTTATATGCATTTCTGATTACTCAAAAGTTGTACTTTCCTGTGACTCAAAATGAATTCAGAGATTACTATTGAGCAATAGGAAAGGCATTACCAGCTCAGAGGGCAACTTTAATTATAAAAATTGACGTATTTTCTAGGCAGCTACTAAAGACACCCCCTGAACCAAACATATTGTCTAGTTAAAAGCTTTGTGGTAAGGTTTTGCAGGTTCCTTTAGCTCCAACAACAACAATAAACAGATGCAACTCAGACCCACTCTCTGTTAGCAGATATTTGATTCAGGGCAGGCCAGTAACTCTCCTTCAAGATCGTCCATCTAACTTGCACAAATACAGGTCCCAACAAACCCCTCTCAAACTGCATTCCATAACTTAGGGTTTCCGCTTGGATTCTGAATTAAACCACAAAGAGTCAGAGATCATTACAGCTGCCAGGAAAAAGTTGAGGTTTTTCAACAAAGCACTGAAAAAAATGAATACAGTAGAATATTGGCATTTTACAGGAAGGGTAGGAAGTGGGCTAAGTTTTTTCATCACAGGCAGCCTCATCCTGCCCATGTCCTGTAGGAGCAGCGATACCAAAGTGGCCTCGTGGGGCTGTGAGGAGGTCTCCTCCTGGAGAAAGGGATATTCAAGGAAAGCCGTGGACCCCATAATGAGACTCCTTGAGTTCCTGCTGGTTACTTTGCCAGTGGAGACTCCAACTGCCCAGGCTGACACAGGGTTTGAGGATCCAGAAGTAGAAGCCACTGCCAGCCCTAACCCCTGATCAGTCCTGCTCCTCCTCTCCCCCTACCCGTGTAACACTAAAGCAGTTCTTCCTACACTTTCCAAAGGGAGATGGGGGCAAGGTAAGCCTTTGCATGGGCAGGGGGAGGGCAGCAGCATGATCGCCATGAGTGTGCTGCTGCTGGTCAGAGATTTTTAAGCTTACCGAGGGTCGCTATGGCTCTTTGAAAAGGCCCAGGGAGCCTGTGCCCCCCTCTGTATTCCTCATGACAGCTTCAAACTGCTGGGAAAAAGAGAAAAGAACCACTTCCAGTTTCGTGACAAAAAGAGGAAGTAGTTTTCCTCCTTTTTTTCCCAGCAGTTTGGAGCTGTCAAGAGAGCTGCAGCCCTCTTGGTCACAAAGGTCACAGGCTCCCTGGACCGCTCCAGAGACCCATAGCTTTCCCCCAGGTAAGCTTAAAAATCTCTTCCCTGATCAGCAGCAGCACAACTGTGCTACTGCTGATTTCTGGGCCATTCCCCTAAAAGAGGAATCACTCTTCCGGTTTCCCTGGGTGGGTTGTGACCCACCAGTTTGGGAACCACTGCACGAAATAATGGCTTAGTCACTGATATACTTGGTTCAGATATAAGGTTGCAATCCATTTACCTGGTATCAATGTTGGACATAACATTGATTTGGATGATTCAATGAGGCACTTTTTCAAGTGGTGTCCTCTTAAATTTAGCAGGGGGAGAGCAATTGTCCCTCTTCACCCCAGCAGTGTCTTTCTCATGGCTGTTGCTGGTGGTGTTCTCCATTCTTTTTAGATTGTGAGCCCTTTAGGGACAGGAAACCATTTAAATTTAATGTTATTTACTTGTAAACCGCTTTGTGAACTTTGTGTTGAAAAGCGGTATATAAATACTAGTGATTGATTGATTGGGAAAAGATTTGGACAATTAATTTGAAATTAACGAAAGCAACTAATTTAAAAGAAAATCTCTATAAGATGTTTCATAGGTGGTATATAACTCCAGATAGATTAGCTAAAAAGTACTCGGATTGTACGAACAAATGTTGGAAATGTAAAGATAAAGAGGGCACTTTTTATCGTATGTGGTGGACATGTGAGAAAGCGAAAAAATTTTGGAAAATGGTTTATATTATTTTACAAGAAATTCTATTCTTTGATAAGAGATTTTAAACCAGAGTTATTTCTATTAAACATGACGAGCAATGTTCAAGATAAGCAAATGGAATATACTGTATTATAACACATGTTAACACTGCAGAAAGACTGTTGTATGCCCAAAATTGGAGAAGAAATTCCCAATGTTGATCAATTAATAGAGAAAATATATGACATAGTTGAGATGGATGTACTGACTGAAAGACTGAAAGAAGGAGACATAACTAAGATACAAAAATTGTGGAGACAGTTTTATGATTGGATAAGTAAAAGAATATAAAATGTAGACATTGAATCAGATTGTAGGATTAAATTAAAATGGTATTTGAATTTAGAGATACTAAGTTTTGTATACACTGCAGATTGAAGATATTTAGATGAGAACAGATTGTATGCAAACAGTAACGAAATGTTGGTGAGATAATTGCCGCAATCAATGCATTCCTTTTGGGTAAACCTATGTACTCCCCTGCCATGGTTTCTCCTTTAACCCTTATCTGTATTATAATAATAAAAAAAGTTCCATTAAACTCAACGGGGCTTACTTCTGAGTAGACATGCAAATGACTGCAAAGAGGGTCTGTTATGATGGGGAGGTGTGTGACTTCCCTCCCTTAGGGTAGCTGCCACTGCCACCAGCCCAGGCACGATATGATATAAGGGAGTTCCTGGGCAAACCTCTCTCAAAAGAAATAAAAACCCAACCAAAGATATAAAGCCCATATTTTATTAGCATGCACATAAGATTATACATAGAATTACAAATTGGAGGCTCCCACCCAGCGGTGTCATGCAGCCGGAACGCTGGGCGGGAGGAACGGGTGAGCGGCAGCCCGCCCGTTGCGTTCCGGTCCGTTTCGCCGTCTTCCCCGCAGGCGGGCTGCTGCTCACCCGTTCCTCCCGCCCAGCATTCTGGCTGCATGACGCCGCTGCTCTCACCCACAGGGCTCCTCCCTATAATAAAACCTTCTGTTTCTAAAACCCTGAAAGGAATTCAAGGAAAAGAACAAGACACACTTACGAACTGCCTCACTCATCCCAGGCGAACCTTCTCTGAACAGCCCAGACGTTCTATTCTCTGAGGCTTTTAGCTTACTGAGGTAACAATAATTACCCTCACCTGACTCTTTTACTCATGAGTAGTTCTCTTCACCAATACTAGTTCCACATGAAACAAGCGTTTCATGACAGGGTCTTTGAAATAAGGGGGGCTGAGAGGGGAGAAAATTTGACATGCCTCCCTGTTAATGGGCATCTGACTGCTCCTCGATAGACCTCCAAGTCACAGGTGAGGGACAGCAAAAGGAAGAAATGGTACAGGACACAAAAGTTTCTGGCAAAAAAAGACAACATCTTCAAAGCAACAGCCTTTTCCTTTTTCTCAAGGGCATCAACAAGTACTACATGTCCCTTCTTTGCCTTCCTGCAATGTTTCCCATTGCTGCATGAAGCCTACAAAGCGACTGAGGATTAACGCGACACTTCCACATCACAGAGTCTCCGTTTAACTGGCAGTGGTGCTTTCTGCGCCTGAGTAATGTTTTATTAACGCAGTATATACCAACGGTAACAATTAATGAGTCTATGTGCTAATTCACTGTATTATTCCTGTTACTTAGAATGACCTATGATGCACAATTAATAAAGAAAATGTTTTTCAGCTCTTGTTTTGGTTACTACAATGTCTTGAAGAACTCCATCGCCCCTCTACCACATACAGAGCCAAGCCACACAATCCCTGGTCAAGTCACACCTTCCACAACTATACACTCTCTGGCTCTTCCCCACTTTTGCTTCCCACTCCCATATGTGTGCTCACTTGCGCTCTCACGCTCTGCATTTTCTCTAACTGTCTGCTTCCTGCCCCCCTCCCCAGCCAGTCATGCACACGGATGATAGCTGGCTAGCCATTTCTCCACTCCTTGTCTTATGACAGTGACAGCAGCATTCACAGCCTCTTGGTCTGGCCAATAGCTTCTCCTTCCCATGCCCCATACCTTTTGAAAACACAAGGTTGGCACAGGAAGGAAAGACAGAAATGGGGGAGAGCAGAACAGACCCCCCTCGACCAACACTAGTTTCTACTGGTCTCGCCATTTCATTCTTCGGTCCTGAGAATTTCAAAAGGCAGCAAGACAGGATAGATCAGGACAGTTCCAGGTGTCGCAAAGGTTCAGAGAATCACAGAACGGTTGGGAATTCCTTGTAGAACCTTGGCATTTCAGGCTTGAAAAACACTGCACTAAGGCGTACCACATTCACCTAGATTATGACCAAGTCTTGATTGTTGTGAGCTACCACACGATGAAAAAGTGTAATAGGATTAAGTGTTTGAACAGGTATTATCTAAAGCACATTCATTAGACAGTTATTGTTCCAAAAGATGTTGGCACCATATATAGTCACAGATTTGTGGCTGGGTTATTTTGCCACAAGAGCCTTGTGTGGCACAGAGTGGTAGGCTGCAGTACTGCAGTCAAAAACTACTCCCCCGACCTGAGTTTGACCGCAGTGGAAGCTGTGTTCTCAGTTAGCCAGCTTAAGGTTGACTCAGCCTTCCATCCTTCCAAGATCAGTAAAATGAGTACCCCAGCTTAATGAGGGCGGAAGTAAAGATGCCTGGGGAAGGCAATGGTAAACCACCCCATACAACTGCAGTAAGTCTGCCTAGTAAATATCGCAATGTGACGTCACCTGCATGAGTCAGTAATAACTCAGTGCTTGGGACTACTTCACTTATTTTACCACATTGGCTTTGGCAGATGTCATGCTGCTCTACTCCCAAATTATGAGTGTGGGAGAATCCTATGAGCTCATATAGGACTTCCACATTCCTTCCTCCCGCCCACAGCACACATTTCCCCTTCCCTTTCATTATTGGAACCAACTATGGTTAGCTCCAGTCACTGTTTGCAAACCCACTTGCAATGTAACCCAAATTAGAAGATAAAAGACCGTGGATACTCTAGACTCCTAACCATAGTTAGTAAATTCAAGCAGTGTTACATCTTCCCCAACCATTAACAATGAAATATTACAGAGAAGATATGAAAATTAGACTATATTTGTTCATCCCTCCAGGATTTGAAATGGGAAACCAGAAGTAATTTGAATTCACTTGCATGTTCCACAACAGCAGACATGCCCTCATTTGTAAACCGAATGTTTGTATTACTGATTTGCACAATGTATTTTTAATGGTTATTCATAAAAGTCCAAAAAGCTGTTTTATAAGCTAAGCACAACAGATTTATTCAACTGTATTTAAGTTTCCAGCTGAGCTTTAAACACATTCCTATAAATTAGCAAACATCTGCTACTTTGTGTAGATTAAGGAAAAAAGGAAAACTGTTACAAATATATTCAAAGTTTGATTTCTACACATTCTCATGTTTCATTTTAAGTAAACTGAAAATAACCAGTCACTCACATAGGGCCCCCCACCCACAAAGTCTCACACTTGGGACTTGTTCAGCTTGTTGGTTTAATAAATGGACTAATTCACACTAACTGCAAGTCCTTATGCACAGACTCAAGAGTGCACAGAGTTGCCGCTGAGCTCACAACCCAGAGATACTTGTGAGATGGATAGAGTCATCTGTATAATGGCTGCACTTTCACATGCAGGCTACTGTGGTGCTCCAAAAAGAGCCACTGTAACTTGGCAAGTTGGTGGCTACAGATAACACGCGACCCGACCAGAAAAAACAACACACCGGTTCTTACATGGGAAGGGGGGAGAGGGAGAGAGAGAGACCCTATACTTGAGTGGTTAATAGTGAACCCAGTTCTCTTAAATCAGGACTGGAGGAAACCAATCAAAGGAACAGTTAACAAGTCTATAGCACACTCAAGTCCAAACAGCAATATTAGAGATGATTCTGCTGGGCCCCAGAATCATCAGTCAACACAAGTGGGGTGGCAGAATCACCACCTTGTTGCCTTCAAGTAACAAAAATTAGCTTAAACAAACTGGATTTGCCTACTTCACTATAAGAAACATATGAAGCAATTAAAAAGGTAAATACAGCATTCATTTAAGAAGCTGAATTTACATCCATATTATCACAGGAATGTTTTGGGGATTCATGAATATTCTTCTAGTGAAGGCAAAGTTACTCCACGGTCTAATTGGTATATACAGATTGGCCACATTAGTAGTTTTGATATCATATTTTAAATGCAAAAGAAAGCATATTCTTCTTTTAACCAGAGATAGAGGGGCCTTTGCCTATAAACACCCCTGAATGTAGGCTAGATATTGGGGTGGGTGGGCTGGGGATACACAACAAGCAACACAGCACAGAGACTGAATAGTTATGTCTTGTTGGATAAGTAGTACAAGCACTATCGATTTAACCCATTTAAGATGTTATAATTAAAGCTCCTTACGAGAAAGCAATGTCAAGTAAAATACTAGCTACACCAACCCAAGAAAGTCAATACTGTGCTAGGTACATCAACCTAGGAGATTACATAAAAATTTTTAAGGCTATGTCTTTTTTTTTTTTAAGTAGCAGCCAGTTTGTATTTAAAGTCCCCAAAAAGGAGTAATGTCGTGTCACTGTTTACAAACAGAAAAAAAAAGGCAGTAGTACTAACATAAAATGAGCTTATAATATCACAAGATTTTCTGCAAAGGACACAGGGCTTTCATTTGAAGGTGCTGACTTCATATGCAGAAAACTACAATTGGTTACAAATGAACAGAAAAGGAAACCCCCAAGAGAACAACTGACACGAGGGCAGTGTTGTATCCATTACCTTGATTACTTACCAATGCTTCCATGTTCCTGCTCTTCCCCTTCAGCAAATATTGCCTGGCTTGGTAAGCTATTCCTAGACCGAGTGACTGACTCTAGTTGTGAAGCCCTTCCCAACAGAGATAGCTCATCAAGCACCTCTCCTTCTTTGGCCTCCAAGTCAGATTTTGAAGTTGTTAGCTGTTTTATGGTATCTGGCATCATTAGATTTGGATCGTTCAAGCAGGCTACAGTACCACTGTCTAAGCTTAACACCCTGGTACGACTCTTGGCACTGTTTGCACTGGAAGTCCGCCGCATTGAATGCTTTTTGCCATTTGTGTCGGAGCCCAGGTGGATCTTGAACGAGCTCTCCAAGTCGGCGCCCCTCTCTTTTGCAACGTATTTGGTCTTTAGGGCATTGTACTTTCCTTCAGGAGACTGGCATGAATGGGAGGTGGTGCTGGAAGAGCTATCGCTGCTGAACTGGTGGGCTGACTGCATGCTGGAGGTCCTGCTCAGGTCGCTTTGATCGCTCGAGTCCTCGTCGTGGCAAAAAATTGCACTGTGGGGTTTGGTACCAGAAACGCCCCGGAAGGAAATGTATTCTTTGTGCCGACTTGTGTCAAAACTACTCGCTCGTTTTTTCCCTGTCCTCCTCCTACTGGATTTGTGAGCCGAAGCTGTCCGGTGAATTAAACTACACGATTTAGGCCGCACGTCCCCCTCCTTTTGTTTTCCAACCATCTCCTTACAAGTTCTTGAGTCAACCACGGAAGCTTTCTCCTTCTGCTCATCTCTTTTCTCAGCAGGTTTCCCAAGAGGCTGGTCAACTTGGGTAGTCAGCTCATTTGCATGAGGGTTCTTGTTTGCTTCTTCTGAAGCAGAGGTACTAAGAACTCTTTGATTGTGCATCTCCTCCACCCCATTCGATACTCCCCCCTCTTGTAGGCAATTGCTGGCACTGATATCTACAGCAGTTCTTTCACTACTAGTCCTTTTGTCAGTAGCAAAGCTACAATCCTCAGAATCGACAGAGCATTCCTTTTTTTTGCTGCTTTTCTTCTCTTCTTTGGGCGATTCATCGTGCTCCGACAGCACACTTTCTATGTGCGTGGAACTTGTTTGCTCGCTCTTGTAGCTGCTGACAGTACTGATAGTATCACGATCAGTCCCGCTACAATAGCTCTCAGTTGAGCCACTACTCCGAGTACTCAGACTCCTGAGGCTATCCGCACTTTTGTCCGCTTTTAAGGATTTGCTCTTACTGCTTTTGGCCAAGAGCTGTGGGCTGCTGCACTTCAGAATGTCATCCAGTTGAAAGACCCCAGAAATGCAGGAATTCTCAGCTAAGGATTCTTTGGATCCAGACCGAGGCTTCGAAGCTTCTAGTTCACTGACAGGATCTAACCCTCGCCTTTGCTGGTAAAGGGGAAAGTCATTTAGTGACACATCTGGAAAGGCAACAGCTGAACTAGAAGTCCTTGGCACCCCTCGAGGCCTGTGCTCTTTCCTATAAGAGTGTGAATGTAAAGGTACGAGAGAAGCCATTTCAGTGTCACATGCATTAGACATAGATTGATCTACATGGTGGTTGTTAGGGAGGCACACTTTGTCACTGCTGTCTCTTGGCAACTCCTGTCCAGATGACAACGATGGCTGGATGGACACAAAGGAATCAATGGAGACCAGATGGAAAGTCTTCCGATCAGCTGCCAAATCTGTTTTCCAAGAAATAAGGAAAGGAGGAATAAAGTGGCAATACAGAATTTATAAACTTGCCAAAATGTTTTAAGTCATTTGGTTTACACTTGGTAGCTTACATTCAGACTACACAAATCAACCAATTTGTATCATGCAAAATTTGACAGAACTACTAGAATTTGCATGTTCACATTAACATACATAAAGTAACCTTTATCCTATATTCCAGCTTAATCTACTTCACGCACACCCTCATCTGTTCTAATGACCACTGCATATTAGGCTAAACAAACAGGTCTTCTAAATCAGTGTTCCTCAAACTGTGGGTTGGGACCCACTTGGTGGGTCGCAGAAAGCTGGGAGCAGCCATCTTAGAAGCTGCAGGCCTTACTCTCGTAATATTCCATTTGTGAGTGTTAACAGTTTGAATTTTCAAGAGAGGTTTTTTTTCATTTTGTTTTTAGATCAGTGCTTTTACATAAAATTTTGTCCTAATCTTGCTTTCTGTCAGGGATGTTTCCTGGTTGTGCAATTGCTTCAGTCCAAGAATTCCAGTTTGCATTCCAGGAGTGTCATTTGATTACATCACAATGATGTCACTTCCTGCTTGATGATGTCACTTCCAGCTATGACATCACTTCCGGTGGGTCCCAATACAAGTGCCATTCTAAAAAGTGGGTCCTGGTCTAAAGAGTTTGAGAACCACTGTTCTAAATTATCCACAATGTAAGATAATCTCTTCATGAAAAAACCAAATCCATCAATGCAGTACTAACAATGGTAACCGAGACAACCATGACACTGAATTAAAGTAATACAAGTGATATACGGTTAACTGGGTATTATAGGGGTAGAACTCTCAATTTGCTCTTACATCTTGAGTGTTCACACACGCCACCCATTTACAATGCGGAGAAAATAGCAAGGACTGCTTACCTGACTATGGTAGCTTCCTGTTCAAACAAACACAGCACACTGCAGTTTGCTTGCTACGTTCTTCCTGCAGTGCACACTTATGCAAAGTTAAACTAATACAGGACAAAGTGTTCTCCAAGTAATGTAACGCCAGAACAAATTCAAAGGGAGAAACCTGGCATGCTACTTTGAGTAGCATGAGAATGTACTGAGAATGTATTTTCTGTTCTTTTGGCAATATGGATTATGCGTAAGAGAATCAAGTAAACCTCTGCCCAATCTTAGGATAGTAAGTCCTTACTTTATGGGCTTTGTTTTCCATACAACTTTAAAGATTTTATTATTCTTTAGGAAGTACAATCAAGTTTCTCACGCCTGAATTGTTCTGTGTGCATTAGGTAGGTGTACAATGAGCTTCAATCCCCAAGGACCTCCACCACAAGACTCGATTATTGGGCTTCATGGATTAAAGCCATGTACATCACAACACCAAGATTAAAGCTCAAAACCCTGGAGACAGAGAAGGGGTTTGAAAGGACATCTGGGTATTAGGAAAGGGAGGACAGAATAGAAACCCTAAAGGGAAAATTAGCAGTAGTTTCACAGTACGTTTACATGAACACGTATTGGCCTTTTTTGGCTGGCCTTTCTATACTTTAAATACAACTAAGTGCTAGCTCCCGTTTTGATCTGTGTTTAATCTGATTTTTGTTCTGCTGCTGATTAAGTAACTTTTTGATAGATTCAATTGTTTTATGGATCGTAAGCTGATCTGAATCTGTGAGGAAGATTTTTAACCAAAATATGTATCAACCCACAGAATAAATTACCAGTAGTTTTTTTCTCAGAAGGCTTTCCAGCACTCATATCTGCTTATAGAAAGCTTCCTTATAGCCCCATGGCTGAGCTGTTCATACAGGAAAAAATATATACCTAAGTAATTGAGGATCCAAGTTATTTTTTTTTTTAAACCAGATAACTGTTGTCAATGTGCTTTGGGAAGTCAACACTTGATTGGGCTTCAAAACATACATGTTGGCGAGCAACACGCCACATTCAGCAATTCTTATTATATGCTTTGGGGGCAGGAAAAGCATACGCAAGTAAACATTCTGAAGAAGATAACATGAGAAATCAGGCCAGACAGGCACAATGAATTGACTCTTCATGCTTTTCTGGTGAAGATTTGTACAGCAACAGCAAGAATTGTGCACCTCCAATCACAAATGCTGCATGAATGTCATACTGATTGCGTAAGCTCACAGAGGAAAAACGCTGAAGCTCTAGAAGCGTGAGAACAGCATATGGTTCTGTGGGAAGATCTCTTCATCAAGTCTGTTGAAGATAAATCTTTTTAAAACTGAACAATGTTTTATTGTAACCCTTTGCAAGCTATGTTCATGAATATGAATGGCATAGCTATTAAAATGAATGTACAAGCCCACAGAGGAAAGCACAGTACAACATATCCGATGGCCTCTACAGTTTGCCAGAGAAATACAAAAGGCATCAAAAAGCAAAGGCCACTTTTTTCAAAGGTGGCTTATTTAATAAAAGGGGCTCAGAGGAATGAAACCAGAGCTCCACCATCACCACCACTTTAGGCTCACACATGGAACAGATACAATATATAGTTAAGAACTCTCTCTAGGCTGGTTCAGACAATGCTTTAGGCCCTGACCCATATGATGTGCGCATCCTCACAGTATGTGAATGTCCTGTCCTTGACCTCCTCTTGCTTCCTGGTCAATCACGTTGGGGGGGTGGCAGCTTGTCTGAACTGCCCCTTTGTATGCTCTGCGAAAGCTAAACCAAAGCAGACTTAGCAGTGCAGGCAGACAGAACGTTCAGCACCCACCCCAAAAAACTAAAAACAAACCAGGCAGTGTGTGTGTGTGTGTGGTGGTAGATCAGAATATACATGCATTATAACTGCTCATGTCGCAATTACATTGTGCCAGTTTGGGGCTTAAAGTACATTCTGAACTAGTCTAGTGACAGCGCAACATGCAGCTAGACTTCTATTACCAAGTAAAATCACAATAGCATAATTTAAAGATTTACAAGGCCAATCCTATCAAGGCTGCCAGCCCGGCAGTACAGTGGAGCTGAAACGGCCAATGCTGTATCCCACGGGGGATACAGGGAGACAGTCGGAGGTCTCCTGGGAGACATCAGTTTCCTTACCCAATGTCAGACCCCAGCAGCCCTTATGGATCTTCTTGAATCTGCACCAGCTCAATCGCCCAGCACAGATTCAAGTAGCTCTGTTTAGGGCAGTCAGGCTAGGGACGGAAATTAGGATGTGGCAGAGGCCTCCTCCGCTCTCCCCACCCGCTCCCAGGCCTGAAAGACCCACCTCCCCACCCAACTCCTCCCATACCCCCATTCCACCCTCCCAGTAGTTTACATACCCCAGTCAGCAGGTGCAGCACCAAAGGGGGCCTCTCCGCCAATGGCACTGGTCTCTACATGGCTGCAACATGCTTTACAACGCGTTTGTGATTGCACATGTGCCTGTCCCACCAAGGGGAGATGATGTAGGATCAGGCTGCCCATGTTCAATTTTTGTCAAGATGGCATATCCATGACCTTAATTATGTAACCTATTTTAGCATGCTTTACCTTGATCTTCACTTCCTTCCTTACAGAGGCTAGAACTCTGGCCAAGACTCAAACTGATGTCATCAGAGGTCTTTGCAGTGTCTGTATCACCTGTACATCAGACAACGTGTTATTTTACAAACTGTACCATGGGGCATGATAATCAAAGTTATGAGACTTCAGTCTTCACACCATTCCTAAACCACTGTTGTGTTTGTTCAACTAGAAGGCATCAACTGCATACACTAATTTTGAATATAAATTTAAGAGATTGGTTTATCCTAGGCAGATGATGAGCAGAGACCTCCCAAAAGAACATGTTAAGTTATAATAGTAGAACTGACCTTAAATCCTTGACTAGATATAATTTGGTGCTAAATTGGAGACTGGTAGCACAATATGTAAATGAGTGCTCAGTTCATTAAAGGAAATGGCTATGACTTTCTGAATTTAGAATGACAGCAAAAGAATGTGCACACGAACAAGATACTTTTTAAAGTTAAATTGTAGTATTTTGTATGGGAAGAAATTTTATCCTTGGTTTTATGTATTTTGTGGTGGGATATGTACCAAATAATTTTTTTAAAAATGAAATACTACTAGTGTAGCATATGACTAATAAAGTGGTTGGGTAAGATCTAACACTGCTTGAATTTACGAACCATGGTTAGGAGACTAGAGTATCCAAGGTCTTCTAATTTGGGTTACATTGCAAATGGGTTTGCAAACAGTGACTGGAGCTAACCATAGTTGGCTCCAATAATGAAACATTGTATTGAGCCAGTTTGTACACAAGGCATATGAATTTGTGCTCACTTGGTTTGTTGTACTGCCACTACAACTGTATGCTGTTGCAAAGCCAAACTGACTGGAGAAGAGGGCACAGCTGGGAAAATTGAGTGGCAATTCATTTGGATAGCATGCTTTTCACAATTCCAGGACTAAGTCTGCTTTTTATCCCAGCACAGTGCCATAGGAGAATATGAGTCATAATCAGAAGTAGAGAGTATATTAAATTAGCCCCAGATGGTCCCAAACTCAGCAGATAGTGGTAAGGGGTCCCATAGAATCATTATAAAGTGAGGATTACATAAAGTGAGCATAAGCCCCACATGGGCACAAAACCAAGGAAAGTTCAAACCCTCACAAGAAAGGAATAGTATCCACAGCTTTGGACACTATGCACTTCACCTACTTTACCACCCACGGCCCTTTGGGTCTTCATTCTTTATAGGAGTACAATCCAATTACCTGCTGCAGATCAAACTGTGCCTGGAAAGAGGTCCCAACACAATACCTTCCCCTTTAAAAAGGTCAAGTATGGTCCCATACCTCCTACACCATTCACCAGCTTTACATGATACCATGGCTGCTGGAACTTTTGCCATGTATCAGTTGCCTCTTCACTGTCAGCCATCTAGCACTTAGAGTTGCTGGCATGACATAACTCATTACCACAGGGTGACCGATAGCAGGGACCCTTGGAAAAGGTGTTCATTAGACACTGGCAACAAGCATGCACAGGGGTGACACTGGAAAAGCTGGCCAGTGACTATGGCACAACTAGAGGAGTTCTGGAGGACTCATCAGTTTAACATCAGCCAGCCTAACTGCAACTTTCTGTCTTAAGTGGGGAAGTCCATCTTGGTGTAATTCCTTAGGACTTGATAAGAAGGAGCCTAATTAAACCCAGAACTTCGAAAGTATTAAAAACAACAGTGTTATGCTACTGGGCTATTTCTGCTTTCAGGTCACACAATGTGGCTAATGGCCCTCTATGCGGTTATGAAACACAGCAGCCTTGAAGACATCTTGGATGAAGCTGCTCACTTTTTCCTTACTCAGACCTTTAAGGTTCACCATCAACTACAAGCAGCACATTCTGAAAGGAAGCTAAACTAGTTCAGACATTGCAACATTCAGTGGTATTTGAAAGACTGGCATATTTGAAAGAATGATTACAGAGCATAAGAAAAAAAGCAATGCAGTCTTAGTGCTTGGTTATCTTGCCGAAGGCATGACCACTAGGAAAGGAAAGGTCATCAACTATCTATCTCACTGTAAGCTTAAATGTCACAGAAAACACTGATAAAATATCCAGGGATGGGGCATACATTGACAAACCAATCCTTATTTTCTGTCTCATAAAACTGTCTATTCCAACACATTTCCATCAGGACACTCTAAAATAAAATCTTTCATATTTGATACAGCTGATACATTAAAAGCAGGTGAGTGTAACATGAAGTTACTGACAAGGGAAGGAATGTAGCAAAGAGAAAGACAACACTCCTGCCACATTCATTTTATGGATAAGTGCTCACGCAAATATGCGTGGGAGGGTATACTTTTAATTGTTCTGCTGCAAGATCTCACAGATAGTTTAAAACAATTTTCTGTTCAAGTATCACAAATTATTTTTCCCCTGGGCCAACTGAATATTGATAGGAAAATGGCAAGGTTTTCAGGCACCAGTAGCAATGCCTTAAGTCACCTGAAAACAAATTTCGAAACAGTGAAAAGGCTTACCTTTAATAGTAGCTGCAGTTCCACGACGAGATAAACCCGATCCAATCTAAAATGAAGCAAGTTAACTGATGAGTTAACAAAATACAAGTATTTACCTGCCTAAACAAGGCAGGTTAGCAAAGCCTTGTTAAGCACTTGCTTTTCCCTTACCTGCAACAGAAATAAGGTTCTTGCAAATTAACTGGCTTGGATTAAAACTTGCGAGAGAAGAATGATGCTGTCTTCCCAATTTCTGCCAATCTCTCCCCCCCCCCCGCCCCATTTCAACATCTCTTTCTGTTCCAGCAGCCTCTCTAATGAAATGGGACTGTAATCCACAAATTTATGAAATAAATTGGTTAGTCCAGTGCTTCCGAAAGTGATGGGCTGCAACCCACCATCCTGGGAAGCACTAACTTATATCCCTTTAAGGGCAGGAAGAGGAGGAAGGCAGTGAAGGGGCCATTTTTCCATTTACCCCTTGCAGCACTGGCCTCTGGGAAGTGTGGCGATACCCCTACAGAGCTGCACATTTTTTCACATGTTGTGAGGCTTGGGGAGCCCTGTGGGCAGGGCCGGCCTTAATTGGGTCGTCACATTGGGCCCTGCACCAGTGCAGTAAGCATATTGCCTGCTGCTGCAGATAAGATCTCTATGGGCTATAGACCAGCTGGACGAACAGAACAGCTTTACCTTGGGCCCTCCCACCTGCCCCTGCCTCCAATGGCTCAAAATGGACCTCCTGGAAGCAGTTGGTCGTGATGTCACCATGTCACCACCAACCACTTCCCGGTGCCATGTGCAGCACCACAACTGCGTTCCTTGGTGTGTGGGGGCCCCGCCGGGAGGGTGAGGGGCCCCACGGGAATGCCTCACATTGGGCCCCATGACTCCTAGAGCCGGCCCTGCCTGTGGGGGTGTCCCCAGGACTCCCCACACACCCCAGAGGTCAGTGCTGCGAGGGGTAAGTGGAAAAATAGCCGCTTCCCCCAGGGCAGTGTCACCATCCTGGGTCATTGCATTGCTGCCTTTGCCCAGCCCCTGAAAGGACTTAGGTAGCTCCCAACTCCCTGGTAGGAGCTTGGGAACCACTGGGTTTGTCTTTAACGCAGTACAAAACATGGGGCCTGAAAAGCCCCCTTATGAAAGCATCAATGGGTTTGTAAAAGTCCAGATCCAAGTCCTCTCACAACACAAATAAATCTGTAGCTAGTACGGCATTATGGACAAGAGACTGAGCCACGATCCAGGATTTCCTCAGCAGAAACCTCACTTCTGCTATTGACTCACAAGGTGACCCAAGTCAGTCATTCTCTCTCAGCTATAGCAGCAATGTGGAACTAATAAAACTTAACCACTTTACAAGGTTGTTGCACAGGATACATCAAGGTAATACATGTACAGCATCTTGCACAATTGGAAGGCATTATATATGTGCTGAGAATTTTTACAAGTAAGCTATTGCTTATTTAATTCCTGCCTAAGAAAGTCAAGCTGCTACTTACTGCAGAGAGACAGACGCTTCAATACAAGACCTCAATGTGTATTGACACAAAACTTTTCCGGGTGGTAAAAACAAGAAAGGATTGTGAAGAGCTCCAGAAGGATCTCTCCCAGTTGGGGGAATGGGCAGCCAAATGGCAGATGCATTTCAACATAGACAAATGTAAAGTGATGCACATTGGGGCAAAAAACCAAAACTTTACCTATAGGCTAATGGGTTCTGAGCTGTCTGTGACAGCTCAGGAGAGAGATCTTGGGGTGCTGGTGGACAATTCAATGAAGGTATCGACCCAGTGTGCGTCAGCAATTAAGAAGGCCAATTCCATGCTTGGGGTAATTAAAAAAGGGGTTGAGAATAAAACAGCCAATATTATCATGCCATTGTACAAATCGATGGTAAGGCCACACCTGGAATATTGTGTCCAGTTCTGGTCGCCGCATCTCAAAAAGGACATAGTGGAGTTGGAAAAGGTGCAGAAGAGAGCAACTAAAATGATTACGGGGCTGGGGCACCTCCCTTATGAAGAAAGACTGCAGCGTTTGGGACTCTTCAGTCTAGAAAAAAGGCGCCTGAGGGGGGACATGATTGAGACATACAAAATTATGCATGGAAGGGATAGAGTCGATAGAGGGATGTTCTTTTCCCTCTCTCAAAACACCAGAACCAGGGGGCATCCACTAAAGCTGAGGGTTGGGAGAGTCAAAACAGATAAAAGGAAGTACTTTTTTACCCAGCGGGTGGTTAATCTGTGGAACTCTTTGCCACAGGAGGTGGTGATGGCATCTGGTCTTGATGCCTTTAAGAGGGGATTGGACAGATTTCTGGAGGAAAGGTCCATCGTGGGCTATAGGCAATGATGGATTGTGCAACCTCCTTACAAAGGTGGTGGGCTACTGGTACCGGGTGCAAGGGAGTGGCAACAGGATGCAAGCATCTTGTTGTTTCATGCCTCCCTGGGGCACCTGGTGGGCCGCTGTGAGATACAGGAAGCTGGACTAGATGGGCCTTTGGCCTGATCCAGCAGGGCTCTTCTTCTTATGTTCTTAATGTGGTTTTTTGGAAGGGAGGGTTGAAAAACTAGTTTGCAAGCTTACAATTATGCATTAACTGCTGGAGTGTAAAGAGGCTAGTTACAAAAACAAACAATTCTAATACAAGAACTGCCAAGTATGGAATAATGGTTCCTCACCCCCCCCCCCCAAAAAAAAACCCTCTTCTCTGTCCCATACAAAAGCATTCGAACCTCAGATATAACAATTACCTTTGGAAAAGAAACAGGTTTCACAGCTTTCCATTCTCACCATGATAGATAAATGTTTTTAAAGCTATTTTTGATGTATATAATCTTGCAATAGGCAATATCTAAACATGAAAAAGCAAAGCATACAGTACTTGAGACTAGCACAGTAAGAGACTTTGCCCTAACATAGCAAAGACAGAACTAATAGTGAAAAACCAAGCAAAACATATTTTAGATAGCTTGGCAAGGAGTGTTTTTTTGATAATCGTTCAACAGATCTTAACTGGGGAAAAAATAACCTTAATTATAACGGTGTCCAAACAGCAAGATGTCGCAAAATCAATTCTCACCTGGTTATTTAGGTCTAGGCCAGCAAAGGAATTTCTTGAACTACAGCCTACTGGAGGAGTAGCTTCTCGGACAAACTCCGACATCTCAATCCCTCCACCAGGGTCACTAAATAAAATGTATGAGAAGGTTAATATTACTCTTAGATATTACTTTAGTTTCCTGTTTCAAATTCATTCAAAGCACATTTGAGGAAAGGCTTCCTTCAATGGACAGCTGACGTCTCATCCATTAACTAAGCATTATATAGGAAACTCATTATTGTGACCAAAGGTCACATTCAGTAAAATGTCTAGAAAAATTGTTCTCAATTTTACCCAAACATAAATAAAGTTAGGCAATCCTTTTATTCATTTCCAAGATATTCCCCACAAAAATGCATACTGTTCCCGGATATTACACTGCACAATCTTAATTATTTTTTTCTTTTCTGGAGGCATACTTTGAACAGTATGAACAAACTAGACCTATTGTCTTTATTATCAAACTCTCTTAAGGATAGGACAGAAAAATAGTCTCTTTGTAGGATAACAAAGAGGAGTGTTTAAATGAAGGGAGCAATTAAGAACTTGGCTTAGTTTCAGTTTGCACCACTTTTTTTCTGAAACTTCAAAAATTCTCTTGCTCCCAAAGAATAACATGAATTTAATTTTTGTTTCACCTAACACAGATGATCTTAGAAAGGTCAGAGGGCTAATGATTGTGATAAAACACAACAAACACAATGTCTGAAAATTTCTCAGACATTGGCTGAGATAATACTGGGTTTCAGGCTGTTCACTCTGCTCCTGCAAAAAAGGAAGGTGTAATATTTAATTTCTGTTTTTAGCTAGTTCCAACTCACAATTATCTACTCAGTTACCTATGGTGAGAACTATAACCATAGAGAGTTCTCTTCTTCTCTCTAGAGCAGTTTTTAAATAGTGGAACAGGACTGCCCTGTAAGAGCACAAATACTGTCAAGGAGGTTACGTAACTACTGACTGAACAATTGTACCTGGAAAAGACCATCTTTTCTTCCACTATTAGAAGTAATTAATCCAAGAATCATAGGCAAAGTTTGTTCACACCAAGACTTTTCTACTTTCATCTCCCTTCCAGCTGCAGCTTCCCCAAAGGCCACTCCCAAAGGTCAAGAGATCCTTGAAACAGGGATGCAGAGTTAAGGCTGGGAAAGGCAGCTTTCCCTTTGCACAATAAGACATCTTCTTCAAGCTGCTCTTTGGATCCAGGTTACAATTTCTAACTTGTGAATTGTTTTCGTTGAAAAGTGGAATAATAATCACAGCACCACACTTAGCCCCTGTAAACAAGGTGGTATTCTAGAGCAGCAATTTACAACCTTTCATCTCATGACACACTGAGAACGTACTAGAATTGTCAAGGCGCATCACCAGTTTGTTGACAATTGATAAGGCACACCATGCTGCCAATGTTGGGGCTCACATCTCACATTGGCCCTACTACTAATAAATGACCTTCCCTCAAATTCCTGCAACACATCTGTGGACCATTCACGGCACACCAACATGCCGTGGTAAGTGGTTGAAAACGGCTGTTCTAGAGATCGCTTACAAGATAGTGAATTGCTATTAGCACTGCGGAAACAGAACTAATGGCGATTGCTCACTGTAGACCTTCCCTCCATTTTGCTGTTTTAAATTTTAACTGCTTTAAATATTGCTTTTAACATTGTTTTTAATAGTTAAACATTGTGATTTTATTGTATTTTTAATGTTGTAAGCCGCCTTGGGTGCCCATGGGGCAGAAAGGCGGGACAGAAATTAATTAATTGATTAATTGATTAATTAATTAATTATTTGGGGGAAGGTGAGGTGAACAGATCATGAGAGAAATGTGTGGCAGTGGTGAAGTGAATAGTGGTTCATGTGGAACTCAATCTTCCCACTAAACCTTTTTTACAAGTCTGTCCTTCTAAGCCATGCAGGTCTCATAGTAGGAATCAGCTGTACATGCAGTGACTCTTAATCAGAGGCGGATCTACAGGGAGGGCAAAGCTCTAAGTGTTGCAAGAAGCCTTACCCTGTCATGTAAATCCCTCCTCTCCCTTGCTGCTGTAGCCAGTAAGCAACGCCAAGATGTTGCTTTTCCCTGCGAGGATTGGCTAAAACGGTGCAGGAGAGGAGTGATTTCCACTGCAAGGTGAGGCTTCTTGCAAAACTTAGAGCTTTGCCCTCCCTTAGATCTGCCTCTGCTCTTAATCCAAACTACAGTGACCCTTGATTTAACAGATGGGGAACAATGGATGTTTTCAGCTCAATTAAAAACCAGCCATATACTTTTTGCACATCTCCATTAACTTCATTCAAATTTCACCAACACCCCTTCTCCCCATTAGTCCATTAAACTAAGGGGTCACTGTACAATCATTTGTTCAGCTGTCTTATCTACCAATAATGAAGCAATCCCCCCCCCCAAAAAAAGAAACACATAGACTGGTACTACAGTCAATAATGGACCAGGAGGTATTCAGGGGATTACAAAACAAATCTCATATTGTATAGGTTAGCCTGATGTGTATGCCAAAAAACATCCAATTAGAGAAAGCTATTTTAGAGAAAGCTATATTATGTGAACTTACATTTGTTTTAGCCTTTATCATAGTATTTCTTTTTAATGTGCATTTCACAAAAAACTAAAACACTGAAGATTCCTTACCTGGGTCCATTGCTATCCTTCCTCCTGGCAGAAGAGTCATCTTGCTCCATTTTGGCACCCCTATCCATACGCTCACTGGCATTCCTTTCCACAATCTCACCTTCATCAAGTGCTCTGTGAAGACGGTAGTTTACCATCTTCAGAACAATGAAGAGAGCTGCTATCACTGGGCAGTAGATTGCTATTATCACCGTAGAAGAAGGAAGGGCCTTTCAAAAAAGACAGGAAAAAATTGAAGTTAAATACACAAACAGGTCAGCCACAATTCGGATTCTAAAACGAATAAAACAACCTACATGTGCCATTATCTCAGTCTGACACATTTAAAAACCTGCACCCTGTGCAGCCTGTTATTCCTTTACCATTATTCTCAAACAATTTATATTTTTTTTCCATACAGAGAATATCTCCTGTCTTTGATTAGGTCTGTCTAAATCTTTGTTCCTCCTCTGTAACAGGAAGAACCTGCAGACAGCTACTGATCCATTTAGCTAGGATTCTGATGCTTTCTTGATTTTGTCAAATGTTAGCATTCGAGAAGTTTAACCACACCATGTTATAAATTAAATAGGTACTAACAGAGAATGTAACAGAATTTGAAAAGAACTGCTTTTTCTTTTTGCTAGTTTTCCTCCAAACTACCATTTAGGAGCAGCTTCTCATGCCTTAAGGGACGCAGTGGTGCAGAGAGTTAATCCGCTGTTGCTGGGCTTTTGACCGCAAGGTTGCGAGTTCGAGACTGCGTGACGGAGTGAGCGCCCATTGCTTGTCCCAGCTCCTGCCAACCCAGCAGTTCGAAAGCACCTAAAATGCAAGTAGAGAAATAGGGACCACTTCGGTGGGAAGGGAACGGCGTTCCGTGCGCTACGGTGTAGAGTCATGCCGGCCACATGATCGGACAAAAATGCTGGCTCTACAGGCTTTGAAACGGAGATGAGCTCCGCCCCCTACAATCGGTCACAACTAGACCATTCGGTCGGGGGGGGGGAAACCTTTACCTTTTACCTCTCATGCCTTACTGACAGTGCAATTCTACGTGTGTCTAGTCAGAAGTAAGTTTGATTCTGTTCAATGGAGCTTACTCCCAAGTTAGCATTTACAGCAGTGGTCGCCAAGGTCCTACTCAGAATTTGGGAACCCGATACAGTAAGTTTTGCATGGACCAGGCGGGGTGGGAGGGAAGAACAGGAGCATGGTCTCCAGGATCATGCTGCTGTTGAGAAGAGAAGGAGCTTTTAAATTTACCTGGGGGTCGCTATGGCTCTCTGGAGGGTCTGGGGAGCCTATGTCCCCCTCCGCAGCCCTCCTAGAGGCTTGAAAATGTTTTAAGAAGTAAAACACACAACTTCCTGTTTCAGGCTGAAAACCAGCAGTGGGTTCCCCCCTTATTTCCAACATTCTCAAGCGTCCAGGAGGGCTGCAGAGGGGGTCGCAGGCTCCCCAGACCCTCCAGAAAGCCATAGTAACACAGAGGTAAGTTTTAAAAAACCCTTCTCTACCCAGCAGCAGCATGATCATGGCGATCATACTGATTATGATTTCTTGGTCATTCCCCTTAAAGGGAATCGTGCTATTCCTGTTTCCCAGGTGGGTCTCAACCCACCAGTTTGGGAACCACTGATTTATAGGACTGCAGCATGCGTTTAAGGAAAACACCAAAGAAAGAAAAGAATGCACAATAGCCCAGGTGACTAGCATGATATAAAGTAAAATTCTACAACATTTGAGTCACGGAAACAGCAATTGCAGAAAGTGAGCACTTCCCCCCATGACAAAAAGAGTTCCCTTCTTAAACAGAGGAAAAACCAGGTCAGATAACTCCAGACAACAACTCCTACACACTAAATACCATTATCAGTTTAACATGTTTATCCTGCGGAAAGAATGTCATTGTGTATAATTAGACAAAGGTAACTGAAACCTATGAACTGAAATGACGACTGTCTCTAAGAAAGAAAAGGGGACAGGGTATTTAGGAGGATTGCGTATATTCTTACTCTTTTTAGAGTTTTAGCATAAATACAGTAGCCACAAATAAGGGATTGCAATGTTTTTAGAAGATGAGCAAAAAGCAGTAATCTGATTTATCAGGCACCTCTGCCATCATTAACCTACTGATGCTGGTTTACTTAGTCTGCCTCTAGGCTCTCTAACTCTAATGGCAGAAAGGGAGGAAGACCTAAAGAACCTTCTGATGAGGGTGAAAGAGGAAAGTGCAAAGATTGGCTTGAAGCTCAACATTAAAAAAACTTAAATCATGGCAACCACTCCCATCACTTCCTGGCAAACGAAGGGGGAAGAAATGGAAGCAGTGACAGTATTTTCCTGGGCTCCAAGATCACCACAGATGGTGACTGCAGTCATGAAATTAAAAGACATTTTCTTCTTGGGAGGAAAGCTATGGCAAACCTAGACAACTTAATAAAAAGCCAAGACATCACCCTGCCAATAAAGGTTTCCATAGTCAAAGCTATAGTTTTCCCAGTAGCAATGTATGGATGTGAGAGCTGGACCATAAGAAAGGCAGAGCACCGAAGAATAGATGCTTTCGAATTATGGGGTTGAAGAAGACTCTTGAGAGTCCCCTGGACTGCAAGGAGATCCAATCGGTCAATCCTCCAGGAAGTCAAGCCTGATTGCTCCCTGGAAGGACAAATACTAAAGCTGAAGCTCAAATACTTTTGGCCACCTCATGAGAAGAGAGGACTCTTTAGAAAAGACCCCCATGCTGGGAAAGATTGAAGGCAGAAGGAGAAGGGGGCGGCAGAGGATGAGATTGTTAGATAGTGTCACCGAAGCGATGAATATGAAATTGGGCAAACTCCGGAAGCTAGTGGAGGACAGGGAGGCCTGGCATGCTGTGGTCCATGGGGTCGTGAAGAGCAACAAGGCTCCCGAACACTTGCTTCCACATACTGCCTACAGTCTCCAACTGGATTTTGAAAGCTTCCTGGAAGATTTCAGGTTTTTCTTAATTTCATTTCAAATCTACTCTTAACTATATCCAAAAGCTTCAGTTCAGCATTTACTGCATGAAATGGCCATCAAATGAGATGGGGTCTGACTCTTCAGAGTACGAACTCTTAATAACCCTAAGTGTCCGAGCAAATATAAACGTAATGATGTAAATTATCCCTCGGTTGGCAACTACCACTTCTGATTTATTTCTACTGACCTACCAATTACTATAAATCAGAAAAACTTGGGCCCTGACCAAAACCATCTCTTTTCAGCCATTTAATTCTTCAATAAGCTCTTAAAACTTTATTGGTTTAAAGCTTTATATCCTGTCTTTCTGCTTCATAAAAAAGTGCTCAAGGCACCGAACACGAAGAACGGCAATATAAGTGCTGATACCGTCCAAGGAGCAAAGAAAATGGCACTCTGTCCACAAAGGTATTTGAAGGGTCAGTGCTGAGAGCAGGAATGAATCACATCTCTCTCTGTTTCCAAGGGGCACCTCTGAATGGGAGGAATTTGACGAGTGTAATCAAATGCTATCCTCCTATAACCTTTTCATTCTTCAGGATGACTATCATCATTGGAAGATAGCAGCTGAGACATGGAAATATAGCCTCCTTTGAATAGGAGTCGACATACATAAATATTAACCAAGGTAGGTGTATTTACAGTTCAAATGCCATCCAAGTGAAATTCCCTAAGACAGCAACATGGCTCAAAATATTGCTGGCTGAGATGACACTGTAAGCAGAAGGGGTGCAAGATGGCACAGTTAGGGTATCACAGTTAAGCAGGAGGGGTACAAGAGGGTGGAACCTTAGGAACAGAATAGAATACTTCCTTAAGCTGCAACTTCTCAAATAAAAGAGTGACTGCAATTAAATTTTATTAATTCAAATCATTTTTGACAAGACATAATTCACCTTCTTAACCAGTTATTTTATTTATTTTGAATAATTTATACCCTGCCTTTCCCATGCCGAAGCAAATGCCCAAGGTGGCTTACATGAGCAGGCTAGTCTAAACCACCATTTTTCAAAGGTTGTTTTTTTTAAAAAAAACAAACACAAAAATATACAGTATTCTTGTGACACATCAAATCCTCAGTCCCAGATGTAGCCTTCACAGTGTGGTTCTCTCCATTGAGCTTCGGAAGGCAATCGCAAGTCAAGCCTGGACAGGTCCTCAAGGTCATATTCTGTTCTTTTGCCAGCTGGCCTTTTCACACACTCCACCGCAACTCTCACTTGCAGTGAGTTACAGTTGTAACCACATAAAGACATCAGACTCTTGGGGCTAGCAATCACAAGACCATGCTATTGTGAGGTTTAAGCATTTTTCTAGCATGTACAGTAGTACTACACACGCATAATATGCTTCAAGCAGTTGGTGTTCCTTCAAAAAGTAACACAGCAACACTAGGGGAAATCTGCACAACAGCAAGCAGGTAACACTCCACTCTTCATTTAATCAGTATATTCTTATCCCATAATATATACACCCTACAAGAGTCACTTCTGTAACACTGCATCAGTGCTGCTACAACAAATAGTTTGTTTCACTCTGTTTTGCACAGTCCCTGGTATGAATGCACTCTTCTTTCTCCCCCCCTCAGGAGGTACTAATGACACTCATGGATGACATCTTAGTGGAATGGATGCTGAACTTTCGAGTCTGCATAAGTAAAACTAACTTTCATTTTGGAACAATACCCCTTTAATCCTCCAAATTCTTTTGCATATGCTGTCATGCTTATGTGGTAAAACAGCTATGCTTCACGTGCCTATTTCTCTTTTATAGGCTTTACTTACTTTGTTGAGCCCTGAATATATTGCAGTGATTTCCCCTCCCCCCTTTGCCTCTGGCTGAAGTGCATTCCAGAGGGTCTAGTCCAGTGGTTCTTAACCTTGTTAGAGGTACTGAACCCCGCAGGTTTCATACGTGCATTCACCAAACCCTTCATAGTTTGCTTCTCCTGGCTGCCGCTTGGGCACTTTAACCTGAGCGGCGGCCAGGAGAAGAGACGCTGCACGCCTGCCGGTTCAGTTTAGCCTTCAGAATAGTCTTCAGTTTCTGAAGACTGAAACACTGTCAGATGGTGGAACACTGAAAATGCCATAAAAGTATTGTGTGAATGCCAAAAGTATATTAATGCACCTGGCAAACGGACTGGACACACACCTCCGCCGAACCCCCGAGACTGACTCACTGCACCCCTGGGGTTCGATTGAACTCAGGTTAAGAACCACTGGTCTAATCCATCACTCTCAAAGATGTCCCAACTGTGGACGAAGTGGAAGGGACAGATCAGGCATCAAGACTGATAAGCAACTGCCAACCAATCAGATGTGTTTCCAGTGGGGAGTCCAGGATTGTGTTCTTTTTTTAGCTAGGAGAATTGCCGGAAGTGGTATTTCCAGCATGCTTCTAGCGCGGTTAATTTAAAAACAACAAAATGGCATCCCCTCACTTCCCCTCATTGAAATCAATTGTATGGAGGTCGCCATGTTTTTGCCATAGTCCATACACTATGGAGGCTGCCATGTTTTTCACAGGATCCTGCATTTGTTTCAATAGAAAAATAGGCAGAAGTGATGTCACATGGTGGTGGCCATCTTTTCTAGCTCCAAGCTCACTGCTAAAACTCCAGTGTGGGGCTTGTGCTAGAATAAAAAAAGAGAACATGACCCAAGTGTGCTGGAAACTTAAAAAAAATAGCCAGCGTGAAATGCTGCTGGGAGAAGCCCAGCAGTGAAGATACAGAGACAGGATCAAAATATTAGTAAGAACCTGTTAGATTCCTATTTATTTTGAGTCTGCATTTTCCCATGCCATATTACAAGTCTTTGCCTTTCATATGCCTTCCTGGCAACTGGGAGATAGACTACGCATGCCTCTTACTGGCAAGACTTGCGTGATACCAGCTCCACCTACTGGCCAGCACACACCGTAAGTAAGTGTGCTCTGTATTAACCAAGCCTTTTCTTATACTGTTTTCCCTTCTCAATCCAACTGTGCGTTCCTTTTTCCTTAGTCTATTCTTTAATAAACATTTTTTGCATACATCAATCTGCACTGCTCTGGATTACAGTGGAATTGTCAGCCTCCTTGCTCTGCAAGCATAACTGCAAGAGTGAATGAGTTTAATACAGACCCTTGAGGTCATAACCTTATCTAGGAGAGGAATTTAGCCCAGGAAACTCCTCTGGCAACCTGATACCTGGGCTGATGACAGCAGATTTGAACTACCAAGACATTTTCCCACTAAGCTGTGTGTTCAAACTGAATGGACAAGCAGGGTGTCCTGGGTAGCACACCCCCTCTCATTCATGAGAGCTTGAAAGATAATCTATTTTAGCCAGCTGACTCCAAGTTATCAAAACACCCTGAATACTCAACACTATTGATATATCATGGGAAAAGGGTAATGATATGATAACATCAAGGACTCCAGGGCTTGAACTAGGAACCCTAAGGACTGAGGCTGTGCCTGCTGAACCACTTGGGACTCTGTGTTCAGGTACAAGAGATCTCGTCATGCACAAAAGAGAATATGGATGTGCAACATTGCTCTGCGTGACTGACACTGAGGGTGCAATCCTTACCTGGAATTAGGCTGGCACAGGTAGGCCAGCAAAGATTGGCTGGCACAGAAGACACTGTCAAGTATTTTTGGACCACTCTCAGAGTCAGAGAGGCTAGATGCACTTTACAGTGGCCCTTGTGCCGGCCAAACTTTGCTGGCCTAACTCCAGGTTAAGACTGCACCCTGAGTATCAAGTTTTTGGATTAGACAAACCTGGCCTTCTGCCTTTGATTTGTCAACAAAGCAGTATCTGCTGTATCCAGGTCTAACTCTGTCCCTATCCCTGGCAACTGATTGCAGTATAGTAGTCCACGCCAGGCCTCCTTCCAAGTAGAGCAGCACACAGCCTCAGCCTGGCCCTAACAGCCAGTACCTTGAAAGAAGAAAGACAAGTTAAAGCAATTACTATCTTAAGAAGCCCTGTAAAACAATGAAACTGTCTGGCAATGTGGCATACATTAGACAGCAATGGACTTATTTATGGGTTATTTGCATTAAAAATAGAATTTGCACTCTCCATTCATATAGTGTCAATTAATAATAAATAAGTTATTTAAGGAAGTGCCATAGGAATGGTTTTACAATGGCTATCGTTTACATAATGAATTTAAATTGACTGTCTCCACCACATTTCCTGTCTCAGAACAGAACAGCTACTGTTTTGTTCTCTTAACTGTGCCGTCAAAGTTCATGACTTTCTTATATATGAAGAGTCAACTTTTTAAAATGCAGGAAATACTGAGTAATGATTCAGACATAGTACAGTTAAAAAACTGCGTGCATAGTTTATGCATACAAGATTCTTGAAAGTTCTCCCATCATTGACATTTTAGTTGTGCTATCTGTTTGGCAAACAAAGGATTGTAAAGTTGCAATATTAATCATACGTGGAGCACAATCCTAACCTGGAGTTAGGCTGGTTGAGTTTGGCCAGCAAAGTTTAGCCGCCACACGGAACACCATACAGTATGTTTGGGCCACTCTCTGAGTCAGAGAGGCCAGCACACAGCCATGCACCATCCTCCCCGACTCCGAGAGTGGTGCAAACGTGCTTTACAGTGTCCCTTGTGCCAGCCAAACTTTGCTGGCCTAATTCCAGGTTTAAACTGCGCCCGTAATATGGTATGTAATCCCCACTGAACACAATGGGACACACACACAGGACTACACTGCACATCACGTTCTAAAACCCATACAATTCAGCACAAATCTTTTCAGCCTAACTTAAAAATGTGTAAAAATTATAAGTCATGAAGTCAACAGGAAGTTTAAGAAAACCTAATATACTGGCCATTTAAAAAAAAAAGTTGGCACCACTGCAGACCCAGATTGGACCTTGCACCTGTAAGGTTTAAAGCAGAGCTAACTACTGGCTCCCCCCCCCGCCCCCAAATGATGCTCTTCCATAGCTCTAATTAAAAACATCTTTCCATTTTGTAGGTTTCTTGGTGAACAGCTGCTGGAATGCTTCCAGCCTCGTGAAACATTGCAACATTTCATCTTGCTCAACAAAGCAATTTTAGCACATATCTATTCTAGGCCGCACATCTGGGGCACCACGATCTACTGCGGTGCGAGAGTCAGGCACCAGCTGGCATTACAGGAACTGTTCAGGTTTGGTTGCATCACAAAAGCACACTGAACTGCTCATAACTGGCAGTGATTTCTACTTATTAAAAAGATAGGTGCCTTTAAGTTTAAAAAGAAGTGGTGAAATCCTTTGAATGGCTGAACAGCAGGCAGACCTATGGAAAACATTCAAGGAGAGAATGATGCACAAATGAAGCTTTTATCATTGTCATATGGTTCTGAACGCTTACGGTTTTGGTTATTATTAAAATAACTATAATCAAGTGAATGCAGTTTTTATCACATGCGAATAAAATATATTGAGAGCAAATTTACACCTTTATGGTTACATATAGCTTTCCACACTCTTAGTTCAAGATGTTTAATCCAAAATGCTCTGCTGTCAAATTGCTTTCAGCTATTCAAGACTTCTTAGGGCTAGTACACATGTAACACTTTGAACTTAACCTATATTAAGGTTATATTAAGGTTACTATTATAAGGAATCTTGCATACTCCTTCCCACCACCACACTTTAACCATGGAAAATGCTAACCAAGTATGCCCATAGCAAGAATTTGAAACCAGGGCTTGAAGTTCACTTTAAAGGACCTGGTTAGCAATAACAATAGGGTTTTTTAAGTATTAGAAAAACAGAATAGAAAAAGGCAGTGCTCTTTGTATTTACTTAAATACAGGAGTATAGAAAACCACAGCTCTTAAGCACCTTCAAGTTCATTTTCACCAAGTTGGATACTAGAAAAAGCTGCAAAATTCAAAGGACTTGAGCGAAGCACAATAAGCAAAGAATATCCTATTTCTTAACAGGGTGAATTAAGTTTCAGCAATTCATATGAAATAGGATGTTGAATTATTACTGCAAGCACAGTCATATCAAAAAGTCATATCATACTAATCATATCACACTAATGTATCACAAGATGGCTCACACCAAACACTGAAATTTATCGTTTACACACTAAAAAAATGATGCTTCAGATTACTATTCTGTCTCTATAAAGTTTACATTCTGCATGATATGGACACTGTTTCATATATAACAAGGGAATTTGCTGAGCTGCAGCGTTTTGGTCGACACGCTCATAAGGGGACTTTAATACGCATATCAGTGCATAACACCTGGCAGTTCTAAACGTGCTGTGAAAATCCATTCTTCACCAAACAAGAAACCAGTTTGCACAAACAGATCTATTACGGATGCACCATCCATACTGAGATAGATACTGGCAGCCACTGACCTCTCATTCCTAAGGAACAGATTAGCTGTATATTCAAGTTTTAAAATTCATGTTTGTTTTATTTGTAGAATTTATATCCTGCCATTCCCATGCCGAAGCAAATGTCCAAGGTGGCTTACATGAGTAGGGTAATCTAAACCAACACTCTTCAATGGAGTTTTTACAAATACTCAGTATTCACGGAATTAGTAATATAAACTCTTGATCCCACTGATTACTTAAATGCTTTTAGTTCTAAACTCCTATTCTGTTCCTGATATCCCAACTCCTACTCCGGTTTAGGATGGGAGGTTTTTGTCTCATAATCTCTTCTTGAAGCTTCTTCACCTTGCCAGACTGGCTCAAGCTTCTGCACGCCTCACTTTGAAGCACCATGGTGATGAAAACAATGCTGCAATACCCAACTGACTCAACATCCCCAGAGATGTAAGTAATTAAATATAGTAACTCCTTTTAGTCAAGTAAAATGTACACACGTAAGGTTCCACTGAGTGTTCTTAAATTAAACTGAAGGGGCAGAACCCAAGTTGTCCAGGCTCAAAAGAGCCCAGAAGTCTGGTTGCTCAGTTGCCTAGGAATGTGAAATATTTATTCAGGTTAATGGAGGGCTGGTGCCCAGAAACTGAGAGCGCAATCCTAACCTGGAGTTAGGCTGCCACAGTTAGACTAGCAAAGTTTGGCAGGCACAAGGGCCACTGTAAAGCCCATTTGGACTACTCTCGGAGTCAGGCAGGATGGCACAGTTCTGTGTGCTGGCCTCTCTGACTCCAAGCGTGGTCCAAACATACTGTGCAAGCCTAACTCCAGGTTAGGACTGCACCCTGAGTGCTTGCTCCCAGGAATTTCAAGTGTTTGTTGTCCTGTACATCAGAAAACCCAATGACGACTTAGTCATAGACTCAGCAAGACGGGAATTGAGGTGACGCTTGATTCAATACTAAGTAGTGCCCGGGATCTGGATAACGATCTTCTAAGTGATATGGAACAGTGATCACAAAACTATTAAATACATGAGCACCTAAAAAGTCCAACACTGACTCATTTGCTTGCATAAGAGGACATTTTTCACAAATGAGGGAATTAGTTGAAAGAGGGCATCATATCCCTTCAGTGGTTTCACAAAACCACTAATACAGAAGCTCAGGTAAGTGGCATAAAACGTATTAGTGAAGTTGCAAACAAGATCAAAGATGGTTAAGCAGTATCAGTAAAAGACGAGAAATCTTCCTCTCAGAAATCAAAGTGTTGCTCAAACAAGAAAAATGAAAAAAGCACAAAGTAGCAAAAATAAGCTGATAAAAGCATGAAAAGACAGGCATTTGATTAGAAACTTGCTAACAACAAACACTACCATATACTCCAGCAAGACATGGAAAGAGCTAGGGTAGGACCTATGCAGCACAATCCTAAGCATGTTTAGTCAGAAGCAGGTCCAACCAAGTTCAGTCGGATTTATTCCCTAGCAAACATCCTTAGAATTGAAACCACAGATGACCAAGATGTGAAAAGAGGACAAGGCAATGGCAAAGAGCCTCAGTTAATTATTTCCATTGCTCTTCACTTATCTCTTATATCACTTATGACATTGCAACCATGATTGTCACGTGAAGACATGACAGGAACTATGTCAAACAAGTGTTTCAAAATATACTATACATAAAATCTGGCTGGCCACTGCTGGAAACAAGGCGTTGAACTAGAACAGGCCCTGTGTCTGCTTGACCTGGGCTCTTCTGTTCCACTTCAGCCATTTAAAACTACAGAATTTTCCTTTCTTTCTCTGTTCATTTCCCTACATATTTTATTCTTCCAGTCTTACAGAATGATTTCCTCTCATCCCCTGTCAACTCCCTTCCTGTTGGCATCAGAACTTAAAGCAAATTGTTTTTTTTTTGTTTTTTTTGCATAAATATTAGGCCGTTAATGCTTATGCGGCCTGATAAGTGGTCAGTCACTGATGTGAAACTGACAAGGAATTTTAAGACAAATTGAGGAAGGGATAGAAGAGAGATGATACCAGCACTGCTAACAAAAATAATTTTTACATGTACTAAAAAGTGTTATGTGTTACGCATTGAACTTGCTTACGAGGCAGCTTCGGACAGCTCAGTCAAGCACAATAAGGGTGGAAGAGGCTGCTTTTGAATACATGGGTTGTTTTAACGGCTGCAGAATGCAAACCAAATCTTTATTTTTTGGGCTGTTGTGACAATTCTGGTGTTATCTACAGGCTTTCATGATGTGGTTTCCTTTCACCACTCTGCTGCCAACCATTTTACTTGTCTACCACTTCCAAATATAACCCCTTCAAAAACTTTCTCAGTCTTATAAACAAAAATCCACAAAACTAAATGCAGGATTTTGTGCTCTTATATAAAGGCACAATGGGAAGGGGAAAAAAGCAGCAGGCTCGCTGGCCGCACAGACCCAGCAGAGCATCCCACGGAGCACCAACAGCATCACAGGAAGGTACAAGGGAGGGAACAAGGAGAGAATGACTCAGCACACCAACACTGACTGAGGGCACCAAGTAAGATTAATTTCTGTACCAAAACATTTGTGGGAGGCGTTATGATTTCTGCTCGAACATTTGCCTCTCTCTGGAACAATGTCATCTGTGCTATCGCACGCAAACAAGCTGAAAGGACGATGCTGATTCCCAAATGTTTCCAAGATAGGTACTGCTCCTATGGCCCAGAAAAATCCAGCTCATCAAATACCTAACAGAGACAAGCCTTTTGGATCTAGTATGAAACCTTGCATCCATCCTCGATCCTTCTTACAGATTTTTCATGTGACCCACAAAAAAAAAAAAAAAGATCACACTCACCAAAACGTCTTCTTCAAGCAATATTCCTTTTAGTGAGAAAGTGGTAGAGGAACCATATCCACGGTTATGTAAAGATTTAAGTCGCCCGCCCAACCTCACTAGGACAGTGTTGTTCATGATAGCCCAAGCTGCTGACTTATACCAGAGTTTTAGAAACTGTTAATCATACGCACTCAAAACTAGGAAGATTTCCTACAACTCCAAAGGCCTGAAACATCAATGTTTCCCAACAGTGAAATGGTTCCTGGCACACGCAGAGGGATACCTTGTGGGGAAAAGGGCATCATAACCCTCAGCAGTATGTTCAGCAGTAAATCTGAACCGTTCTGCATATCAACCAAACACCATGGGGGGCTGGGGGCAAGAAGGTTATACTGCCTGACATGATGTAAGTGGGTGAATGCCAAGCTAATGAAGTACAGGCTGGGTTCACACTCACTGTCCAGTGATCTATGCCACAGTAAAGATCTAGCAGGATTTATTTCCCCCACTGTCCAACATGTATATGCTTTCAAAAGGTGAAATAGACACAGGATATAATTTCGAGGCTAACTGCTCCTGTACACAGTCACAAACCACATCCTAAAAATCTCCAGCTTCCTCAAAGAATGTGCTGCAAAAGTTGCTGTATTGTGCAATTGCTACCAATGGCATCGCTCCAGAATGCCTACAGTAAACGGTACTTTGGAACTAAGGAATGAAATGACCACAGGGGCTCTGTCTATTTAGAGTATGTCTAGACTGCACACACATGGCAAGAAGACAGCTAACTAGGATGGGAACCGGTTAAACATGCAATTAATTGGCCTATATTCGTCGTTAGATTTTTTTAGAGTTTGTCCAAGGCTATTGGACAGTGCAGTTGCTTCCTAAACATGTAGCAGATTTTGCCTACATTTCCCTTACTAGCATACATCATTCTTCTAAGTCTGCGATATGCAAGATTATCTCAAGGCAGTGCTCCGGCAGCAGCAACTACTGCTAACCCTATGGTCTTGCATATTTCTCTCCTAACCAAGTAGTCCACTTTCAAATTTGTCTCCTATACATGCAGCCACCAAGTGCAAAGTGGATCGCCTGGTGTGTTCTCCATATGAAATACAAGAAGTTAAGGCAGACAACTTGCTCTACATATGCCAATGAGATACCAAGAATTGGAATGTATACAGATGACAAGCCCAAGATTGCACATCAGTACCTTCTAACTCGAGTGAGAAAGCACCCAACATTGTCTACACACAATGCTCATAAGCAATAAGCATGACCCAACACCTTAATCCATGACAGACACTGACATTATGAGGTTTGAAAACACAAAACATATTCTTATTACATCTTCTGACTAGCGAGACCTTTCAAATGTCTTTCAAATTGTTGTGTTTCTCTCTCTGAGGGCAAAACCCTATGGTGCATTTGAAACAGGATTGTGCCTCAAGTAAGCTAGAAACACTTTTTAAAGGAGTATTAAAGCTGAGCGTCTCAATAGCCTACACATAAGCATTCTGGGATCACTTGATCCAAGCTTTCTCTCATAATCAAAACTGACAAACAGAAACTGTATGTACAAAGTTTAGCACATACATCAGCATTTTTGTACCATCTGGCAACTCATCCCACATTAACTGTACCACAACAAAGTTGTCAGAAGTGGGGTCAGGCACACAGTAAACACACCTACCTACAACCAGGCACATGGTGAAGCAAACATATGACAATCTCACAAATTCTCTAAGGATCCAACAACCACACAGTTCTCAACATGCCAAGGTGATGCTGCGAATTACTCATACACACATACAGAACAATAGCACAGTTCAGTTACATTCGAAGAAGCTTCTGTTCAAACACAGTTCTTGCCTTGTAAGGTAACTTTAAGGAATGGCATCAAAGCTTTAGCTAGAAAGTGTTTAGTCATAAGCAACTTGATTGCTCACCTATTACACACTACAACTTTAGATAGCAAATCATGAGCTGTCATGGTCTCCCATTTCCTTGCCAGTCACATTGTTTTCAATAAAGTGAAAAGCTAAGATCTGTATTTTTCCAGAGATAACAACAAAACAAGTAAGAAGAACACAATCTCAAAAATAAAATGCTCTTCCTTACATATAATCTTTGCCAATACAGTGTTTCCTAATTGCATAGAGACAACTCTCCCGTCAAACTACAGTAGTTATTAATGAAGCAGATAGAACCAGATGCTGAGCAGCTCCTGTAGTTGCAAGCTCATACGGAGCTCTCCCGAGAGCCATTCGATGAACCACATACATCTTTTACTAGTCAGCTTTTGCTGCGTGATGTCTGTTTACTTGAATTTGCCAGGAATGAAAAGTGATCAATGTCTGGTTGCCACAGCAACATCACACGCCAAAAATTAATCCCATATATACATAGGGGGCAAAATGAGGATGACATAACAGGGAGATGCTCATTCACCCCTCCCCAACCCTTCTTAGTTATTTCCATCAAATACCCTCTTAGCTGATCTTTTTGATTCAAAAATCAAAGTATATTTTCCAGAGTAGCAGCCAGCAGATAAATATTCAGTTAATAGTCTACAACAAAACAGTTTAAAGAATTATCTTGATTAAAGACCATTCTGAAAGAGGGAAGGACAAAGGCAGGCGTCCAGTCCAGTAAGGGAGTTGAGAACACTGCTCCCGCAAAAGTTAAATGTAAGTCTGGTCGAGAGCATATAGGTCTGGTCGAGAGGGTTAAAGCTGCAGTAATTGCCCAAAGATAAGATCCGAAGGTTGCTATTTTGAGACCACTGGAAGCTTCCGCATGTGGCAGACCTTGAGAATGCGGCTGATAAAATCTCAGCTGCCTGTGAGAGGGGGAGTTGTGCTGGGCGGCCAGCTGTTCTTTGGTGAGAGCAAAGAAGCAGATTATCAGCCGGTGGAAGGCAAGAGAAAGAAGGACTGAATGATGAAAGTATCATCTGCAGGTAGTTGTTCTTGAAAGATTAGAACTTTGATTGTGATTTGTAAAAACCCTTGCGGTTTAGAAAAATGCCTGCCTATGTATTTAAAGTCATAAATACGCCTTGAATTAAAGTCAAAGGAGCAATCTGATGACCAAGAAAGGTGGTATATAAATACCAATTATTATCATTATATACTGTATA
This sequence comes from Lerista edwardsae, assembly GCA_029204185.1. NCBI lineage: Eukaryota > Metazoa > Chordata > Lepidosauria > Squamata > Scincidae > Lerista > Lerista edwardsae. The sequence goes on along the minus strand of JAJKFI010000007.1, from coordinate 18,299,237 downwards.
GGGTGAATGTGTCCGTGTAATATGAAGACAGGCATACAAATTGGGGGGCAGAATGAGGCAGCAGAATCCCAGTTTTGAATATTATCAGATTGGCTGTCTGTGAATTTAATGTTTTATAATTTATTTATAAAGTGATAAGGCTGGGCTCAAGTAAACAGCAATTTGGTATACAGGTACTTGCTTGACGAACTTACGTGGGTGTTTCGCAGTGTGTGACTAAGAACCCAAATTCCACTTCAGGAGTAAGTGGCTGCAACCAGAGTGTTGCTGGAGTTTCAGAAGGTCAAACAGAGGATTTGTGCAGGAAATGCAAGAGCTTATTATCACTTTACTTCTGCATCACCATCCCTGTGCATGGTGCTCAAAACTGCTAATACTATTTTATTCCAGATAGGTGTGAAGCAAGCAATTGAAGCTGCTATTTTTACTGTTTTAATTCTTGTAATTGTGGCTTATCTTGTGCTGTGCATTTTTATTGTATTTTTTGTAAGCTACCCAGGGAGCACAGTTAAAAATATGGTACATAAAATAGTGGCCTTCAGCTTTTTTTTCAGAATTGCACCACAGCATTCATTACTAATGTGAAATGATGTATATCCATGTTTCTGCTGTGGTCTCTTAGTGATCATGTAAAAACGTAATGTAGTGAAATGTAAAAAAAAAAGAACAAAACTCTGACTTTGTACAAAACTTTTGACTTTGTTAAACCATGGATGATGCACCCATAAAAACAGCCCCGTTGGATCAAGCCAAAGGTCCATCTACCTGTATCCTCACAGTAGCCCACCAGATGACTCATGAAGCACACAAGACAACAAGATGCCTGCACCTCATTGCCACTCCCCTGCATTTGGCATTCTGAGGTAAACTACTTCTGCAACAGGAGCACACTCTTAAAACCCTGCTTCCAGCAACCATGAGTACAGTGTCTGCCTACAGCAGCAAAGGAGAGAACCTTGCCGTAAGGGACACTGGTCACTAAAGGCAAAACATACTTGTAGTTGCAGGGGGTGGGAATTTACAAGGATTTTTTGGAGGGTTTTGTGTTTTTTTGTGTTTTTTGGAGGGTTTTTTTAAACCGCTGTTGCTGAACTTGTTGACCAGAGGGTTGGCGGTTCGAGACTGTGTGACGGAGTGAGCTCCTGTCATTTGTCCCAGCTCCTGCCAACCTAGCAGTTCAAAAGCACCTAAAAATGCGAGTAGATAAATAGGTACCACTTCGGTGGGAAGCTAAACAGTGTTCCATGCTCCTTGGCATATAGTCATGCTGGCCACATGACCACGGAAGCTTGTCTTCAGGACAAACGCCGGCTCTACAGGCTTAGAAACCGAGATGAACACCACCCCCTACAGTCGGTCATGACTAAACCATTCGGTTGTGGGGAAACCTTTACTTTTTACCTTAACTCTGTACCCAACACTGTACCCAAGTGTTTTAAGTATGCCTGAGTGGGGTTCAGTCTCTTATACTTCAGGGTTCCGAAGAGGAGTGAACATAGGCAGGTCAACTAGTTAAGCAGGAGTGAAAAAGGTGCCCAGGATTTTGTACACAGCTGTGAAAGGTTGACTCTTTTCTCTGCTGGAACTGCTCGCGCTCTCCCAGCCCTTCACTTTAAGGGGGAAAAAACATTCTGGGCAGCACTCAACAAGGGAAGGACTAGGGATGACCTCCAAAATTCTTTCTAAGGAAAACAGTTCCCAAACCTGCAAAGATTATAACGTGCAACGACCACACACACGCATGCTCTTTGCTGCTGCTGCGTGCCCAACAAGCATACACACGTAGGCTGCCAGAGAGCAGCAGCCAATCCCGGATTCCAAAGCACAGACGCACAGAGCACACCCCACGTGCGAGATCGCCGCCGCACATCCCTCCCGTGCGCACGGAACACCCCCTCCCTTCTCCTCCTCCACCACCACCACCACCACAACAAAAGCATTTCTCTATTGCAAACGCTGCCCGGCGTCTGCAGCGGGTCCTCCAGGCAGCCACTCGACCCCGGGGCCGCCCTAGACACGGGGGAAGCCGCACGGCCACCCCTGCGCTCGACGGGACCGACGTCACCGTTCCAGAGCGCGGTCTGCCGTTGACGCGTCCCGGGGGGGTGGGCAGGAGGCGGCCGTCGGCGGCCCGGGGCGAGCGCTGGAGCGGAGCCTCCGAGGGGCAGCACCGAAGCCCCCTCGGGAGCGGCCCCAGCCAGCCCCGGGGAGCCCCGAGCGCAGCAGCCCGGGGAAGCCTCCCCGCCAGCACCCCCAGCAGCAGCAGCAGCCCCCGGCCGGCCCCGCGGCGCCACTCACCATGTAGAGCGTGAAGGGGAAGCCGAGCAGGAAGAGCCACAGGTAGAGGTGCAGCGCGTTGACCCCGGCGCCCTGGTGCGGGTCCTGGTACCAGCCGCCGCTCAGAGCCGCCCACACGCCCTGGCGCAGGATCTGCAGCACCTGCGAGCCCATGGCGGCCCCGCCAGCCCCGCTCTATCCGCCCTGCGCGCCCCGGCACGACCGCCCGCCGCTGCGGCCGCCTCCACAGCCCGAGCCTCGCGACAGCCACAGGAGCCGCCACCCCCGCCTCCGCCTTCGCCTCCTCCCCCCCGCCAGCGCCGCCGCCATCTTACGCCCGGGCTGCCCGCCCGCCCATGGACCGGCAGCCCTTGCGGCGGCGCGCCGCTACTGAGAGCGCGCGTGCCCTGGTCGCTCGCTCTCAAGGAGGCTAACCTCCTTGCTCGCTCTCCCCCCGCCCGCGCAGGCCGTCTCCCTCCACGCGGCGGCGGCGGCGACGAGCGGGTCAGGCCAAGAGCGGCGGCGGCCCCGCGCCGGCAGCAGGAGTCGTCCTCAGCTTCGCCCCCCCAGCGGGCAGGAGAGGAAGGGCAGGCGGACCCAGAGCGCCGAAGCGGGGTGGTGAAGGGAGCAGCCGCCGCAGCCCCGCTCGGCAAGTTAATTTCCTGGAGCCAGCAGGGCTGGGGTGGACCGTGCAATCAAGACAGAAGGCGAAGGTGGCCTCCAGCCCTACAGCTCTTGCCGTTGTGGGTTGGCCGCGAGGACATCGGGTGGCATTTACCCCTCGGGGACCTCTTTGGTCCTGAGGCCGCATCTAAAATGCACGTAACACCGCCAAACTTGCACACATCCCATCCGTTCTCCCCGAAGAGACAGTGTGTGTGTGTGTGTTTTTCCCCCGCAACAAATGGATTCTTAGTAGTGGGAATTGGACCGGATGTCTTGGGAATAAATGTGTCTTGCTTTTCTACAACTACAGGCACGCCCCGGTATCCGCTGGGTTCCGTTCCAGACCCCACCGTGGATACGGGGGCACCTTCTTAAAGATAGGGGGACAGCAGTGGTTTCGTTGCAGTAGTATTAAAAAGAGTGATGCTCCCCTATCTTTTTAATAGGCGTCCCCAGTATCCATGGATATCTGATCAGTGGATACCGGGGCATGCCTGTACTAGGAAAGAGGGTGTGGGACGTGACTGGCTGCAAAGAGCGCGCATGCTATTCCTCTGCGGATCCTTTCCTCCTTGCGGGGATGTCAGCCAGGACGAGGGAACTGCCCCCTCCTGCCCAGTGGCATGCCTAGAGGGGCAAAATGCTAAGTCTTTCAGGAGCCTGAGCTCCTGGTTAAAGCCGCCCCTCCACAGCCATTCGCGGCTGCCACCCATTCATAAGAACATAAGAAGAGCCCTGCTGGATCAGGCCAAAGGCCCATTCCAGGACTACCCATTTGTGCTTCTGCAAAAGAGGAATAGAAGCCTTCTGCTCCACGCCAGGATGGAGGCGAAGCAGCTGCTTGGCCACTTTAAAAGGGAAAATAAAAGCTAATTGCAGGCAAAGCTGCTGATCTAGGGAGGAGGTGCTCACACCCGCTGCAGGTGTTAATGTAGGGGGGGCGTGCCCAGCTGGCCAACAGCTCCCCCTTGCGGCGGAGCGTCCGACGTCTCGCCAGCATCGCATTTAAGGCGACAGTGAAGCCAGCCGGCAGCCAGAGAGTGAGCATCTGAGCACCTGCGCTTTGCTTTTATTTCCTGAATATGCCTCCGCCCGCTTGCTGCAGAGCCAATGAGATGCGGGTAAAGGGAGTAATTTGTAACCCGGCCCAGAGTCAAATATGGGACCCAGGAGCCAAAGGAGGAGTCCAGAAATGTCCTGGTCTATTTTAATGAATATGAAACAATACATGATAGCTCAGATACTGAAATTAAAAGTTAAAAAGACAGTCATGTTCACACAATGAATTTTCAGCTCTGGCCGAGACCTTTTCCTTTGCCCAGAGTTTAATCATCCATATAGTTGCTGCAGTTTTAGGGCAGTGGTTGTTTTTACTTTCATTTTGTTCAACACCTCTATTTTGAAGATTGTTGTGTCTCTATTTTGAAGATTGTTGAAGATTGTTGTACCATACAATAAGGTATGGTGCAATCTGTTAATCAATAGGTTTTTTAAAAATAAATAAATCGTATATTTCAAAGAATGATATATAGTGAACAGTTTGATCCCTGAGGAAAACAGAGTTTCCTCACAATCTTTCAAAACTTTCCTGATCTTTCCCAGCAATAGATGACTCATGTTTCTTTTGCATGAACTGTGTGCAGGGGGTGGAAATAGATTGACATCGGCCTTTAATGGAGACAGGGCTACCTATTAGATTTAAGGCTTCAGCAGACAGGATAGGACTTCTTTTCAGGAGGCCAGATTCATGACTCATGCATTCCTATTTTAGAGATGGTATAGCTGCGTTTAGCTGCAAAGATATAGGTAATTTCAAATACAATAAAATGGAAAATAGACTGAAAATAGAAAATACCTAGGATAGCAACTTATTTTTTAAAGGACACATTTCCCATTATTATTATTATTATTATTATTATTATTATTATTATTATACCCCGCCTTTCTGCCCAAAGGCACCCAAGGCGGCTTACAACAAATTAAAATACAATAAAATCATTGTGTATAATAGTTAAAAACAATAGTTAAAACAAAATTAAAACAAAATTTAAAATAGCCAACCCCATGGATCATAAAATATACAAGAGTGTAAAAAGAGGATGCAAAAAACCAGCCAGCCCGTCAACAACTAAAAGCCTGCTGAACAAAAAGGTCTTCAGCCCCCGCCAAAATACCACCGAAGAGGGAGCAATTCTTAACTCTAAGGGGAGGGTATTCCAAAGTTGGGGTGCCGCCACCCCTCTCACCTCTCCTGGTGGTGGCACAGTCAAAAGCCCCCTCCCCTTACCTCAGAGCACGGGTAGGATTATATGGAAGGAGGCGGTCCCTCAGATACCCCGGGCCGAGCCATAAAGGGCTTTAAAGGTCAAAACCAGCACTTTGAATTTGGCCCAGAACAGAACCGGCAGCCAGTGAAGTCGCCGAAGCAACAGCTCGACAGAGTCAAACCGACGTGCCCCAGCAACCACACCAGCAGCCGCGTTCTGTACTAGTTGTAACCTCCGAACCGTCTTCAGAGGCAGCCCCACGTAGAGTGCATTAGCATAGGAAGTTCAGATTGCTTATCGCTGTATAGCATGTGGTGATCTGTTTTTGCTGACATAGAATTTGTCTAAATTTAAGCAGCATGTTGAAAGGTCAGCTACTCCTGGGTAAGAAATGCCTGTGCCCCTGCCATTTCTACACTTCTCACTTTTATTTGACCCAGAATATTTGCCAGCTGTCATGCTGGGGCCCACCTGGCTGACTCCACCCTGGTCTTTAAGGGTTGCCTGAAAGGGTCACACACCCCAGTGGACACATTACTCAACAAGAGAGCCTCTGCCACTATCTTTACGGCAATGGGATTTATTTGGGTACATCCATTCTCCTTCTCCAGTTGCACCACAGGAAGGGGAGGAGGAGCTTCTCTACTCACCCCTCCAGGTCCATTAACCCACCCCAGGGAGCACACCTGCTTCACCCATACCAACCCCTTGGTATGTTCACATGCAGATGCACATTACAAGCAATATGCAGATAAGCACAGCATCATTACAGGCATCTCAGCCTACCTCAGGGAGCACGCCCACTCTCCCCCCACATCCACCACAGGGGGCAGTCACACTCCACCTGCATGTGTCCCCTTGCACACAGTCCCTCATGCAACCAGCAATCTTCCTGCATCTGTGGTGGCTCAGTCCATTTCCAGGCCAGGCAAGCCTTCTGTCCTGTAGGCACATCCTTGGGTCTTCCTGGATCAGCCACTTGACCCATCTTTTCCTAGCTCTGGTATTCTGCTGCTTCTTTCCTCCTCCTAGGTCTATCTAGGCTGCCTTCTTCCTCAGCCTCAGGGTGTGGCCTCTTTCTCCCTATGGGGAAATGCCCTCCAGCTGGGCTTGGTCTAGGAGTTATGGCAGGATTCCTGCCCCTACTCCCTTCAGTTACCAGGGTAGGGTGACACAACCCATTTTTAAAAAATCTTGGAGCTCAATCCTAACCTGGAGTTAGGCTGGCACAGTTAGGCCAGCAAAGTTTGGCTAGCGCAAGGGCCACCATAAAGTTTGGACCACTCTCTGAATCAGAGAAGCCAGCCTGCCCTCGCAGACGTGCACCACCCTCCCTGACTTAGAGAGTAGTCCAACCAAGCTTTACAGTGTCCCTTGTGCTGGCCAAACTTAGCTGGCCTAACTGTGCCAGCCTAACTCCAGGTTAGGATTGCGCTCTTAATGACACAAATAATTCTGGTACCAGAGGCAGAGAAAGGTCTGGGATGGCGGGGCTGGTAGCATAAACTAGTGGCTTCTGGAGGCCTTAGGTGGCGCCAAATATATTTTTAGTAAGTCCAAGGGTAGAATCCAAGGGACGTGGTGGTGCAGCGAGTTAATCCGCTGTTGCTGGGCTTTCAACCGCAAGGTTGGGAGTTCGAGACTGTGTGACAGAGTGAGCTCCCATTGCTTGTCCCAGCTTCTGCCAACCTAGCAGTTCGAAAGCACCTAAAATGCAAGTACATAAATAGGGACCACTTCGGTGGGAAGGTAATGGCGTTCCGTGAGCTACGGCGTAAAGTCATGCCGGCCACATGACCATGGAAGCTTGTCCTTGGACAAAACGCCAGCTCTACAGGCTTTGAAATGGAGATGAGCACCGCCCCCTACAGTTGGTCACGACTAGACCATTCGGTCATGGGGAAACCTTTACCTTTAGGGTAGAATCCAGTGTTAAAACTGTATTCACCGAAGATGTGCCGCAGGTCTTTAACTATGGATGTGTGCGTGTACAAGTCCCACTTTTGCAAATAACACAGAGCCTCCAGAGGTGGCAACTGTGCACAGGAGTGGGTAGGGTTGCCAGATACAAACTGGGACAGAGTACCTATACCTTTAACTATTGTATAAAAGAAAGAATTTGGGCAGGTGCAGCTCATCATAAGAGGGTTTCAAAAGCTACACTTGCCCAAATTCCCTTTTACATACAATGGTTAAAGGTAGAGGCACTCTGTCCCAGTTTGCACCTGGTAACCCTAGGAATGGGTGGCTTGTCCCACAGCTGTCCCTGGAGCCAGGAAGAGGCTTCTTCACAGCACAAGCCTAGACATGTCTACTCAGAAGTAAGTCTCATTGTGTTCAATGAGGATTACTCCCAGGAAAGTGTGCATAGGATTGCAGCCTTAGTCACTGATGCCTCCTGATCTCCATCACCCACACTCCCCTTCCCCAAACGGTACTTCTTTTGAAGGGCCAGACATCTTGCCCACTGGTGCACACCCACTCCAACCATATCCACCCCCAGCAAGGTCAAGCCAAACAGGGCAGTGCCGTGCGGCTACCTTGGACAGTGGGGCCAAGTTCTTATCCACCATATTGGAAGAGCCACTGGTTGAAAAACGTAGACGTAGAGCTAAAAAACAAAGAAAGGAGAGAAAAACTAACTGGGCAAGAGGCACTTTTCTCAAGTGGTGTCCTCTTATATTTAGCAGGGGGAGAGCAATTGTCCCTCTTCACCCCAGCACAGTGTCTTTCTCGTGGCTGTTGCTGGTGGTGGTCTCCATTCTTTTAGATTGTGAGCCCTTTTGGGACAGGGAGCCATTTAACTTTAATGTTATTATTTGCCTGTAAACTGCTTTGTGAACTTTGTGTTGAAAAGCGGTATATAAATACTAGTGATTGATTGATTGATTGATTGATTGATTGATTGAAAAAAGACTGAGGAGGATAAATAACTGAAACAGCCTTGTGTGCTGAGCAACTGCTCCAAAAGCAAATAAAATAAAATAGGCACTTTTTTCCTGGTTAGTTAGCAACCCTATTTTCATACTCAAAACAAACCAGGCAAATGTTGATTGCTTAAAAAAAAAATTATATCCTGCCTTCCCTTCCATTAACAGTAATGTCCAAGTAGCCTATATAATGCTCACCAATTAAAGGACAAAACAAAAATATACAATAAAAAACACCAGTGAAAAAAGCAGTAACAGCAGGAAGCAATAATAAAAGGCAACACAAAGTAGCAGCAAACGCAGGATAACAATTAAAAACCCTATAAAACAGCAACCAGCCAGTCCAAAACAGAGCTGAACAGATGAAAAGCAAGGAATTAAACTTGCAGGTTAAAGTTAATGAATCCTCAGGTGGGAAAGCCAAACAAAAGTCTTGAGTCCTTCCGTGCTGCAAAGCTAACAGGGAGGGCAAATTTGTAGCACTGCCACAGAGAAGACTCTAGCTGTAATGGCCACCCACCTTGACTCAATCCAGGGTGGGCACAAGCCGGAGGGTCCCTTCAGATGACCTTAAGGGGAGTGGGCAACCCAGCAGTGATGGCCAGACAACAGCACTTCCGGGTTGACACAGCCACTGACTCTTTTTTTATTTATTTGAAGAATTTATACCCCACCTTTCCCAGGCCGAAGCAAATGCCCAAGGCGGCTTACAGAGAACAAAGTACAATGTAACCACAATAAGTAAAAGGATTAAAGAGAACAACAACAACATTAAACATTAACGGGAACAATGAGAGTAACAAGAATAAAATTAGACCCAATTCTCTAATTCTAGACTAAGGGGGCAATCCTCACTTGCACAGCTGCGGGCAGGCCGGGAAGCCTGAAATACACCCTAATGCACGGTAGGACTGCACTGGAACTCACCACTGCAAGGAGTTGTTTCCCCTTGCCCCGGGGTACATAAGAACATAAGAAGAGTCCTGCTGGATCAGGCCAAAGGCCCATCTAGTCCAGCTTCCTGTATCTCACAGCAGCCCACCAGGTGCCCCAGGGAGGCATGAGACAACAAGATGCTTGCATCTTGTTGCCACTCCCTCCCACCTGGTACTCTGAAGTAGCCTACTACTAATGTAAGGAGGTTGCACAATCCATCATGGCCTATAGCCCACGATGGACTTTTCTTCCAGAAATCCATCCAGTCCCCTCTTAAAGACATCAAGACCAGATGCCATCACCACCTCCTGTGGCAAGGCCCATCTAGGCCAATGGGGTAAGGCCCATCTGGGCCGATGGGACTCCTCAGATCTGTACCTGCTGATTAGCAGGCACAAGTCCAAGCACCCTGCTGCAGCCCGCATCGGGGCCACACGCCTCAGGGGATGAGGGTTTGGATCTGGCATAACTGCTGGCTCCTTCCCCCTCCCTGGGTTAACCCGCGCACGGGACTGTCCTCCCTCTGCCCCCTCCTGTCTTTCCCTCACTCTGGCCGAACTTGGCTCCCTCGGGCCCAACCTACCTGGCGGTCCTACCAGAGGCACTGGACCGAAACCGCTTGCTGCATCTGTCCAGCGATTCTTGCACTGGCGTGAATGTGCCTTATGGCATGTTTGTAACAGTGCTGGACCAATGCAACAGACATGCACAAGCCCAACACAGCATTTGGCTTGCACTGCCTGTTAACGGGAGTTTGGACGTCCCATATCTGTAGCAGTGGTGAGAACCCGGGTTTGGTGTACCTCCAGCCGCCACTGAAGATGGGGACATCTGAAAACCCCCTTTTTCACTAAGATGGTGGTGCAAACCCAGAAGTGCTGTTGATGGGTCCCACGCAGTGATGTCATGCAGGGGGAATGCACCAGAACGGCCGTTCCTGAACCTAATCTGGCCTAGCTCCACCCACTCGCCACCATTCGTCGCCGGCTCCGTGATGGATGCGGTGCTGCGAGGGGCTCTTGGCCTCAGAGGGGGCGCCTGTTCACCGGGGGGGGGACAGGTGGGGGGCGTGCCAGGTGCCTGAGCGAGCGGCGGTGGGGCGCGTCCACCGAGGGCAGCCTGCACAGCGGGCGGGAAGGCGGCGGAACCAAAGAGATGGGCTGCCAATCAAAGGTGAGTCCTGGTCAGCGTTCCAGTTCTTCGATCATTTAGATACCACCACTGGTCCCACGGCAACTTAGTGGTTCCTTTACCTCCAAGTAAAGGTTGGGAATCACTGCCTTAGGCAGGGTGCTGTGAAAGGAAGGCAGTCCTTCAGATGGCCCTTCTTCCTTTGTTACCTGTTACCAGTATAATTTATGAAAAACTGAACATTTATGTGCAGAAACTATTGTTAGGTTGTTGATGTGCTATCAGGTTGCTTTAGGCCCGCCCTGAAAATAATTTCTTCTTGCAGGGTTGCAAGAAGGGGTGCATCCTTTTTTTAAATTGCTCTTTAATCTAAAGAGCAATCTAGAGGTGTGGGCAGCAGCCAAAGCTCCTGGCCAGTTGAGACCCCACCAAAATCTGTGATTTATTGGTGAAATCCTAGTTCTGTCACCCAAGGAAATTTGGTGGGTGGGGAATTACAGCTCCAATATCTCAAATATGGACCATCGTTTGTTACAAGAAGCTTAGAGCAGCATGTGTTTGTTTTACAAAATATTTATAATGAAATTATAATAAAATTGAATTGTAATAAGCAAAACATTATAAACACCATAATATCCAAAGCAATTATTCTAACAATAACTTTAAAGCAATAAAGGGTTAGAAAAAAGGCTTTTACTCTAAAAGACCAGCAGAAAACTGGTCTATGCTAATTTTGGATCTAATCCAGTAAGGAAATTCTTATTATACCAGCAGTTTTGTTCCATGCTTCTTTGTTTTTCTTATGTGGCCTGCTAAGTATAGTTGTTATTATGTTATGTGGCCCATGCAAAGTGGTATGATGACTTGCGATAATGCTTATGAAATCATTCTTATGTTTTCTTACCAAAATGGTTGCAAATTCAATTTACAAGAAAAGCCTGCCTGTGAAATTTGCCGGAGGCTTCTGGCTTCCATTTGCTTCAGGGTAAAGGGAGGCTATATTTTCCAGGTCAATAAATCTTCCAGTGTACTTTATGATCAATTGTGGAACTTCCAGCATTATACATATTTAATTTATTGTCTTCAGGCAGGGCTTGTTCAAGGTTCTGAGTTTTTTGTTTGTTTTGCTTTTTTCACCCTAAACTGTGTGGGGCAAAGCCACCCATCTCCATGAAGACTAAGAGTGCGCCCTAGATTCCCCCCCTTTAAGAGAGCAATTCCTAATCTGGAGTTAGGCAGGCCCAGTCTGGCCAGCAAAGTTTCGCTGGCACAAGGGACACCTAAAATATATTTGGACCACTCTCAGAGTCAGAGGCCAGCACACAGACCTGCACCACCCTCCCTGACTCAGGTAAAGGTTTCCCCACAACCAAATGGTGTAGTGGGTGGTGCTCATCTCTGTTTTTAAGCCGAAGAGCCAGTGTTTGTCCGAGGACAAGCTTCCATGGTCATTGGCCAGCATGACTACGCCGAGGTGCACGGAACACGGTTACCTTCCCACCGAAGTGGTACATATTTATCTACTCTTTGAACTTTATTTATCTACATGCTTTTGAACTGCTAGTTTGGCAGGAGCTGGGACAAGCAACGGGAGCTCACTCAGTCGCGTGGTCTCGAACTGCCAACCTTCTGGTCAGCAAGCTCAACAGCGTAGCAGTTTAACCAGCTGCACCACCACGTCCACTTTCCCTGACTCAGAGAGTGGACCAAATCCGCTTTATGGTGGCCCTTGTGCTGGTCAAATTTTGCTGGCCTAACTCGGCCACCCTAACTCCAGGTTAGGATTGCGCTCTAAGATCCTGGGGGACATTCCTGGATTGCATGGGAAGCTGACTTTACTGAAAACAGAACAAAAAAACCAAGTTTGTTTCTGGTACTGTGGCTCTCCAGCTCTCCATGTGAATGAGGCATGTACACCAGAATCCACTGATTTTGTCATGGATTTTGATATTTGCTTTTAGCTTGTATGGGAATCTGACCAAGCAAAAAGTAGTCCAAGACCCAGAATGCTAGTTCTGGCAACGCAAGGCCTCAACGGGATTGGGGTAAATTTGGTTGAATTTGTAAAAAAAAAAATCAGGGAAGTGAGATATCAAGCAAATTTGATATTGATAGCAAATTTTTTTGAAAAAATTGATA
>JAJKFI010000007.1:18222364-18286881 GCA_029204185.1 Lerista edwardsae | reverse complement strand
TTATTTAATCAGTTCCTTTTTGCATGTTTTATGCTTTTCTTCACATTTTCTATCATAATTTTCAGATTGCCAGAAGCAAATGAAGTTCTGTACCTGTACAGCATTTTCTGTAATGAAATAATGGCCAGTGTAACATTAAGAGGGCTGCAATGTCAGCCGATTGATCCATTACATTAACAGTCCAATCCTATCCTACATCAGGGTAAGAGTGCAATCCTAACCCACTTTCCAGCACTGGGGTAAGGGCAATGAAGCTCCGCGGTAACATTCCGTTACCTTGAAGAGGCCTCCATGACTCTTACTCCACTGCAGGATGCAGCATATGCCCCATTGGCACAGCTACGTCAGTGCTGGAAAGTTGGTTAGGATTGCGCCCTAAGTCACATAAACCTTGAAGGCACTGCCAAGTCAGAAGACCACCTGCTAACAGATGTGCCCCTAACTCTAATGCAACATCAGAAAAACAATGGGAAAATAAAATGCTTCATCAGAATAACTGAGACACCGGTGCAACCTGACTGACAGAGAGGCCAAAATGGGAAGGAAGTCGGGTATGGCATGGGAGGAAGATGGGCAGGACAAGGACGTGTCAGCAGGCACCAGATCCTAAGCTCCCTGCAGATAACAGACACCCCCTCCCCCATGCCAGAAAATTACTATGGCAACAAAAGAGCTGGCATAGGAAGGAGTAAACCCATAGGGAACAATAGGGAAGGGGAAAACACCCAAAAAACCCTCATCTCCCACCATCACCCTGCCCTGCCCACATTCTTATTAACAGCTATTTTCAGTCTTTTTCATCTCGTGGTACACTGACAACGTGCTGAAATGACCAAGGCACACCATTGACAACACACGCCTCACTGCCGGCACAGGACTGGGGTGGAATGCCCGATGTGCATGTACTGTATGTTTTTGCTATCGTGTTTCTGCAGCAAACCCTCGTTACTGGAAACCAGTCCCCTTTCCGACCAATAAGAGCCTTTGCTTGTTCAGCTTTCCTACCAGGTGCACACAGGAAGGCTATATAAAAGAAAGACGCACCATTGGACAATAGAGCCTCAGTCTTCAGCCAATGATAAAGAAGCGTTCTTTAGTCTGGGATAGCCCAAGAAAGTTATATTAACTGGAGTCGACATAAGGTCATTTTCTTGAAGTTTCCGGGGCACACAAATATGGCCGACTCAGACATTTCCCGCCAATGAGGATTGCCGCGAATTCATGTAATTTTCCTACATATTTATCTAATATCAACTTTTTAAATCATGCCTGCGTGTTCTGCATACGGGTGTGCGAATCGCTGTACGAAAAATGGGATTTAATTTCCACGGAAAGGTTCATGTATTCACCTTACATCGATTCAATAAAACAACAGTTAACAGTGAGTGCATTATTTTTTAAAGCTGTGTAATTTCTTGTTGTTCCTAGCAGTCTTCTTCACCATTTTCAGACACCCACTGTTAATGTTCTAGAAGGGAAAAAAAAATTTCCCCCCTCCTTTCCCCCCCTTCCCATTTACACTTTTTTCCCCACCTTCCATTCTCTGCTGTAATATTTTCGAAAGTCTGAACATTAACAGAATTGTTTTATGGGGGGGGGTGAGTGTAGAAGTTTAAAAAAATACTCTTAATAGTCTAGAAGTAAAAAAGAATTACTCTCATATTGACAACTACTTGTGTTATGAAGAGATTTTACTGAAATTTTCCTATATATTTATCTAATTTTTGCCCACCTTCCCCTTTTATTCTTTCCTTCCCGTTCACACTTTATTTTTGCTTGTGTAGATTTCAAAAAATAAGTCTGTCAAAACAGTGCAATCCGAGTTTAAATAGACAGCAAGCGGCATTTCGTCCGGTATGTTCAGTAATATAATTACGCGGAATTAAACCTTGGAATTGCATATTAACTCATAATATGGTTACCACTGATGTTTCTACACGATCACACGTTGTTATTTTCGTGAGTTTTTATTTCAGGAGTAAACTATTCCGTCCCAAACACTACCAGAAAAGCAATCTGAAATGCTTGGAATCAAGACTGTTTGGGGCACACAAACATGGCCGCTAAGCCCGCCCCTTGGCTTCACTCGATTCCTATCAATTTAACAGGGATGCCGACTCCAGTCAATCTAACCATTTTGGGATAGCCATGGAGTTATTATTTGACAGGAGGGAACATGACGTCACAGACTTGAAGCCGACTTACAAATATGGCTGACTCAGATCAGCGCCGCGAAAGGGGCTCTCTCGCTCGCACGGCGCGCGTGTAAAAGTAAATCTCCCTGCCCATGTGTAAAAGTTAATCTCAACGTCTTTAAGCATGCCTGCGTGTTCTGCATACGGGTGCACGAATCGCTGTACGAAAAATGGGATTACTTTGCACATGTACTTAAAATCATTGTGATTGGTTGCTACAGAAAAATATTACTTCATAAAGTATGCAGCCCTTCACAAACTGAAGTAGATATGAAGAATAAAAATAAAAATAAAATATTACTTCATAAAGTATGCAGCCCTTCACAAACTGAAGTAGATATGAGGAAATAAAATAAAAATAAAAATAAAAATATGTAATATTTTTGAAATTCTGAACATTAACAGTGAGTGTAGAAGTTTAAAAAAGTACTCTTAATAGCCTAGAAGTAAAAAAGAATTAAGAACTAAGGGACGTGGTGGCGCAGCGAGTTAATCCGCTGTCGCTGGGCTTTCAACCGCAAGGTTGGGAGTTCGAGACTGCGTGACGGAGTGAGCTCCCGTTGCTTGTCCCAGCTCCTGCCAACCTAGCAGTTCGAAAGCACCTAAAATGCAAGTAGATAAATAGGGACCACTTTGGTGGGAAGGTAACGGCGTTCCGTGCGCTACGGCGTAGAGTCATGCTGGCCACCATGATCGGACAAAAACGCCGGCTCACAGGCTTTGAAACGGAGATGAGCACCGCCCCCTACAGTCGGTCACGACTAGACCATTCGGTCGTGGGGAAACCTTTACCTTTACCTTTTTAAAAAAGAATTACTCTCATATTGACAACTAATTGTGTTATACATTGAGAGATTTTAATGTAATTTTCCTACATATTTATCTAATTTTTGCCCACCCTCCCCTTTTTTTCTTTCCTTCCCGTTCACACTTTATTTCTGCTTGTGTAGATTTCAAAAAATAAGTTTGTCAAAACAGTGCAATCCGAGTTTAAATAGACAGCAAGCGGCATTTCGTCCGGTATGTTCAGTAATATAATTACGTGGAATTAAACCTTGGAATTGCATATTAACTCATAATAAGGTTACCAATGATGTTTCTACACGATCACACGTTGTTATTTTGGTAAGTTTTTACTTCAGGAGTAAACTATTAAGTCCTAAACATTACGCGCTAACCAATCTGAAACGCTTGGAATCAGCATTGTTTTGAGTATAATGACGTCGCCGCTAAGCCCGCCCCCTGGCTTCACTTTGTTCCTATTCACATAATAGGCAGGGCCGGGCCCTGAGAGGAACGCGCAACGAAGCCTCAATGAATTTCAGGTCTGACGCCAAATCCCAGCCAATGGAAAGCCGCCGTCGAGACGGAGCGAGCCAATGGGCAGGGCGCCTGGGAGCGCATGCGAGGCCGCGGAGCAAGTGTAGGGGCGGGGCCAAGGAGCTGGGAATCTTCAATCAGGTAAGGGAGGAGCTTGAAGTACGGCCGCAGCAGCCAACAGGGATGGAGAACCGGGCGAAAGGCGGGGTTTAGGGCCCCTCTCCTCCTCCAAGCTTGCCGGTCAGTCAGGTGGCTCAGGGATGCGCGAGGGGCGTTTCAATCCGTGCCTGAGGCGGCGGCCGAGACAGGGCTGCCGGGCGCTGTCACTCGATGTGCCGCCGCCGGTTCTCTTCGCCGTCCTCGGGCCGTACCTGTTGCCGGCAGCCGCGGCCGAATGAGCAGTAGGCGGCTTCCCCCGCGGGCAGCGCCTCCCGCCCTATGGAGGAGCCGCTCCCTCCGCCGCGTCCATGGAGCCGTCCGCAGTGTGCAGCCCGCGCCGCCGCCGCCCCCCTCACCCGCCGCTGCTGGGGGAGGGCGAGGATGAGGACGAGGGCGCGGCGGCGGCGGCGAGCCCCGACTGGGGGAAGCCGGGAGCGGCCTCGGGCGGCGGCGGCGGCGGCGGCGGCGGCTTCGGCCTCTGGACGGCCGTGTTCGAGTACGAGGCGTGCGCCGAAGACGAGCTGAGCCTGCGCCCGGGCGACGTGGTGCAGGTGCTCTCGCAGGACTCGCAGGTGTCCGGCGACGAGGGCTGGTGGACGGGCCGGATCGAGCAGCGCGTCGGCATCTTCCCCAGCAACTACGTGACCAGCAGCGGCAGCAGCAGCAGCCGCCTCTGCCGCCGGCACCTGGGCCCAGCGGGCGCCGCCGCCGAGTTCCGCTACCCGCAGCCGCCGGCCATCCAGTGTAAGGAGGACGGGACGGGGCTGGGCGGCGGCGGCGGCGGGGTGGGCCGCCCGCTGGGGGGAGCCCCGGTGGTCGGCATCGTGGGAGGCTGTCCCTCTGTAGTCTTCTCTCGTGTCCGCCTCGGTGCAAAGGCCCGCAGGGAGGACCCTTCTGCCGCCCGCCCCCTCCTCATGCTCAGCCTGCCTCGTGTTGAGAGCGGGGCTCGCCTTGCATCGGTTCCTCCCTTTGTGCGGGCCAAATGCTGCTGGATGAAGCGGGATTTCCAACCAGGTTTTGCTATATAATATTCTTGCCTACGGGCTGAAAGGACAGGCGGCAGACGGGTCCTTTGCAAGGGAGCGAAGGAGGGGGCGTGGCATTGGGGGGTTGGCCATGTTTACCCTGCCGCTGTCTCTTTTCCTTATATTAACCTTGATCTCGGCAGCAGTGAAGAGCTCTGGGAAGCGTTGTAAGCTCTTCCTTCCCTCCCACCCTTTCTCCTCTGGGCTCCTTGACAAGCTCATGCCAAGCTGCTTCAGGTCAAATGAATGTTATTCTAATGGCATTTTCCCCGAACCTAACTGCTGTTGGATTAAAGAGCTGAAAGCCATACTGGCTGCCTCGATGATGTTAACGTGCGTTTCAGTTTACTGGCAATAGCTTACCGCCGTTTTCTCATAATCAAGAAGTTTTATCTTGTCACTTGGTGGGTATTGATTGGTGTGCAGAACGTAAATACTATGTCTGGAAGAACACACTTTCTCTTACCTTTCCACCTGACTGTTGCCTGTTTTTTTAATCTGCCCCCATTTCTCTTTATCCATTGTGTGTGCTTATTTTTAGATCCGTAGATCTGATTTGCTCCTCATTCTT
Organism: Lerista edwardsae; assembly: GCA_029204185.1. Lineage (NCBI taxonomy): Eukaryota > Metazoa > Chordata > Lepidosauria > Squamata > Scincidae > Lerista > Lerista edwardsae. Next base: position 18,281,611 of record JAJKFI010000007.1, on the reverse strand, counting down.
ACTGACTTTTTAAATAGTTGAATAGTGAAGGTCATTTATTATGAAGTTAGTTTAAAAAAAATCAATGCCAGTAATAATCAGAAGGTGTAAAGAATATGTTTAGGTGAATTTTAAAATGTGTTGCTTTTTATTATGAACATGCCAAGATGTTGTACCTACTATTGCAGACTTATAGACTCTTATATTTTCAGGCTTTCATTTCTGATGAAAGTGGTTTAAGATAGCTGAGGATAGCCTGTGTTGGTTATTTTTAAAAATCTGGAACCTACCTTGTAACATTTGTATGCTGAAGGGTGAGAAGTACGTTAAGTACAAAAAATGTAGTTTATTTTCCAGTACTTAAAAGTTTGTTGTCTGAGACCGGGTTATGTAAGCCCCCATTTTAATGCTAAGTATGATTTACCATTGAAGAGATATAGAGATCCACAGTTTCTTATTTCCTTGTATGAGCCCATCAACATTCTGATGTTTCTGAATATTCTGCTGTTTCATGGCCAAAACCAAAATGTTTGTGAATAACTATAAGGCTTAGTGTCTCTTCTGGAATTAGTTCCTGCCAAGGTCTGGTGGATGACCAGATCCATCACACAAATGCTTGTGTAGAAAGAGATAGTGTATAAAAGTGTTGGGATGTATAACTTCCCCTCCAAAGGGAGTACCGAAAGAAGGAACTACATCATGTACTACTTCCTTTTATTCTAATATGACCCTGTTCCAGGGAAAGGAGCAAAGTGCTTTTCTTTCAGCACCCTTCCCCACCACACACACTGTGGGATGAACATGTATGCACAGTTTCACATTGGGGATCCGGAAGAGCAGGGAATTATACTGTGCTGCTGTATGCCAAGCTGTATGTGAGATACTGTCTTTGTTCTGTCTTAAAGGGCCAGTAGCTATTAAAGTGGGAAATGGCCATACATACAGCCTTATATGGTATTACACAGGACCTTCTCTTTTGAGTTGCACCTGCAGACCATTCAGTGCTTCCTTGTGTTAATGTTGAGCAGGCTACATAGTTTCACCTTTCATTTGAAGATGAGAGGCCTTGTGTAGTTAACCTCTTGGACACTTGCCTGGGAGTAATTCTTGCTTGTTTCAGTGAAGAGTATATTACAAGGCTGTAATACCTATTTTAAACATGCTTAATTTCTTCGTACCTTGACCTGTGTTTTCTAATATATTTGGTGCAATCTAATCCTGAGGAGGATTGAGGCTCAAGACTAAAGTGAGATACTTGAAGCCTTTATTGTAAGGGAGTGAAATTTATAAGGTTGTAAACATCTGTAATAGTGTGGAAATGAAGGTGGAATCCTCAGCTTGTAGTTTCCATCCTTTTTAAACTACTTGATTGGATTAATAAGAGCCTTAATTTTTTCTTAAAGAATAGCTGGTCCTTTGTCATGCATCAGTTGCTGGAAGGCTCTTGGTATACAAAAATGACCAGTTTTGTACCTTTTATAAAAAGGTATGTGGAATGAATGTGTAAAATACTGCTATTTAGCTGCATGTAGGGACCTTCGAGAAGAAAGTTTTAATGAAAGGAGCTGTCCATTCAGCACCTTCTGATTCAGAACCTCAGTTTCTCACTAATAGCCAAGAAGATGACCAGGGATTTAGTGCATGCCTTGTGGTATGTTATATGGAGGGGTGATTGGTTTTAATAATGTTTTCCACATGGCTTTGTTGGCTTATTTGAGAACTCACTTAAAGAACTCGCTTCTCTTCAAATTACTTAAAAAACATTTGTAGATATAACTTTGTGCATGTGTAATTGTATAAGTACTTGTAAGAACAAAATTAGTATTCTAGATCATGTCGTAATACGCATAACCATGATTTTTCCCCACTATAAAAGTGTATAAGAAAAATGATGTAACTTAAAATTTAGCTGCTTAGAGTAGTTCCTGATATTGGTACATAATTTCCTGTTTTTCTTTAAACACAAAGTTCCTGTATGAAGCTCAGGACTCTGCTTTTTGTGGCTTCAGTGAGATGATTGTTTGAATGGACTTATTTTCAGTGCTATTAGCCATGCATCTGAAGAAGCTGAAAACTATTCAGGTTGTCATTCCCTTGGCATTGTTGATACTTTACATTCATATTGCTGGATATAAGAACAGTGTTAAATCAGATCTGCTCTCCAGTTTGGTTGCATTATTTTTTTGTTCTCTAGCTCTGTTGCATTATTTTTTATCAACCTTTACGACTACTTATTGCATTGTCCTGACATTCCCATAGATGTAATGGAGACACAGTATTCTTCCTTCATATCATCTAAGTGTGCTGATGTAGTTGTGAATATAATATATTGACTATAAATATGCTTTGGGATGAGAATTCCAAAAGAAGATAATCATTTTTTCACCATGTGGTGGCTGAACCAGTTTTTCTGTTGGCAGATGTAATCTTTTCAATCTCTCTGGTGTAATTGATTCCTCCATTGGGGGGGGGGAAGCATTAAAAATTTCAGATGTTGCTATAACATAGTCATTTTGCTGCCTTTAGATTGTTAGCCAGAAGAGAGGAAACTAAGCTCTTGGGTTTCAGTGTTAGAGAGCTAGTTTATCCTTTGTTCAAAGTGAATTTTAAAAGGCATAAATCATATGAGTTCAGCAATATGTTGTACTTGAGCATTTTATAATTTTACCTAATTTCAAAATATTGCCATTTCTGAACTTCAGGTGGTCATGTCATGGCTAGGGATTTGTTAGAATTCTTCACTAGCATCCTGAACATTTTCTTGCAGCATGAATACTATGTTGCAAAATCATTGTGCCGTGAAACATCAGTGACAATTCCAAGAGGCACTTGGCTGAAGAAAGGAAACATTCAAAACATTCTGACCACTTAAAGCATTTGGAATAGGCTATTGGCAGCTTCTGTCATTCTTAAAGTAGACACTAATGAAGAGTAGTAAAGGGATACTTTTGACTTCACCACATTTTTTTAATGGGGATTCTTGCAGTGTACTGTAATCTGGTGTTGTCAGCATATAGTTGCAATTAAATAGTGACATAGTGACAATAGTGACAATAGTGAGCAAACAAAAATGAACTGAAATACTACTTTGTCTTGGCTATAGCTAGGCTGTAAGCTTTATATGTGAAATATGATTTACTGTGCATATTTTATTGGTATATTTGTGAGAAACCTCGTAATAATCTAGGACACTTCCATAATTTAATACAATTTTTCCTTAGAACTTTTGATAGTGAATGGGCTGTACACTTGTGTTCAGAAAGAATGAAATGAATCAGTAAAGTTAAAAATTTGACATTGAATTATGAGTTATATTGTTACTAAATGAGAGCAGGTATCCTGATTAGCAAATTCAGTTCTTTCCTTTTTTTCCCCCCAGTGCTGGAGATTGAATTCTCGGAGCTGGTTCTGGAGGAAATCATTGGCATAGGAGGCTTTGGAAAGGTCTATCGTGCAGTTTGGCTTGGAGAAGAAGTTGCTGTTAAAGCAGCTCGATATGATCCAGATGAAGACATCAGTGAGGCTATTGAGAATGTTCGTCAAGAAGCCAAGCTCTTTGCTATGCTAAAGCACCCTAACATCATTGCCCTTAAAGGTGTATGTTTAAGGGAGCCTAACCTTTGCTTAATCATGGAGTTTGCCCGTGGAGGATCACTAAATAGGGTGCTGTCTGGTAAAAGAATCCCACCAGATGTATTGGTAAACTGGGCTGTCCAGATTGCTGGAGGAATGAACTACCTGCATGATGAAGCCATTGTTCCTATTATTCACCGGGATCTCAAGTCCAGCAACAGTAAGTGGGAATATAGAAGGCACTCAGAATGTTGCATAATATGTGAGAACAATGAAACTAATGGCATGTGACCAGGCTGATAATGTTGATGAAATACTAACTGAAAGATATTCTGACCATGGAAACCTGAAAATAGAAAAGCATTTCTTCTGTTATTTTTACATAGTGGGAATAGGTAGACTGATAGGAAAGGTAGGGGTGTGTGTGTGTGTTAGTTTCGCCTATTCCTGAGGAACAAAATAGAACTGAAAGAAAAGCAGCATCTTCTGTTTAGAATAGAAGTTCCTTTGTCCTGATAAATATTATGGCAACAGATTTTTCCTCTTGCCATCTTTTTTTTTTTTAAAATTTATAATGAAGTTGTAGGCTGTTCTGTCTGGTGGAAAGTAGAAGGGGAACATTGTGAAGTGGATAATTTTCCCTTTTCTCGACACTCCACATCCACTTGACATACTTTGTGCTCATGTCACCAGTCTGCAGCATGCAAAATAACTCTGCTGAGTTAAGATTTTTATGATCTATAAATAATTTTAACCTTGAAGCTAGTTTCATATTTTACTAGTAACAATTGCTTCTATTACTGTGGAGATAGAACAGCCTATAAAGTCCACTTTAACTCAGGGTTGTTCTTCCTGCTGCAAGTCTCAGACTTCCTGAGTTACTTCCCTCTTCTTGGGATATCACTGGGTGTGGCAACAAGAGTGATGCAGGTAAATGAGGTAGTGGGTAGGCCACAACTCAGAGCTATTAAGTCTCTTTTCTCTCACTTGGAATAGTCAATGTCCATCATTAAGATTGTGTTCATAAAAGGCATATTAGCAATTTTATCTCAAAAGCATGTTTTATCTCAAAACTGTTAAAGAAGAGACTAGGCCACTTTAAGTACGTACTTGTTAATCAATCAATAGTATATTATATATATACTGCTTTTCCACACAAAGTTCATAAAGCGGTTTAAAGGCAAATAGTAATAATAAAGTTAAATGGCTCCGTGTCCCCAAAGGACTCACAATCTACAAAAAATGCAGAAACCCACCAGCAACAGCCACTAGAAGAGACACTGCACAGGGGTGAAGAGGGACAATTACTCTCCCCCTGCAAAATATAAGAGGAGCACCACTCGAAAAAGTGCCTCTTGCCCAGTTAGCAGGGGTTAGGTAATGGACCAGAGTGGATGCTAAAAACTGTTTAACACAGCTTTATGGATTTTTAGAAAGCAGTTGGTAGAAAAATTATTTAGCGAGTTCCATGCGCTAAAACATCATGCATCTGATTTTTGAACATTTTCAATACAGAACAGGGCTTACTAGATTACGTTTGGATAGTAACATTATTAACTAATTTGTTTCTTGAACACTGCAAGTGTGGGAGATCTTTTAAAGCAGGTGGGTTAGCTATGAAAGGAGAGAAGCAAACAATAATGAAGCAACGGACAAAATTGGCATAGCTTTGTGGCACTGTAGCTGAAAAGGTTTCCTGTGTGGATAGTGGAGGAGAGAGGAAACTGTTGTTCCGGTTTTCAAGATGGTATGTATGAATGGGAAAGAAGACTATATTTTGGGTAGGAAGGAAATATAGAATACTATGGATTAGGCTTGATGAGTGTTGGGGAGGAACCTGAAAATGTAGTAACTGCTTTAAATACCACAATTTTATCAGGTGCAAAACATGGTTCCATAATACATACCTAGTAAAAAGTATGTAAAAAGTCTCTTGGTCTCCACTTGCCATGTTATGAAAATTCTGTTTGACAAGTAAAATTCTTGGTCTCTTCACAAGAATAAGGGTACTTTGATGGTTGCCTTTAGATTTTATACAAAAAATAGAAGTATGAAATGGATATTGCTGAAACTTCTGTAGCGTGTACAACTTCTAGCAGTGTCCATCTTATATGCCAGTTAAACAGTTGAGGGACGTGCCAGTCAACTGACTAGAAGCAAAGTTAAATGACAGGGGCCAGGGTGCAGCCGACGTGTAACTAGCAAGAATAAACCTCTTAGCAAATCAGTTCTGTCAGTTTCCAGTACAATTAGTGGGAGCTAGCTGTCTAACTATGTTAAATCTCTTTGACCTTGGGAAGAATGTCGCCTTAGCAGTACTTGGGTATTTGCTCTCTATGCTAAGGAAAATTCCTATTTCAAACAGCTTGATTAGATCATATGGCAGTACAGTACTTATGTATGTTCAGGGTTTTTTGCCTCTTAAACTAAGAAAGCTTTTCCTATTGAAACCAATTCTGTCCTTGCAATGGTAATAATCCAGTGTGCAGGATATGGTTGAACTGTATTGGAATTTATGTATGCATTTCCTACCCATACAGTAGGGCTGCAGTACAGTAAGATATTATTCCATATTACACAAAGTGATGGTAGCATACCCAAGTTTGTCCAAGAAGCTGTGGCGTGGTCTTATCTACAGGTTTTCCAAATATATTTATGTTCTTTTTGTCAGAGCAAGGAGGTGGTGGATAAATTTTTCAATCCTTGTTTCATCTCGGCTTTTTTTTCAGTATAGGAATTTTATTCCTGTCTGAAGTTATCAGAAGGTCAGTGCTTCGGTGCATATTTTACTAGGTTGTTGCTTTAACTCATTTTCTATTTATGACTGATCTGTATGTTTGGCAGCAAATAAGGGACCCTGGGATCCTGGTGACTAGCTGCAAAGAAAGTTGCTGGAGAGTTTCTGGAACCAAGTGAACAGGGAGTCATAGAATCGGAGTTGGAAGGGGTGTCCAACTCTCAGAATTGGCAGCAGGAAAATTCTCTCTTGAGTATCACCAAAAGTTGCCTGTCTAGCCTCTGCTTGAAGATGTCAAGCAAGGAAGAACTTGGCACTTCCCTTGGTACTTGGTTGCATTATTGAACTGTTGTTACTGTTAATAATTTCTTCTTGATATCTGACTGGAATTGCCTCTCTGGCAGCTTATTCATTTTATCTAAAGAATTTATATCCCACCTTTCCCATGCCCAAGGCAGCTTAGGCTTAAGCTTATTACATGTAGTTCTTCTCTCTGGGGCTGCTGAGAACAAATGTTTGTCCTCTTCTGTGTGACAGCCCATGAGGTATTCGAAGATAGCTGTCATGTCCCTCCTCAACCTTCTGCAGGATAGACTTCCTGAGATCCCTCAACAGTTCCTCATAGGACTTAATTTCCAGAACCCTGATAATCTCTTTGCACTTCTCTGAATCTGCTCTAGTTTGGCTGCATCCTTCTTAAAATATGGAGCCCAAAACTGGACACTGTAGTCCATGAGCTTTGACCAAGATGGAGTAAGTGGAACCAGTACTACTTGTAACTTGGAAGTGGTGGTTCTGCCAATGTAGCCCAATCATGCATTAACCTTCTTTGAAGCCATTGCTGTGATCCACTGCAAACCAAGATCCCATTCACAGATTGTCCTGCTGATCCAGGTATTGTCCATTCTACACCTGTGCCTTTGGGGTTTTTGCCCTCAGTACAAAACCTTGCATTTGCCTCTTTTGAACTTCATTTTGATTCAGCTCAGTGTTCCAGCAAGGTCCTACTGAATACTACCATTGTTTTCTGCGGTATTAGGGCTTCCTTTTATTCCCTCATCTTTGATCAACATGTTGACAAGAACTGGGCTGAGACTGAGCTCTGGGTACTCAATTTGAAGCTGTCCCACAAGTTGATGAGGAGTCATTGATAAGTGCTCTCTGTTTACACTTGTCTGACCAATTCTGAATCCATCTAATGATATATCATTCTAGCTTGTACTTTACTAAATTGTCCCCGGGGACTTTGCTTGAATGTTTTAGTGAAATTAAGGTAAATGGCATCTGAGGTATTCCCACCATCCGCTAACCTGATAAAAAAGAGATGAGATTTATTTGGTAAGATTTATTTTTGTTAAATCGGTGTTGGCCTCTTGTAATCACAGTATTGATATCCAGATGTGTGCAGACTATTTTATAGTTCTAAAATATTTCTAGTATTGGACTGACTGATGTGTAATTCCCTGGGTACTTCTCCCCCCCTTTTTAAGAATGAAGTAACATTAGCCTATCCCATGAGACCCCCTCCAGTCTTCCAGAATTTCTCAGAGATAATTGATAGGAGTTCTGAGAGTATATCAGCCCTTTTTTAGTACTCTAGAATGTTTATGTCTCTGCAGATCACTCCCCATCACTCTGCAGTGGAAGTGACACTGGCTTCTGGCTGCTTCTGAACATGTAGCTCAGGCTTATAAATAGCCACTTGGCTGGTTCCCTGTAGCAGAGTTGCCATCAGGTGGGGCATACGTATGTGTTGGTAGGGTGGTTATTTAAGCAAATTCTCTTGTGGTCTTATTCGTAAGGCTTTCAAGGCCCATACTTTGTAATACCTCAAGAGAAGATTTAGTTGGTAATTTAGTTTAGTAGACTGTTGTGGACTACATTAATTGGCAGCCAAACACTGAAGCTTAATTCTCATATTAGAAGCTGTAAAGCTAAATGCTTGATATAGAATTACTGTTACTGCCGCAGGTAGCGAGGCCAAATAAATAAGCAGTAACACTTTGCCTTCTGTAAACATTGACAAGGTACTTTAGTAAAATAGTGCTCAGTTCCTATTCTACTGGTTTCTTGGGTCATTAAAAACTGTTCTGATCACCCTGTAAATGTAGTTACTGACTGGGAAATCTTGGATAGTTGGTTGATGCATGAAATTTTATACCTGGACAATATAACTTCATTTTGGATGGTTTCTTGCATAGTATAGGATTATTGTCCAAAGGCTAGAGAAATCCTAGCTTTCCCTGACACACAGACACTTGGTGTTCTGCTGCAGAATTGGGACCCTTCAGCCATCACTCATGGAACTGTTGTTGAAAATCTGGAGCAATTCTGTCAGTAGTGTGTTCTTTAAAACTTACTTTGCAAGGAGAGACAAGATTTAGGTGCTCATCTTGTCAGTTAATTGATGGTACAGTACACAGATCTGAGCACTTTTAGCTAATGTGTTACATCAATAAAAACTTAAGCTTTTACTCTTTGTAAATCAATAGACTACACTGGGAGTAATTTTCTGTTGCAATTGGCAACAGTGGGCAGGACAGGCCATTTACTTGGTGGTGAAAAGTCAAGTTCCTTCAAAACCACCTTTTCCATAAGCCTAACTACATTTAAATGTAGTATAGTCTCTTTACCCTAAGCCAGTGCTTCCCAAACTTGTAGGGACCTTGATGTCCTGCTCCTATTGCAGACTCTCACAGAACCTGGAAGTAAGTGCCAATGCTGCAACAACATGTGATGCAGTGACATCATCCACATTTACTTTCTGGTTGTGCCGGTAAAGGCAATCTAAAAATTGCTGTAAAACCACTTGGAGCACATGTGGGCCCATACTACATCCTGTATGACCCTTGCCAAGTCCAGATGTGTGTATGTGGTGTAACTGCGTATTCTTCCCTATCGAACTTGGTACCCCTCCCCTTCCTCTATCCCTGCATCTGTTTTTTCCCAGATCTTTTCCAGATTTTCCCCCTTCTTCATTGTAAAGTGTCATATGATGGTTTGATTTGAATCAATAATTTTGTCATAGTCCTATTTAAAGAATTTTTATCCTGCCTTTCCACTCTGCCTAGAGACCTCAAGAGCACAATAAACACCAGTACAATAATGAATAAAACAAGTATACCATTTATGACATTACCAGGGGCTGTCTCCCAACTGACAGCCCCCTGGCACCATTAGATGATGTCCTCTCCTGGCCCACTGCCTGCCATCTGGCACACCCAGGGGCCCAGGAGCCATTACCTGAAGCACTCAGAAGCGTTGCTTAGTATCAAGACTGGATTCAACCAACCCCTGGGTTCAGGACACGAGGCACACCAGAGAAATGGAATGCGCACTCTCTTCAGCTCGAAGCAGGCTGGTGCTCTCTACTATTCAACAGTTGGGGGATGGTATTGAACAGGCCAATGCCTCAATTCAAGTCTGGAGTCGCTGCTTTCCTGCTGAACATCACACCATTATAAACAAGTAAACGATAAAAACAAAACATAATATGCTCATTTGGAATATGCAAATGTTTTTGTGTTTTGAATAGTCAATTTTAAGAGTCAAATAGAAGAAAATATTTAAATGTAGTTTTGATATTCAAGTAAAACATTGTTTTGAAATGAAAGATCCAGGCAGATAAACTCATGCAAAAAGATATATGAATTGATGCAGAATCTCATTTTCCTTTAAGAGTTCCTAGCCCTTCCTGAACATGCTGATGCAAGCTAAGCAAAAGATCTTAATATTTGCACACGTGGGGCCAGAATAAACCAAATGCTAATTATGTAATCTGGCTCTGCACTCCCATAATGTAAATAGATGCTCCACGACCCATCCACTTGATGCAGATTTGGACCCCCTTTCCCCTCCTCTGAAGTGTGGTCCTAATCTGTAAAAGGGAAAAAGCAATTGCTCTTTACATTTAAAAAAATCCAAAAACCTACAAAGCCAAATAATGCAATTTTTGTATTTCATTTGGCCTCAATAGGTATCTGTACCTATTGTAAAGAGCCTATTGTACCTAGGGTAAAGAGACTACATATAAATGTAGTTAGGCTTATGGAAAAGGTGGTTTTGAAGAGCTGGTCAAGTGTACATACATACATACATACATCTACTTATTTTATGCATTTTCCTGCTTCTGTTCTTGTATGGCAACAGCAGTGGTGAAAACAGGAAAAGATTACTGTGTCTTGATTTCATCAGTTCAGAATCAGCAATTGTGAACAAGCATGAAGTTCTCAGTGTAACATTTTGAATCTCAGGACTGGAGTGTTCATGTGTTCCACTGGAAAATACTTCACCCAAAAAACTGTCAGCAACAGAATTCCTGACCTGCAACATTTGCAATGAATTCATGATCTTTTAAAAACTTGGTCAGTGTTTGCCAGAACTCTGGTGTTCAGGGTGAGAGAGTGCATGCCCTTTGATACCTTGCTCAATCCTTATTGCCTTCAGTTACCTTCTAACACCTCTCCTTACTTCACTGCTCAAGGCAAACAAGCAAAAACTCATTCTATAAGAACCTTCAAATACATGCTCACTGTTTAGAGATGTATCCATTATCTGGGAGACATGCTAGTTGCCAATTTCATGAAATTTTCTGCATTGTAAGCTTTTGTTCTGACTGAAGTGAAGACCTTTTTCAAAGTTTTATGAACAGAAATACATATTGCAGACAGGACCTAGGAATAATACTTTTCCCCTCTGAGTTTGGTGCCTAGGAATTCTCATGACTGAGGCTTTCCTTAAGATGCTGTATGCCTTATGCTTTGCATTTTCCACAAATACTTCGCAGCCAAATAAAAGTCTCCTTGATATTTTGTGGTGTTGCATTTTTTTTGTAGCAGTAGTATTTTATGGCAGAATTCTGAATTCAAGTTTTACTGCAGTTTTAGTGTACTTTTCCATTATGTGCGCATGATTTATTGCAGTAGGTTGTCCAAAGGGCACATTGTCTAGGCCCCAAAGACAAGCTACCAGAAGTGTTTTATTGCTGTATTACACCAGTCTTAAGTTTTGAATCTTGCAAGTTTGTAATTCCTAGGCAAGCGCTGGCATTACTCTCTGATTGTTCTGTTATCCTTAACCAACTTCTAAGCCAAAATTCTAATGTTGTCTACTCCAATCAGTGTGAGAAATTTTCACCGCCCAGGTCAGTGGCTGCTTTCTTTGTTTCTAACTAAGTCAATCTTTGCTACACTATTTTCTTTCCTGTGCTTCTCACAAACTTTGTCTTAAATACTCTTTATAGTTTCTAAAGGTGAAGAAAATATTACCTTCTGTCCCATAGACATACTCTTTGCTACCATATGCTAACTATGAGTGTTAAACTGGATAAGCTTGACAAGCATGACAGAGCAACATGTTGCAATTATAATTTTGGCAGCAATGCTGAGGGATCTTGGAGGAGGAGGCATGCTTTCTCAAAACCACTTTGATTTTTGCCACACGGTTTCCTGTGAATCTTTCAGATTGCATTCATTCTGCTGACTCCGCAAAAGTGCAGTGAACAGTTTAATGCTTACTAATCTCTGGCAATGTGCTTTAGTAGCTGAACACAGCTCTAGGTGTGGCACGTGAAAAGCAGATAACTTAGTAGCTGAAGTGAAATGGTCGGTTAAAAAGCTGCCAGAGGCTGTCACTTGCGACTTCACTCTGATCCAGCAGTTTTCAACCATTGTGCTGCAACACATAGGCGTGCCATGAATGTTCTGCAGGTGTGCCATGGGAATTTGGGTGAGAGTCATTTATTAGTAGGGCCAGTGGCAGGTTGAGCCCCCCCCCCCACCGGCAGCATGGTGTGCCTTGTCAATTGTCAAAAGCTGGTTGTGAGTCTTGACAATTTTGGCACCTTGCCAGTGTGCCGTGAGATGCAAGAGGTTGAAAATCTCTGCTCTGATATTTCTTTCACAAGATGGATTTCACATGGAGGGTATGTTAAATGAGCTCTGGTTTTGCCATTGAAAATACCTTTGACTGAGCTACACTCATTCAATTATTGTTAAGAATAATATTGTAGTTGCTTGTCTTTTTCCAAGCATGGTTACAGTGGCAGTTCGTTAGTGAACTTGGGGGTTGCTATAGGCCAAAATCTAGAATGGAAGGTAGCTTGAGGGTGGTTTATCTGGTCTGTTTAGTATTTTCAATAAAATCCAATAACATTGAAACATATTTTGCTTGGATAGAAAGGGTAAACTCTTACTGGAGCAGGGATTTCTTTCCATAGTAGTTGCCATGTTGAACATCTGGAAGCTTTCCTTCAAATGCTGTGCCACAAACCAAAGGAAAGGAACATGGATATTACCAGCATTCATAAGTCATGCAAATGTCAGGTTGGTGGTGGTATACAGCGTCATTCGTGCCTCTTGTAATCTTGAGGCTGGATTACAGTAATGTCAGCAAGACTGCCATTGACTATTCTCAAATTGCAGCTGGTTTACAGCTTGGCATTGTGCCTCCTGGCAGAATTGAGTTGCCAGGAACACATTACATCAGTGCTGCAGTGTCTGCATTGGAGTTCTGTGGCTTTCTGGGTACAATTCAAGGCACTGTTTTTGATCTACAAAGCCTAAGTGGCTTGAGCCACTCTCATGGCAGTTGCTAAGATTGATTGAGAGCATCTCTTTGAGTGTGTGTGAATAAGAACATAAGAAGAGCCCTGCTGGATCAGGCCAAAGGCCCATCTAGTCCAGCTTCCTGTATCTCACAGAGGCCCACCAGGCGCCCCAGGGAGGCATGAAACAACAAGATGCTTGCATCCCGTTGCCACTCCCTTGCACCCGGTACCAGTAGCCCACCACCTTTGTAAGGAGGTTGCACAATCCATCATTGCCTATAGCCCACGATGGACCTTTCCTCCAGAAATCTGTCCAATCCCCTCTTAAAGGCATCAAGACCAGATGCCATCACCACCTCCTGTGGCAGGGAGTTCCACAGATTAACTACCCGGTGGGTAAAAAAGTACTTCCTTTTATCTGTTTTAACTCTCCCAACCCTCAGCTTTAGTGGATGCCCCCTGGTTCTGGTGTTTTGAGAGAGGGAAAAGAACATCCCTCTATCGACTTTATCCCTTCCATGCATAATTTTGTATGTCTCAATCATACAAATCCCCCCTCAGGCGCCTTTTTTCTAGACTGAAGAGCCCCAAATGCTGCAGTCTTTCTTCATAAGGGAGGTGCCCCAGCCCCGTAATCATTTTTGTCGCTCTCTTCTGCACCTTTTCCAACTCCACTATGTCCTTTTTGAGATGCGGCGACCAGAACTGGACACAATATTCCAGGTGTGGCCTTACCATCGATTTGTACAATGGCATGATAATATTGGCTGTTTTATTCTCAACCCCTTTTTTAATGACCCCAAGCATGGAATTGGCCTTCTTAATTGCTGACGCACACTGGGTCGATACCTTCATTGAATTGTCCACCAGCACCCCAAGATCTCTCTCCTGAGCTGTCACAGACAGCTCAGAACCCATTAGCCTATAGGTAAAGTTTTGGTTTTTTGCCCCAACGTGCATCACTTTACATTTGTCTATGTTGAAACGCATCTGCCATTTGGCTGCCCATTCCCCCAACTTGGAGAGATCCTTCTGGAGCTCTTCACAATCCTTTCTGGTTTTTACCACCCGGAAAAGTTTTGTGTCATCCGCAAACTTGGCCACCTCGCTGCTTATCCCTGTCTCCAGGTCATTTATGAATAAGTTGAAAAGCACGGGCCCCAAGACAGATCCCTGGGGCACTCCGCTTTTCACCTCTCTCCATTCTGAAAATTGCCCATTGACCCCCACTCTCTGTTTCCTGGCCCTCAACCAATTCTGGATCCATAAGAGGACCTGCCCTCTTATTCCCTGACTGTGAAGTTTCTTCAGCAGTCTTTGGTGGGGGACCGTGTCAAATGCCTTCTGAAAATCCAGGTATATGATATCCACAGGTTCACCCACATCCACGTGCCTGTTGACCTTTTCAAAGAATTCCAAAAGGTTTGTGAGGCAACCCTTACAGAAGCCATGCTGACTTTCCTTTAGCAGTACTTGTTCCTCTACGTGTTTTAGGATTTTATCTTTGATGAGGCTTTCCACCATCTTACCCGGAAAAGACGTTAGGCTGACAGGCCTGTAGTTTCCAGGGTCCCCCCTTCTCCCTTTTTTAAAGATTGGCGTGACATTGGCTATCCTCCAATCCTCTGGTACCATGGCCGTTTGAAGGGACAAGTTGCATACTCTAGTTAAGAGGTCAGCAACTTCGTTCTTCAGTTCATTAATTACTCTTGGGTGTATACCATCTGGGCCTGGTGACTTATTTATATGTAGTTTATCAATTTGATCTAAAACATCTTCTTTATTAACCAATATCTGATTTAATTCCTTCGTTAGGAAGGACTGTTCGGGCTGTGGTATCTGCCCAAGTTCTTCTGCTGTGAAGACGGACGCAAAGAATTCATTCAATTTCTCTGCAATCTCCAAGTCCCCTTTTATCTCCTCTTTCCCTCCCTCACCATCCAACGGGCCAACCGCCTCTCTGGCAGGTTTCCTGCTTCTAACATATTTGAAGAAGCTTTTATTATTCCCTTTTATGTTGCTAGCCATGCGTTCCTCAAACGCTTTCTTGGCCTCCCGTATCACCTTCTTACTTGTCTTTTGCCAGAGTTTATGTTCTTTTTTATTCTCCTCACTGGGGCAAGACTTCCATTTACGGAAGGAAGCTTCTTTGCTCTTTACAGCTTCTCTAACTTTGTCAGCCATGCAGGCACCCTCCTGGACCTTGTCGAACCCTTCTTTCTTTGCGGTATACACTTCCGCTGGGCCTCTACTACTGTTTTTTTAAACAGCCTCCACGCAGCCTGGAGGGATTGGACTCTTTTTACCTTCCCTTTCAATTTCTGTCTAACTAGTCTCCTCATCTGAGGGAAATCTGCCCTTCGAAAGTCAAGGGTTCTTGTGTCAGATTTGCTCTGCACTCTTTCCTGGACATGCATGGCAAAACCAATCGCAGCATGGTCACTGTTCCCCAATGGCTCAGTAACACTTACATCCCTAACTAGGTCCTGAGTACCACACAATATTAAATCCAGAGTCGCCTGTCCTCTGGTCGGCTCCATGACTAGCTGCTCTAAGGCACAGTCATTCAACACATCAAGGAATCCGGTCTCTCTTTCTTGACCAGAGCAGCAGTTGACCCAGTCAATATGAGGATAATTGAAGTCCCCCATGATTACAATCCTGCCTCTCTTGGTCACTGCCCTGATTTGTTTCCTCATTTCAAGGTCACCTTCAAGTTTTTGATTGGGAGGACGATAGCACACCCCCACTATTACATTGCTCTTACGGCCTGGTAGTTTAACCCATAGTGACTCCATGGTGGAGTCCGGCCCACCTTCAGTTTCTACTCTGCTGGATTCTATCCCTTCTTTGATATAGATGGCCACCCCTCCGCCAACACGCCCTTCCCTGTCCCTCCTATAGAGTTTATAGCCTGGGATTACAGTATCCCACTGGTTCTCTGCATTCCATCAGGTTTCCGTTATGCCTACTATATCAATCTTTTCCCTAGCCACCAAACATTCCAATTCCCCCATCTTTGCTCGGAGACTTCGAGCATTCGCATAATAACACCTATATACGGGGTTCTTTAAAGAGGGACTGTTTTTTGATCTCTTTTCCCCTCCTCTCCTTTTACTGGACAAACTGTCACTTACACTCAGCTTAGAAGTTCTATTTCCTACTCCTCCGTTACTCTTTGGTACTCCTCCACCCTCCTCTTCCTGTAGGGATGAGGTGTTCCGAACCGGACGCCACTCGGCTCCTGTCGGCTTTCCCCCAGGGATCAGTTTAAAAGCTGCTCTGCCACCTTCTTAATATTAAGCGCCAGCAGCCTGGTTCCATTTTGGTTCAAGTGAAGCCCGTCCCTCTTGTACAGGCCTGGCTTGTCCCAGAATGTGCCCCAGTGCCTAAAGAATCTAAGCCCTTCGTCCCGACACCACCGTCTCATCCACGCATTGAGACCCCTGATCTCCGCCTGCCTAGCTGGCCCTGCACGTGGAACGGGTAGCACTTCTGAGAACGCTACCTTGGGGGTCCTGGCCTTCAGCGTCCTGCCTAGCAACCTAAATTTGGCTTCCAGGACCTCCCGGCTACATTTCCCCACATCGTTGGTGCCAACATGCACCATGACCGCTACCTCCTCCCCAGCACTCCTAACCAGCCTATCTAGACGAGACGTGATGTCCGCAACCTTCGCACCAGGCAGGCAAGTCACCGTGCGGTCCTCACATCCGTCGCAGACCCCCCTCTCTATATTCCTAACTATAGAATCGCCCACAACAAGGAGACCGCAACCCCCCTCCCGCCGAGGAGCATCCTTAGTGCGACTGGATGCGGGCTCGTTGCTGGAAGAAGGGGTCCCTGCTGGGGGATTGATTCCCTCTGTTCCAAGCTGACGTCCTCCAGCCCTGAGACTCCTTTCCCCAGCAGCTGAGGAGCTGCCCTTCTGAGGGTGGGACGAATCCTGCAAGTCCCCGGATGTCTCACCATGGACCCTCACTGCCTGCCTCTGCTTCTCCAGGTCCGCAACCAAGGCCTCTAGGGAGCAGACGCGTTCCCTGAGTGCCTGGAGCTCCTTGCACCGAGGACACACCCATGACTTATGCCCCAGAGGCATATAGTCATACGTGTGGCACTCGATGCAAAACACTGGATAGCCCCCGCCCAACTGCTGTCTGTCTGCCTCCATCTCTGTGTTTATTTAGGGATGAGCTGCCCTGCTTCTCAGAGAGAGGGCAGAGTCTGGGGCCCTGGCTTCCTCGCCCTGCTGCTTAACTCGCACAGATGCGTAACTCGCTTTTACCTGCACTTGGTCGCGGACGAGGCACTTCGTCGCAGGACAGCACTCGCTGCTCGTGTCCCCACTCGCTGGAGTGTCTGCTATATGTACGTGACTTGTACAAAAAGCAAAGACTTAAGCAAAGCACAATCATACTTGAAGCCTTAGTCTTCATAGTAGACCTAGATCAGTGATGGTGAACCTATGACACGCTTGTCAAAGGTGACCCGCCACAACATTTTCGGTGACATGCCAGCATTCACCAACTACTGAGTTTGTTTTTGTAATGATTTGATGTTTCCTTACACAATGCATAGCCACACATATGATTGGACTATATTTTTTAAATACATGAATATGTAAATAATTGTTTCTCTTTTGTTGGGTGGAGTGTGACACACCAGCAGAGTCAAGTTAAACATTTTTGACACGGCAAACCAACAAGGTTTGCCATCACTAACCTGGATAATGAACGCTTCAGTTCAAAAGTTTGTCTTCTGAAAGTTGGTTTTAAAGTGGTGGGCTAGCACTAAAATTGTATTTTCCATTCTTTTAGTTCTTATGCTCTTATTACCATGCATGAACAAACTGTGAAATTATCTAAAGATTACTAGGTGGTCTGCTGCTCTGTGCCACTTGGTTATATTTTTAAGTTGTTGCTCATTACGTATGGGCAAAGTGCTCCAGAGAGCTGCTTTGGACATGCACAGAAGGACTTCTATCTGTTTCCTACTATACCCGCCTTCCTCCTACAAAGTTTAGTATGGTATTCACATTTTTCCTGGCGGGAGGAGCATTAGGCATAAATTAGATTTTCATTATGTCAACATAATATTTAATGTTTTTTTCTTCCTCTGTTCCAGTATTAATACTTGAGAAGGTGGAAAACGGTGACCTGAGCAACAAGAACCTGAAAATCACAGATTTTGGCTTGGCCAGGGAATGGCACAAGACCACCAAGATGAGTGCAGCGGGAACATATGCCTGGATGGCTCCTGAGGTCATCCGCTCCTCCATGTTCTCTAAAGGCAGCGATGTGTGGAGGTATTTTCAGCTCTAAACGTTCTGGATGACTGACTCTTAAATAGCCAGCCAGGAACTGCAAGTTAACCCTAACCTCTCCTTGAAAGGAGAAGAGAATTGTGGACTTGCACTCCATTTCCTTGTCTTAATGTTGCCTGTCTGCTGTCCTTGGGATTATGAATTCACAACATGTACTGCCCATTTGTTTCCTTCATAATTTGGAATTTCTTTTACGTGGATGCTTCTAAACTTTTAACTGCTTCTTTAGCCTAGACAGGTCTAAATTCTATCAGCCAAACTGATAAAATGCCAAAGTGCTTTTAAGGAAATAACCAGTATCCAAATTACTCCAGATTTCTACTCTCAACTTCTTATCTAGCTATGAAAATGTTACTGTCTTCCTTGTTGGTCTAAGTCACAAATCAGTGGACAAATCAGTGATTCCCTTCAGACTGTGGGTTGCAAATTTGTTTTATTTAAAATCACTTTTATCCCACATTTCCCCTTGTGTATGAAGTGCCCAAGGGGGCTGACATAACCAATTAAAACAATCGGCAAAAGTCCATAAAATGCAGTAAAAACAATGGCAGTGCAAAAGGAGAGACTTGGGTCTTGCGCAGCAAAACCTGTGCAGCAAAAATTTAAAGGTCAAATGAAATAAAACAATGGTTCCCAAAGTCCTACTCAGACGTTGGGCCCGCTGTAAGTAGCTACGGGGGTTGGGGAGGGGGTTTGACGGTGCTGCAGTGATCACGGCACCCAGTGACATTTCAACAGAGCTGGTGGGTTGGGGGGCCTCTGGCAGGGTTGCAGAGGCCCACACCCCCCCCCTCTGCAGGTCTCCCTGAAGCAAAGAAAAGCCTTGGTTTGTGCTCAAAAGCGCACTTCTGGTTTTCATGTGAAATGGCAACACGCAGTGTGTCCCTCAGATCACATCAAGGGACAGTCTCATGTGAGTAGAGGTGAGAATGAACTGGCAGTCAGTGGCCTGATAGTCAAATCATGAGCTCTGTGCGTGTGTGCGCGCGCACACACACGCACACACATACGTGCTCTTTTCTTTACCCTTTCTGAAGTGATTTCCTGTTTTGCCTTAATGGCAAACCCTGACCTGGGGGCCAGGTTCAGCCCTCAGAGAGCCTGTATCCAGCCAACAGCAAGCTTCTGGTCTCCTACCAGCCTCTGGCCCTCCTGACCTGGCTGGCGTGGGCTGCACCCTCCAGGCTGGTGGCGTTCTAAGGGCCAGGGAGTCTCCTGGTCCTCAGAATGCCTCCAGAAGGCCAAAATCTGTCACTTCCTGGTTTTCCCAAAGACCCAGAAATGACATGTTTAGTCCCTCTGAAGGATCTGTCTGATTTCTGAGGGTTGGAAAGGCCTCCTTGGCCCTCAGAACAGGCTCTGGGTTTTTCCATCCTTGTGATCTGCTGGTTCTGAGATATTTACTCCAGTACATTTGTTACATTTGTTAGCTATTCGTGGGGTTGGGGAATGGGAGTCCATTAAAGTGTGTGCTATATTTCTGTGGTGTGTGTTGGAGCTGGGAGGAATCCTGGAACTTTGAGTCCATTCATTCATTCATTAATCTAAGTTCTGTCTCTAATGTATTTATTTAAATTTAATTTTTTCTGGCCCTTGACACCATGCCAGATATTTGATGTGGCCCTCTGACTAAAATGTTTGGAGACCCCTGGCTTATAGAAACAAAAATCCTTCAATCAGCTGTCTGATTGTGCCATTTTCTTCTCTGTGGAAAAACATGATGGGTACATTTTGTGTGTGTACATCTTTATCGGTGTCAGTACATTTGGATTAAATGAACTTGCATCATTAATGGACACCCCTTCCCTCCCTATTAATACATTAAACAAAGGATTCCCCCATATCTGTGGATCCAGTTCTCTGCAAACCTCCTCATCCATTATCTTTGTTTTTCTTTAGTACTGGTTGAAGCACAGGTGTTTCTTGCTTAACTGAAGCATGTGACATGCAGGCAAGCAGCCTGCACGCTAGAGGGACCCAGAAAGAAGGACACACTAGAGCTAACAGAAAGCTTCCTGGTAATATTTGGGAACATTTCTCTGTTAAGGAAGAAATACCTGTGCTTCAACCAAATGAAAAATGAAGGCAGTGGATGTGGGGGGGGGCAGGGGCTTACATACGATTTTCTCATATCTACGGTTTCCATATCCTTGCGGTGGGGCGGAATGGAACCCCTGCAGATAACGGGGGGCGGTGGGGGGGGAGGCAGGGAAGCCTGTAGTCTCAAACTGCTTTTAACTTTCATACCCATCAAATTGAATTGGTTCCTGCCAATCAGTCAATGAAAATGTTACTTGTATTGACTGCTCTACTGATACAGATGGCATATTGGCTAACCAAGAAGTTGTTGGGTTCATATATTTACAATCCTGGATGGGTTTCCTCATAAAAACATGTTGTCTGCATCATTTTTCTAGAATCATTACTCCTGTGGTCATCTTCTGGTAAAAAACGGGCTGTGTCTGGAAGTTGTTACTTGGCCGCTGTTTTTGCTGTTCTGGCACGATCCCAGGGCTAAGAGCCAAGGGCCAAGAGCCCTTTGGCTCTTGCCTCTGGCTGGCCAGAGCCTTATGTACCTGCAGAGAAGGCTGGCAGAGTGTCAGTCCAGGTGTCTCCAATTCAGCCGATCCCTTTTCAGATGCAGTGGAGAAACCACAATTGCCTAGTGCCTGGATGAAACTCTACACATTGTAGCCTCATATGCCGTCTTGTTGTTTTTGACCTAACTGTTGTTTGAAATAAACCACAATTCTCAAGTTTGGGCATAGTGTGAAATTGTGGGCTGTTTCATAGCAGGAATAAAAGCTTTTCCTTTCCCTTCTTCTATAAGGAATACATGAACCTTTGACCCACAGTTGTATGTCTGCATAGTGTGATACCATGTCTTCCTAATTGGTCTGAACTTAGTATATTTGTGTATAGCTTTGTAGACTTGCAATTCATTTTAATTTAAATATCCTATTTTACCCTAAATACTACCTGAGGCGTAACCTGCCCACTCAGTGTTGCTGTGTTTATGTTGCCCTATGTCAGAGAAGACCTCAAAGGTGCAATGGAAGTGGGTTCTTGGCTCAGTGCTTTTCAAGTCTGTTGACTTCCATGGTTTGCCTGATTTAGCTCTTTGAAAACATAACAGTTTCTCTTCCTCAAGAACTTAGAGTAATTTTGGTAGCTTTTAAGGCATCAGTAGTATAATGCTTGCCAAAAATGTTTTCATACTCTCTTAACAGTTATGGTGTGTTGCTTTGGGAACTGCTAACTGGGGAAGTGCCGTTTCGTGGAATTGATGGCCTAGCAGTGGCATATGGTGTTGCTATGAATAAACTTGCCCTTCCTATTCCTTCAACATGTCCAGAACCTTTTGCCAGACTGATGGAAGGTAAGAAATTAGACCTGTCAAAATTTATGCTACAGTGCGTTCTAGGTCGGGGCTGATTTATGAATGAAGGCCATAAATCGCTTTGTTTCTCCAGTTCTGCGGCCAAGACATATCTTACGTTGGCCGCTTTGCTCAGTTTTAGAAGCAGACTTCTGCATAATGTATCCTGTTTGACATCCAGTTGCTGCGTGTGCCCCCCTTTAGCCATTAGGGGGCAGCACTTAGCAAAATAGTGTCAGAAAATTGTCGTAAGTTCACAACGTAATCTCTTTTGCTCTTCACAGTGTACAAATTCCATGTGTCCTTAGCACTGAGAACTTTTTTTTAGTTGAGACATTCACATTCTTCAGCCACTGGCCTACTCTGTTTTGGTTCTGAATTTTGCATGACCGTATCTTTAACCAGTAACGCTCGGAAAGCTCTGCTGTAAGGAAATTGCCAATAACATTTCCAGTTGTCGATAACGCTATTGTATCTTTGCCTATAATGTAATCATAACTTTGGCAGCGCCTCTAAGTTTGGAAACAAATTTTGAGTATTCTCTATTTTCCTCTTCCACTCATTTGCAAGCACAGAAAGGAGCGATGAATGCTCAAAACTCTGCTTCTAAGCCGGAGAAGCAGAGAAGAACCCCTGTCCCACCTCCAGTGGTGGACTTACCATTATCAATGGGGGGGGAACAAATTCCCAGGTGCCGTGCTGACGGAGTGGGGGGTGGCACTTGCTGCTGCACTGCTGTCACTGTTGCCACCTACCCTCCAGAGCCCTCATGATCATGCGTGACTCCCTGCTAGCCTCTGGAAGTGTTCTGAAGGAATCGCAACACTTTCTGTTCTCACATATTGTTCAAAAGTGCTCTGATGTGCGACTGAAGGTTGCGTGAGGCTCTGGCGCTTAAGCTGAGTGTGGGCGGAGCAGGTGGTGGTGCTTGTGGGGACAGTGGTCTGCAGTCCTGGCCCCCCCAGGTAGCAAATGGGCCAGTTGGCAACTGCCCACCTCACCAACCTTCCACCCTCCCCCCATTGCACACTTTGGCAACAGTGAAGGGCTCCTTTCTGCCCCTGCCCCCACCCTTCACAGCACAGGAAGTTTAAAGTGTGCTGCGTGAGTTTTTTCTCTAAGTAGACACAGATAAAGGGGGTAATCTGATGGTAGGCTTTGTAAGGACTGCTTCAATTGCTCTTGGTTTGCCCTCATGGTTTCCTATTCCCCTCCCTTCCCCTGCAGCCATCCTGTACCATCCTCCATGCTCCTGCGCGGGAACCCCAGGCCCTTCTTGAGGGCTTTGGGCTTGGGGAAAGCCTCTCTAGCTTCTGTTCATGCAGTTATGCAACTGAGTGTAAGTTGGGATGCCATCCAAACTTTTTATGTCAATGGCTTAATGGTATGCATTTTGAGTTCCTTGCTATGAAACTAGGATTAGATGACATCATTACTCTCTGGAATACAAATAGTGTTAAAGTTTGTCTTTTATGCTGCAGTGGAGAAATATAGGGCAGCTGTTTCTAAATTTTCTGATCATAAAGTTAAGGACCACCAAAAACAACTTCTAATCTTCACTGAAAGTGCTGTCTAAGCCTATTTAGCCCTCTCACAGCATGACTCTTTCTCTAGTTTTTATTTGTTTCTGTAGTAACTACTCTGGTGGTCTTCACTTAGCTGACAATGCTGATCGTGTCCTTTTGTTCCTGAAAAGATTTTGGGTACTGCAGCAGTTCTCCTTAGTGCAAATACTGACAGTTTCAAGCCTGGGGAAACTAGAAGCCACCTGCCTGGTTATCCTGCTCATGTATTCATGCATATTTCCAGCAACAGCACTTTGTTTCACAGTGCCACATTTTTAGTGCTGATATGAAGAAACCGGGTTTATGCCGCCTTGTGATGCCTCTCTGGCATTCACTGCCAGTCATGGTCAGCAACAGGGAATAAAGGAGTAGGCGCATTGGCTCTAGAGTAAATCTCTTGTAATTTTTTGGAACCCATCTCAAACATTGTTTTGCCCAAACAGATGGGTATTAATATTCATATCAGTGGTCCCTGATGCAGGAAAAGACGGCTGAATTGAGGGACGCCAAACAGAAGCCCAAACCCGCGGGACCCTTAATTTCAAGTATTTGCATGGATCATTAATGGTTCTGTTCTGAGTTGGGTAACTCTTGGCTAGATGAGCAGCAGCTCCTGTGCTATGGCATCGCACTGTTTAGCTCGAAATGAAAGGGAGGTAAGCCAAGAGAACTCAGGGCCTGGCTCTCAGTCAACCCCTTGATGTGCAGCGAAGTAGAAATATAAGCAAGCCAAAGAGCTTCTGGCCTCATTCAGACATAACAATGGTTTTTGTTATCCACACGAAGTGCAATGAGCAAAATTCTATACAAAGCTTGCATTTTGTGCTCATTCATAACCATAACTTGGTAGACAGATACTTATTTGCTTGTTTACTGCCAGTCTATGCAGCTTATGTGCTTTAAAATTGATTACACACTGAAGAAAAACCATTTTTACATGATTTGGCAGTGGGATAGAAATGTCAAAATATGACGTGTGGTGTTTTTGGCTAGTTTTGTTCAGAGACTTTGGAGTGTGGGGCGAGGAATTGTCCAGCATGACCTGCGGGTTTTAAAGTTTTAATTATTGCTTTTGAAGTCTGTGGAGGGGCCTGTTTGGGAAATGCAGCACTGGGGGAAGAAGCCCCCTGCTTGTTTTGAAAAACTTAAATGGCCTGTTTGGTGGTGGGGGTTTCTATTCACAGGCTCCCATATGAATTTCATTTGGCCTTAAAACTGAACTAGAAAGATTTATTTCGACTCTGCAGTTAAGTACAAATGTGAAGGGTATGCATATTCCCATATGTGTGTAAACACTCGCACTACTACATGGTATGCAGTACAAGTGGTGTTGTCCAGTAAGCCTGACGTCTGAGTGATAGTGCATTATGCAGCTTTGTCTGCAGAAAATGTTTATTCAGCCGTGCCCTTGTCCATGCTATCAGGAGGGTTGTGCTACTTCCATATTTATTTATTATTTTAGCGCATCAGGTTCAAAAAGCCCCAGCACTTCAGGCCTTCCCTCTCAATGACAACCTCTAGCCACTCAAAACTGCCCCTGAAGATGCGGGGGGACAGGACTCTGGGACAGCTTGTCCCACCATACAGGGTGAGGGGCTGCAGTAAGAAATGGCAGTTGGTTTTTCAAGAGCAACAACAAAAGGGCCATTGGATTTTGGTCTTAGTCTTTAGTCTAAATCAGTGGTTCTCAGATTTTTTAGCACCAGGACCCACTTTTTAGAATGACAATCTTTCTCTTCCTGAGAAAGCAGCAATAAGTTGGGTTATTTCTCAGCCATTTTCCAATAGCGAAGTGAATCTGAAAGGAAAAAGCCTATTTACAACCTTGACACAAGCAAAACAACCACACAGCCCCCCCCTTTCCAGCATCCCATCTTCCCTTATTTTCAATATGACTTCTTGTGCTTC
This sequence comes from Lerista edwardsae, assembly GCA_029204185.1. Lineage (NCBI taxonomy): Eukaryota > Metazoa > Chordata > Lepidosauria > Squamata > Scincidae > Lerista > Lerista edwardsae. Next base: position 18,256,600 of record JAJKFI010000007.1, on the reverse strand, counting down.
GCAACCCAACTGAAAGTGGCTTGTGACCCACTGGAGGGTCCTGACCCACAGTTTGGCAACTGTTGGTTTAAATATTATTCTTTCTGTTTGACAGCAAGATGCATAGTTGGCACTGATAACTTCAGCTAACTATTGACCACACTAATGTGCGGCTTGTGCTTTGAGATAACTTGGTGTTGTAGACGTCTATGAAAACAAATGTGGATCTCAACACCAAATTTTTCCCAAGCAAGAAGAGCAAATTGGCAAAGGGACCAACCATGAACCAAAGGAAATTAGATACTGCCATTTGTTACCGGCCTGTGTATGGTCTTATGTCTTCTGATATAGAATCTCACCTATCTTCTATCCTGTTCAGATTGCTGGAACACGGACCCACATTTAAGACCATCGTTTGCCAAAATTCTGAACCAGCTAACCAACATAGAGGAGTCTGGTTTCTTTGAAATGCCAAAGGATTCCTTCCATTCCCTGCAAGAAGATTGGAAACTGGAGATCCAGGAGATGTTTGACCAACTCAGAGCCAAAGAAAAGGCAAGTGCTTTCCACAAAAATGTTCTGAGATTTGCAACTTGAATGGGTATTTTTAAAAGCTTGTGTACTGCCTTTCTCCTGCAAGATCTGAGACAGAGCACAACAAAATAATATAGAACAGTAGCATTTCACTTCCCAGCGAAATAAGGAAAATAGCTTGTCTTGTCTACACATTGCATTGTCTTGTTGTTGTCGTCCCAGTTCAACTCCTTTCTCCCTCCCAATTTCTCTCAACCGGTTTGAATTATTGTATATTAAGCTAGCGGGAAACCAGAAAGGGTGGCTTGCATACTACACAGCCCTGGTTCTCCAACTTTTTAGAGGTCCTGGAGGCTGCTGCCTGACTTGCAAATGCCAAGGGTTGTGGCTATAATGTTTATTGGGCAGCAGTGCTCCCCCTAAGAGTTAAGCAGCTTGTTTAACCCTTGATGCAAATAGTCTAATCTTCCTGTCAGTTTCGTGAATCACCAAAAGATGAGTCATGGACCATTGTTGGGTCCTGAGAACTGCTGCCATACGGGGAAATTTAGTCCCTTTTCTTTGCAATTAAGAAGAAAAGGAATATGCAGTTTTGTCAAAAGAAAAAGCAAGTTTACAGTTGACCTACAGGTGACCTTATAGCCCTTGTCATAATCACAATAGAAATCGTGCATTCTGGGTCTGTGTGCATGGATATTTAGGTGGAAGGTACAAGTGGGCCAAATAGCATTGATGATCCCTGTTGAGAGCTGGAAGTGATGTTACTAAGGCAGAACTGAAGACATTAAGCAGATAGTGGCCAGAAATGCATCTTTTCTCACTTAGAAAACAAAATAGATAAATCTTGATCATATTTTCAGTATATGGGAAAGCTCTTATATAGAACCAGGACACTGTGCAAGGTTGTTACATGAAGCAAGTTTCCTCTGTTCCACAGTTGTTTGTCCTAGCAGAAGACATTGCAATACTTCTTGCACAAGCTCATAGATGTACCTGAAAAGTTCCTCTTTAGCTAATAGTTGTTGCAATACTGTATTGTGTTCAGCTGCTACTAAACAACTTCATGCAATTAGCTGTGAAATTCACCCAAGTGACTATAGAATTGGGCAGCTTAGCTTAATGGATCAGAATGAAAACATATATGGGAAAATAGTAAAAATTTGTCAGGATCCCTTTGTCGGGAACAATCAAAAAAGATTTCGTTGTAAATAGAAAGGCAATAGTTACAGTGACAGAATTAAAGCAAAAGGGTAGTCGTTTGCATTAAAAACTAAGTTTATTAGATTTGTGAAAGCTAATGAATCTGTAAAACTAATAGATGACAATCAGCCCCTCAATCTTCCTCATACTCGGAGGAAGGCCAAAGCAGTATGTGAATAATAACGAATGAATTGCTCCACATTTTCTACTCTCTTCTTCCTTTTGAAGGTTTGAATTTTGGCCACTGACAGAAGTAGATTGTTGACCCAGTGTTAGGTTTGAAGCTTTTATTTACAGGGATACTTGTGGGGTACTGTTATGGAGATAACAGTGGGATAAAAATCCAGTTAATACTGAAAAGCAATATGCTTAATTTGAACATATTTTTAAATAAGATTGATGCACTCTACTGACCTCCCTGGATATCCAGCTATTCTACGTAGATAAACAAGCTTGCCCAGAGAGCTGCAGTGCTGGGAATGGAGTTGGTGTAGACACGCTTCTGCATTTTCATTCCATGCCTTTTAAAAGTTTTAAAGAGTGGTGATGCCTCTTTAGTTTTAAAGAGTGGTGCATCAGTAGTAGAGATTAAACATCAGTGACTTCACTGCAGTTGGGCGGCAGCTACTTTGCCACTACAGTTTTTAGACAAGTCTCTGAGCTACTTGCACATCAGACACTTGAGTCAGGATTTTGTCTGGCATCCTTTATAGGAGCTGCGAACCTGGGAAGAGGAGCTAACACGAGCAGCTGTCCAACAGAAGAACCACGAGGAGCTGTTGCGACGGAGGGAGCAAGAGCTGGCAGAGCGAGAGATTGACATCTTGGAGAGGGAACTCAATATAATCATCCACCAACTGTGCCAGGAGAAGCCCCTTGTGAAAAAACGCATGGGCAAGTTCAGGAAGAACCGGCTCAAGTTGAAAGATGGCAACCGCATCAGTCTCCCTTCTGGTGGGTTCCAGTGCAGTTGGGATGAAAAGGGAACCCTCTCTTTCACACAAGCATTCAGTGTTATACAGACAGAGGGATGGTGTGTGTGTGTGTGTGTGTGTGAGAGAGAGAGAGAGAGCGAGCGCATGAATAGTCTATTGTTATTATTGTTATTGTTATTGTGGCATATCGTGCCATTGTAGAAATTGATGGTAAGGCCACATCTGGAGTAGTGCATACAGTTCTGGTCACCACATCTCAAAGGACATAGTGAAACTGGAAAAGGTACAGAGGAGAGCGTCGAAAGGTTTACGGGGCTGGGCACCTCCCTTATGAGTAAAGGCTTGGGGGGGGGGCTCTTCAATCTAGAACAGCGTTTCTCAAACTTGCAGGAAGTTCAAGAAGCGACGCAAGTCTGGGGTGCACGAGGAAGATGATGACACAATTGGAATGATTGCCCTGCTGCCAGGTTAGGTGGGGGCTTTATTTACCCCTGTCTGCAGCAGAGAGCCATGCAGAGCCCTCTGTGGGGCTCCCCGTGCTTCAAACATTGAAACATTGCAATTACAACCCCAGTTTTGCTATCACAACCCATAAGTGGGCTGAGATGGCAGTTTTTCAATCTTTTGAGGCACAGGGAAGTGTTTAGGAATTGAACTAAAGATGTGTAGGTGCATTATTTGCATTGGACTTTGGAATGTATTTAGGAAATGGTACAAGTTTATACAATTAACCAGCACCGCCATAAGCATATGTTTGACCTATACTAGGCTAGGTTGTCTGAGTGAAACTGCATTCATATTTGATCACTTAATGGGGGGGGGAATCTCCCTGTGGATTAAAATGGAAATATAATTATTATACTTTTGGTGAGCAATTAACTGAGAGAATGAATGTTTTTCCTTGTGTCTTAATGAAGTAATGCTAATGAATGTATTTATCAAGTTTTATTTTAACAGATTTCCAGCATAAATTCACAGTGCAGGCGTCTCCCACCATGGATAAAAGGAAGAGTTTGTTCAGTAGCTGCTCCAGCCCTCCTGTCAGTCCTACCATCGTCCCCAGGCTCAGAGCCATCCAATGTAAGCAAACTGAACGTTGCAATAAAGGGGTGTGGATGTCTGGCCAACTACTGATAGGATTACATAGTGCATCCTACAAGAGGGCTTCTGGTGCAGGAATGTTGTATATCTTGTTACCATGGTTGCCACACCTATGAAGCTGTGTGCAGTGGAATCTTATGCTAAATGGGCTGGGTGGACGGATGCGAGGAGTGAAAGAGTACTTGCTTTTCTGTTCCCGCATCTGGCCTGTTTTGAATAAGCAGCAGGCATGGTGGTGGTGCGGCTCAAATGTATGCCCTAATGTAGTGGTATTCAAACTTTTTAGACCGGGATCCACTTTTTAGAATGGCAGTTGTGTTGGGACCCGCCGGAAGTGATGTCATTAACCTGGAAGTGATGTTGTGGCAGGAAGTGACATCATCAAGTAGGAAATGCTGTCATTGTAACATAATCAAATGACACTCCTGAAATGCGAATTGGCACTTTCCATTTTTCTTAAGTATCCCTTGCTTCAATGCACACCTTTTTAAATAAAGAAAAACGGAGATCCCTCCTACAGAGAGACTTCACCCAGCAGCAGAGCTAATTTTTCCATTGCAGGGGTGGAAGTGAGAGTGAAGATATAGCTACGATCTAAGCTTGTAACCCCTTTTCAGTTTTAAAAACAACAACCTTGGGTTGCAGCTATACAAAGTACCTACTACAAAAGTGCAGCATGAAGGCGTATTTGTGTTCTGTAACTTTCTCCCCTCCCTGCTCCCATAGTAACACCAAGTGAAAGCATCAAAACCTGGGGCCGCAACTCAGTATTCCAGAAGGAGGAGGATGGAGAAGAAGAGAAGAGAGGCATGAAGAAGAAAGGACGCACGTGGGGACCAAGTTCACCTGGCCAGAAAGAGTTTGCAACAGGCGAGGATGGGTAAGATGTAGGCTCTGAACAGATTGATTGCAAGATTCCAAAGCTGCTCTGAGTAAAGTTTCTGCTGCTAAGATGCTTCTAGTGGTCTTTTCAAACATTTAATCTTAAGTTTTCTGTCTATTTGGCTTCTAGGTATAAAATCACCCTAAAGTTTCTTTTTCTGTATGGCCATGTTGGCATGATGGTAGAGGTAGATGCGGCTATACAAGGGAAACTTAACTCTGTTTGGGTGACCACATCTTCATGTGAAAGTATTGTCCTTCTCCCTCCTGCCTGCCCCACTTTTGTCAGATGCTTCTGTAACTTGTAATGCCGAGCCTTTACTAGGCTAGCCATAAGTTTCAAGAAATTTTGGAGCATCCTTTTCCAAAATGGAGAGTGGGCAAGTGTCACTAGTAGTGTCAGCTACCATATGCAGTGATGCTTGCACTATTTGCATACAACTGTAGCAGTGCTTCGTGTTTCTGGAAGCTGGTTATTTTTGGGGAGGGGATTACCTTCCTTCCTTGAAGGAAAGTGTGTGGATTGCAGACTTAATGTGAAATGAACTTTTACAGAAGACAGATACTGTAGGAACAAGCATGGAAACTCTTTCCTCTTTAAACCAGAGTGTAAGAATTGCGATAGCTCAGTGTTAACAGCTTTCAGCTTACTGTACTTCTCTTCATTTATTCAAAAATATATGCCCTGTGATGCAGCTCACAAGACTGTCTTCTCTGGGAGTATAACTTTCAAATTAAGTATAGAATCCTGGTGTAAATGTGTTCCCCAAATAATAGGTGAAGACTGAAGCCTTGTAGATCATGTGCTGTACAAAGTGAAGGATGGCCTTCTATTGCCCTCTAGTGGCTTCTCTGGCTTGCTACAATCATTGTGGTCTACTGAGAGTAGAGAAAGTGTCAAAATTGTTTTTTTTCCATTGTATAAAGCAAGTTGTAAAACTTGTTCAGATTGGAGAAGCATCTGAAATTGACCCAATTTTCATTATTAAACTGAGACTTTCTTGTGCCAGTGTATTTGCATCCTCTGAATTATTTTTATAGATGAAATTGCTTACAAAGGCAAAATAAAATAGAAATTGTGTTCTGTCTCGTCACAAAAGGCAACTCGGTATCTAATCTTCAAAACAAAGGTGAAAGCTAGTCACATTGTTTTTCTGTTTATGGTAGTTGTCCTCTGAATGCTGGTACACTCCTGTAGCTGAGTAGTGGGAACAAGTGCAGGCCACTACCAATTTTAGCTTTTATATTTTTTTGAAGTAGGCATATCAACCTCACAATTTCTAGAAACCTCTTCTTATTTTCTCTTCTAGTCTGAAGTCCCTGGTAGATGGCTACAAACAGTGGTCATCCAGTGCTCCAAACCTGGGAAAGATTCAAAGAACAGCAGTCCCCTTGCCAGGATTTACAAGCCTAGCAGAGATGGGTAGAGTATCTATGAAATGAATTCCTTTCTGTCTCCTCCACTTTGAAAACCCCCAAGGCTAGGTGCAAGGCTCACCCAGGATGATTTAAAAAATTGTATTTGTGAAGTGATGGGAGTACACTACAGGTAGGCCCACTTTATGTGGGTTCTGCCTCCGTGGATCTCATTATGTGTGGGTGGCCTCCCCAGTCCTCAGAAAACCCTCCAGACCCAACCAGTGTTCTGCTCTGCTCCCGTACGGTTTGGAGGGCTGGTGAGCTTGAAAAACATGAATTTGAATGCCTGTGGTTTTCATTATCCACAGGGGTTCCTGGACTGGAACCCCTGCAGATAATGAGGGCCCCCTGTATAATGTGCAGTTGCCAGGTTTTTGGGTTTTTTTGCATTTTCTATACTTCAATATATGTTTGCTCAGCTCGGTGGCTGCTTTTCTGAATGTGTGTGTGTGCTGCCTTCCTAGAGGTGTTAGTCGCTTCCTTCCGTTTTTATGTAGAAAAGATCCTCTCTCGCTCGCTCGCTCGCTCGCTCGCTCGCTCGCTAGGCTGACGGTAGATTTCCTTGGAAGCATGTTTGCCTGGCTACATGAAAGGCATTCATTTGTTCTGCCAATGCATTATTTCCAGTGCAAGTTGAATGAAAGTTAAAGTCGTTATGTAACACAGTCATGTTTAATGTACATACCCAGGTATGTAATGTACATACCCAGGTATGTAATACACTCTTGCATCCTTTGGGATTGTAGTTCGCTTAAAAAAAATCATCATAGATGAGATTGACAGGCACTGACATTCTTTTGAATTCCTAAAAGTTAAAGGTAGTTGTTTGCAAGCCTTGTTTGGGTCAAGGAAAGGAGCTTCCACTGTGTTTAGAATGCAAACAGGTTCCTGTGGTAGGTCCATTTCTTTGTGGCATGCATGATCATAAAGAACACTTCTCTCTGTTTGCAGACAACGAAGACAGTGATTCCTTCAAAAACAGAGAGAGCAAAGTGCAGCAATCACCTGGGTCGAACCAGTCATACCTCTGCATCCCATTCCAGAAGACCGAGGATTCGGATGGCCAGTCAGGTGATGCCAATGAGGAGCCCACTCCTGTGAACTCTGCCACAAGCACCCCTCAACTCACCCCCACCAACAGCCTGAAGCGTGGGGGCTCCCAGCACAAACGGTGTGAGCTGGCTCTCCTGGGCTGTGGGGCTGTGCTAGCTGCCACTGGCCTAGGCTTTGATCTCTTAGAAGCAGGCAAGTGCCTGCTGCTAACTCAGGATGAACTGGATGCCCCCAAGGAGGAGAAGAAGAAGCGTGACAGTATCTTCCAGAGAGCTGGGCTCTCTCGTCGGAGTACCAGCCCACCTTCAAGGAAGCTCTTCAAGAAGGAGGAGCCCCCGTTGCTGAGCGAGCCGTCCAACTCCCTGACTCTGCTCTCCTTGTCTTCCATTTCTGAATGTAACTCCACCCGTTCCCTGCTGCGCTCGGACAGTGATGAGATTGTGGTGTATGAAATGCCTGCCAGCCCCGAGGCCGTGAAGGCTCCCTTGCCAGTGGTCAGCAATCCACTGGTTAATATCCGCGTTGAGAGGTTCAAGCGGAATCCCAACCAGTCCTTGACCCCCACCCATGTGACTCTTTCTTCTGAGGTCCAGAAAGGCAGACACAGGCGCACCCCCTCAGATGGTGCCATAAAAGTGGCTGGTCTGCTTGCCAATGGAAGCCCTTCAAATAATTCTCCTACGGGAATGTTGGGAGCAGGTACGTTACCCTTTTCCATCCCTATAGCCCATTGACTCAAGACCGAAGGACTTGACTCCTAGATTGTTACCTGTATTTGCAGCAAAACATGCAGGTGGTAACTCTGAGATAAAATTGATGCAAGGCAGTGCCTGAAATACATTAAACTACACATAATATGCACTTCTATGCTTTGAGGATGGGTCTGCCCTCTTGTGGGTGGTGTGAGCTGCAGAGGAGAAAATCCCCCTTTGTACAGAAGCAAGGAAGACTACTATTATCTGGTCTCTCCTGGTCTTTCCTCGTACCTTTCCACTGCCTTCTCGGTTTGTGGCTGTGGCCTCCTTTCCTCCTGCTTTATTTTTCACCTTGCCACATGTTACTGTAAACTTTCCCGTCCCCCTCCCATCCCTCTCCTAGTGTGCTTAGCTGCGAACCACTCCAGATCCTCCTGAAATGCCCGTAGCATTTCCACTCATAGCATTTCCACTATTGCCACTCTGGTAATGGCTTCCCTTTCTTCCTCCAATATCTGGTAAATGTAATCACTTCCAATTTGGCATTGGAAATGATGTGCTCTCTTCATATTTTGCTGAATGTGCATGAATTTGACTCCCACGGTGTTTCAGCCCCTTGGAAAATGCATAGAACAATGGATCTCCTCTCTTGGTCATCTTTAGCTACTTTCAAAGGAACTATTTAAATATTTGAATCATGTAGCCCAAATAGCTGCTACAAAACTCCTGATGTGCTCATCTCCCCTTCTGTGCCCATTAGGTAATTGCTGGCAAGGGTATAGATGTGCTTGGCTAGATTCATTTCCAGCACAGATTTTGACTCTAGGCAAAGTTGTAGAAAGAACATCTATGCGTCTTGTGTTCCACATCACAGTGAGCTGGTGCATGGACATCTTAATTGGAGGATCTGATTGACTACAGCATTTAATTTATAGGGCTATAAATAGTGGGTATCATCCTGACTAGCACTTTTGCCATTAGGAGCACTGAATGTGAACTGAAGGAGTGTTTTGCTCGTGCAAGGAATCCTTGCATGCATTAAAAAAAACATCAGGTATGGGCAGCATGCTCCTTTACTGCTCCTTTACTGGTGCCCATCCCCTCCTATACTTGGCAGCTATTTTATATTTTAAGGGGAAAGGAAGGAAGAGGAGGCAGCCCTGAACCCCCATTGCCCACAGAATAATTGCTGTGATGTCACCACAATAACTTCCGGATCTAAAAACCTCAAATGTGATTACACTTGAGGTTTTTCACTTTGCAGATTAATCCTTGAAATCCATCAACTAGCTAATTCAACTCCAGATAATGTGTTAGTTTAAGAAAAAAAAAAACACTGGTTCATGTCAAGTAATGTCTCATCTTTTGGAATTACTTCACTTCTACCACCCTACCCCATGCATTTCTAAACAGTTCTTACTGTAGCAAATGCCAGACAACTGGCAGGTGTGACTGCTGTGGAGACACTGAACCACCCATGAGAATTGACCAGCCACCAGCATAAATTCCTCCATTGTTTCAAGGAGAAAAAACAACTCTTCAGTACTGCCCTGCGGAACAGGAGCTATTACAGCTTGAGGCTGTTCCCTTTGGTTTTTCTTGAATTGCAAAATTCTATCTGAAACGGAGTCTTTGAGCACAAATCATTTTCTAATGATACATTCTAAACGTTGACTTGATATGTGTGCAGAAGCTTGAGAAAATAATACCTATGGATAGGGTTGGGTTTTTTTCTTAAACACAAAGCAATGCCTTTTGGGGGTTAAAATACTTGAATAAAAACTCATAACACTGCAAATTGCTATTTTAATCAATAAATTTTGTAAAACAAATCACAAAAAACACACACCCCTATCTATGGAGAAAAGCTTCAGAATCTTCTCTGGCCTTATGATCTATTAGTCAGTAGCAGACAGAGGTGACTTGGTGGAACTGGAATTGCAAGCCAGCTCAATGCTATTAACAAGGTCTAATAAATATGAATTTTTTAGAAATCTCTGTACAGTTCTGTAGTGGTGAGGCAAATTGGCCTTATAGAATTAATGTTCTGTGGTATTGTAGGAGGTGAATGTGGAGGTGCTCTGCTTATGGCTGTGTTCAGTCTCTCATGCTGCTGGTTCTGCACTAAATTGCAATGGCGGGGAGAATGGTCAAGGAAAGAGGAGATGCAGAATTGTTTGTATTTTTATGAGCAAGCTCCTGGCCTGATAGTCACAGCCTTGCTGCCCCTTCTGTTCCTGCGCATATGCCATTTGTGCTTGGAGAAATTGGCATGAAGATCAGTGAGCTCGCATGTGGTTTGCATGTGTTAAGGGCACTGAATCAAAAACTCTGACCTCACTGCCTGTTTATTAAATGCGCCCAGTGTGTCATTCCATCAGTGTTTGGTCTAACTGGTTGGTTTCTTTCTTCTCTTTCCCTTCTGATTTTTTTTTTTTCTGGTGGGGAAAATAGGTATTCTAAAAACTCCCAGCCCAAGTCAGGGTCCAAATGAAGTCCCTCGCCTGCCAGACCCCAACCTCATCTTTCCTCCAACCCCCAGGCGCTATAATGCTCAGCAGGACTCCATGCTGGAGAGGCCCAAGACCTTGGAATTCCTACCTAGACCGCGCCCTTCAGCTAACAGGCAGCGCCTTGACCCCTGGTGGTTTGTATCCCCCAGTAATGCTAAGGGCGAGTCTTCTGCTAATAGCTCCAGTACTGAAACTCCCAGTCACCTGGACTCCTGCTTTGCCAGCAGTAGCAGCACTGTTGAAGAGAGGCCTGCACTGCTTCCATTCCACGTCCGACTGCCTGAAGAGAAGCGGACCCTTTTGGACATGGATGTCGAAGGCCAGAACCAGGACAGCACTGTTCCCCTATGCAGGACAGAACGCAAAACACACAAGCCTGCAGCGTATGAACTTAAGCAAGAGTTCTGGTCCTAGCATGAAATCCACTAGGGGCTAGTAAGTCCTTTTTAGAGTCGGTTCTACTTCTTGCACTAAGAATGCACTTTGAAGACAGGTGAGATGCTGCTGAGATCTATTGCAGATCTGTGTCCACCACAGTTTTGGTGCTGGGCTACCGGAGTGTGTTGTAGTGCATGTAGCTCAACTACACAGAGCTGCTGACTTCTTTTTGGGGTTTCCTGTAGTCTTCCTTATCTCTTCATTACAGTGTTAAACTGCAACAAGCAATGTGGTATGTCCAAGCCTGTGTTCTTGACCTTCGAGAACTCAATGGATGCCCCATGTCAGTATAGATTCTGCAGTAACCTCAACTCTTAATGTTTAAATGCAATTATGGGCAAGTGTGAGTGTTTACCAAGATTCTTAGGCTGCAGGAATGATATACAATTGTTTAGGTGTGTCTGCACCAGCACTCTTATTTCCTTCCAATTTGGGTTTCTTCCTTGCTGTTCCAGATCAAACCTTTGTTCATTTTACTGTACGTACAGCTCCTCTTCCCAGCGTTGAATGCTCCAACGGGTTTATTGATAAATGCTGAATCTGCCAGTTTCACCCATGCTTACCCAATATGTTTGATACTTTGTGCCGAAAAACAGTGGGGCAATGAACTTTGAGGCATTAAGTTGCTTATTTTTACCTCTTGTTAATAGATAAATGGATGGAAGTGTACAGTGGTGCAAATATACGGGGGGGGGGGGGAGAGGCTCTGAGAAGGCATGGGACTTTAGCCCTAATCAGTCATGCAAAAATTTTCCCTCTTTAATGAGGAAACACACTGATGTGCAACCATCTTATTAAATCTGAGAATCATTTTTCTACTGGTCCCCCTTCTACAAAGGACCTTCCCCCATAATCGGAACCAGAGTATTAGTCCTCCTCCCTCTTGTATACTATTGCTTAGGTTCATGTAGAGCAGTGGTTCTCAAACCTTTTAGACTGGGACCCCCTTCTTAGGATGGCACTTGTGTCAGGACCCACTGGAAATGATGTCATTAATCTGGAAGTGATATCATGGCCGGAAGCAACATCACCAAGCAGGAAGTGCCATTATTGTGACATAATCAAATGATTCTCCTGGAATGCAGACTGGCATTCTTGGACTGCAGCAATTGCGCAACCATGAAACATCCCTGACTGAAAGTAAGATTAGTACAAAATATGTAAAAGCACAGGACTAAAAACAATTAAAAAAAAAAACCTCACTCAAAAATTCAAACTGTTAACACTCACAAAAAAATATAGCAAGAGTCAGGTCTGCAGCTTCCAAGATGGCTGCTCCCAGCTTTCCACGACCTACCCGGCATCAGGTCGCAACTCACCAAGTGGGTCCAACTCGCCACAGTTTGAGAAACACTGGTCAAGAGCAGTGGTTTTCAAATTTTTTAGAGGCCCTAAAGGCTGCTGCCTACCAAAAGGTATGGCAACAGTCTCCCCTGCCCCAAAGTAGCAGCTTCTTTAAGGTGCACATAGCCTAATCTCCCCTGTCAGTTTCATGAACCACCAAAGACCGAGTCATGACCCACTGGTGGGTTCCAGACCCACAATTTGAGAACCCCTGATCTAGAGACTCTCATGATGGCGAATAGGTTAAAGTATGCCATTTAATCTACTACCCAGAAGTCCCCCACATTAATCTGGTGATAGCCCTTCTTGGACCTTAAAGAAGAGCAGGCACTCTGCCTGACTTCATGCTGAATCTTGGAGACTCTCGCAAGGCGGCAAGTCTTGGCCTTTTTCAGGCCTTTCAGAATCTCCAGGTCATGACATGAAATTAAGAAGTGCTCCTGTAATTACACAGGCCTTGGGGATGCTTTGGAGACTTATGAGACAGGGGTTCTCTTTGCTCAGAACTCTGTGGCAGGGCCTCATCCAAAACTTCAAAATGCCTCTGAAACACTGTCTTGTCAGACACTGGCCCCATTCTTCATTCTCCACCCTAAGAGAAAGGCAAGGTCTTTGGCAAGCACCAGTAGCAGAGCTACAGAGGTGCAGCAGGGTAAGTATTGCAGGCACAGCAACACACCGTGTAAGCAGGGGCGTTTCTAGGGTGTGGCAGGGGGTGGCACGAGCCATGGGCGCCATCTTGCGGGGAGGGCGCCGTTCGCACGGCACCCGCCTCCCAAAATGGCACCCATGGCCCGCCCGCTCCCGCCCAGACCCTGCGCCCCATTCTCCTTGCTCTGGCTGGCCTTAAAGAGCCAGCCAAAGCGAGGAGAACGCGCTGCCGCCTGGCGCCCCCTCCCGCTTCTCAAGGGGGCGGGGCACTGGGCGGCATCGCGTTCCGTTCGCCCCTGCCGCTCCCTTAAGGCAGCCGCAGGGGCGAAGAGGAAGCGCGCGGCCGCCGAGGCGCCGCGTTTAACGCCCCGGTGGCCACGTTCCGTTCGCCCCTGCCGGTTCTTTAAGGCAGCCGACAGGGGCGAACAGAATGCGCCCCATGGCTCGCTCCCCACTCTGTGTGCCAGGCCCGCGCGCCCCGGCACACAGAGCGGGTGGCTTGCTCTCCGGGGCGGGGGTTTAAAGAGAATTTTAAACCCTCGCCACGGAGACCGCCCCGGCAGCTCGCTCTCCTCCTGTCTGCTGGGATGCGCGCGTCCCGGCAGACAGGAGGGGAGCGAGCCGCTGGCTGCGCACGGGGCGGGGGTTTAAAGTGCACTTTAAACCCCCCGCCCCGGAGTGCACGCCCCAGCAACTTCCCTCCCGGCTCGGAGGGCGCAGCGGCTGCTCCCCGCCCTCCGAGCCAGGAGGGAAGCCACACCCCCATGTCATGACGTCATGACGTGGGGGGTGCCTTTTTTCCCCTGCCATGGGCACGGTTCTGAGTAGAACCGCGCCTGCGTGTAAGAGGCCCCTCCCACTTGCTGTCAGAGCTATTTTAGGCAGCAATGGCAACCCAGTTGCTGTTGCTACCCAAAATGGCTTGGATGGCAAGTGGTAGGAGCTGCTTTCATGATATGTTGCAGCACCTGCAATACTTATCTGTGCAGCTGTGCCCCCACTCCATAGCTCTGCTACTGACAAGCACAAACTTTGGTTGGTTATCAAGGTAAGCCAACATTTTTGGACTTCTGTTGCCACTACCTTGTTGAATAATTGGTCTCCTTTTGATTTTTAACCTGTTATGTTAAAATACTTAGCTCATGCTACTCCAGTCTCAAAAAGGTGTTTGAGAGCTCTCACATTAACCTTTTCTTACTGTAGGCCATGGTTGCTATTTTGCTTCTGTCCACCACTTTCCTTCCACTTCAGTTTGACAGTTTTAATTGTTCTAAAATTAAAGGCACAGTTGATCACTCTTAAGGGATTTTATGTAACTATATGGCAGTGTTGCATAGAGGCTGAATAATGGAAGTTGCAACTGTTGGGATTTTATATGGTTCTTCCACCAGCTTGCTGTATGTCCTTGGGCAAATAACTTTGCCATATGTGCCTCAGTTTCTCCATCTATACTACCTCATGCAGCCGTAGGTTTTATGGGGCAAGTTGAAGCTGGTCAGTACACCCTCATGGAAGTTGGAGGTTCTTCCATTCTCAGTGGAGGTTGGAAGTGGTGGTTCTTTCACGCAGTAAACCTTACAAAAGATCAGAGTGGACTTGTGTTTACAAGGAGTAAATCTAAACAGCAGTCTCTGGAACATATATGGAAACTGGCCAAATGGCTCATACCATCTTAGTGGCAGTTCTGCTTTTTGGCATGTTTAGCATTTAACTTGCTGCTAGATTGTTGTAGTTAAACACTTGCAAGTTCTGGCTACATAATTCCATACCCTGATGTTGGTTGGTGGGAACCAATCATTTTTCTTCTCTCATTTGCTCCTGTTGTAAAACAAAACTTCACAGGCGACACCTACGGTTGTCTTGGCCAAGATGAAGCAAGTGCTTTAGAGTTTATTGAGCTATAGCCACAGGTGTTTGTTTCCAATGAGTAAGATATTATTCCTGCCTTACTAAATAAAATGGGCTGGCTTCTGGTAAATAACACTGTTTTCAAACACCTCTAGCTATAGCTAAATGTTTGGCATTTAGGTACAAACCATCTTAAGGCAAAGGTTGCTAAAATTGCTTGACCACAATTATGATGCAAATAGCAGAATTTGTCTCCAAGTATGGGCTTTACTTAACCTAACATTTTCCTGAGCATCTCAGTTCTCATTTTAAAAAAAAGGTTCAAGGATGCAGAGAGTTTCTATGAAAGGGAGCTCTGATTATATTAATGGTTTTAAGAGCATGTTCCATGTGTGTGTGCTCAGTGGACTGTCAAGTAAGTGCTTATTAGTGAGGTAGGATAGAAGACTTTTTAAAACTATTTCCAATACCCTTTTAGAAAAAAGCAAATACTGATCTGAATGATTCCTGCTCACATTCACTGGCATTTTGGTGTAATCACGTATGACTTTATTTGAACAAATAACATTATCTTAATTTTGCAGAACATAAAGAAACTTAATGCAGGAAATGGGCAGAATTTGAGTTTTCAGGTGATTTAAATCTTGTTGACATAAAGAAAACCAAGGTACTTAATCTTCATTTATAACCACTGATAGAAAGATGTGTTGTGGGCCTGTTGAAATCTTTCTTTAAACCCACACGTTCTTTACTATGTCTGACTTTCGCCCAAGACATGGTTCTCCATATCTCATTAAGAAGAGAAAATTAGGGTGGGTATTCAATTAATCTGCCCATCTTCTAAAATTGTACTACCTGCTACTTTTAATTCTTTGGAGAATAAAGAGCACTTCCTCCCTTTGACAATATAAACTCTATTTAGCTTCATTGCTTAGGAGATGTCAGTGTTCAAGGTGTCTGTCTCCATCTTCTAACCTCTGGGCTGTTGGGTATATTTTAATTAGAAGTTGCCCTATAATGCTCTAACGAAGTGTAGGAATGTGTCTTAGATGCACAAAAATTTATCTGGCCTTTGTGGAATGGTCATATAGTTCTGGAGATGAACTTAACTGGAGATGACCCTGTTCATTTACAGATGTTTAACATATGCACATTTTAATTATTTACAAGTGTATACCCCGCTTTATCTCCCAGAAGGTAGATAAAGGTACCCAGAAGCCACTTCCATTCAAAGTGGCTTATAAATATAAAAACCATATAAACAGTAAAATTTCCAAAAAAAAAGGCAGCATTACAAATTTCCCATTAAAAGTCAAAAACAAGAAAAACCAGGAAACCAGCAGCAATCAATGAAAAAGGTAGTCCCATGGATCTAATCTGCATAAACCCCCAATATCCAAATTAAAGCCTTGAACTCAGAAGATTCATCTAAAAAGAAATGTCTTTAGGTCCTGCCAGAAAGCCTTCAAGGCAGGAACAGTTTGTAAGCTGAGAGGAAGGGAATTCCATAGAGTTGGTGCCACTATGAAGAAAGCTCTGCTCCTTGCCCATAGGCAATGGCACCTTTAAAAGTGCTTTCTCCAATTACCAGAGAGCTGAGAGAGGATGAGCTGAGGGGATGAACCATCAGCCCCATATAGAGCATGTTACAATAGTCTAATCTTGATGTCACCGTGACCAGGTCCACCCAATATAGAAACATCCATTGCTTCATATTGAGACTTGATGACCAGTTCATGTAAGCAGGTGTACAATAGCAGCTGGATATTACTTGAAAAAATGCTGTATGCATTGACTTTGTTTCTCTTTTGTCCTGCCCGAGTGGCTAGGAAAATTTTTGCCACATAGCTGGTGCGAATGTGAATTATTATGGTTGTGGAGATGCTCTGTGGTCATGTAAATTCTCCCTTTAAAAATCTTTTGCCCAGTTTTAAAAAGTCATATATATTATTGATGAAGATTTTTTTAACCATGTCTAGCTTGTATCTAGTTTTGAAATTATGGCATCCCCTTGTTAGTGACTGATTCAAGCAGCCAAGACAATGCCGTGACTTCCTCATGAGAAAGCTGCTTGAACCATTCACTAACAAGGGGATGCCATATCCCCAAAATGAGACATGATTGGGCAAAACCGATGCCACTTTTGGAATCGGCACCCCAAATTCATATAAAACCACCACAGATTTTGAAAAAAATATTTCTTAATCCTCCATTTTGCAGGCCTGTGTAATTATAATGGGGTGTTTGTTTGTTTTTGAAAGAATAAGATTATATATCAGTAAGAAAGGCATTAGGTATTTTTCAGAGAATTTAATACAAGATACTCACACTGTTAAAACAATGAAGCTTCCTAAGCTTACTTGCCCTATCTCTCACCTGGTTCTTCAAACCTCTGAGCATAAGTAGTTTCTCTACCTGTAATACCACATTTGGTAGGAACTGGAGTCTGTGACGGAATAGTGATGAGCCATGCCCCCCTCCCAACCAAAGGGCTCCTTTGTATCTTAAGAGTTGGCTACCAGCCAACCAGAGGCTCGGGCCTGCTGAAACTTCTGGAAAGATGATGCAATCTTCTGGGCTATTGTTGGTCCCTGGCGCTGACACTTTCCCAACTGGAGAGTCACAGCTGTAGCCAATTTCTAATTAACACAACCTTGGAGTGCTAGGCTCTAGCTATCTTGTTGTGCACCAGCCGCAACGCAGCGTAAGGTAACTGGTTCTTCCTTCCGTCCAGTTAAGCCAGATTCCCGCATAGCTGCTGAAAAATGACTGCAGGCTCACAAAATGGAGTCAGTCCTGGGCACATGATTTTACCTGCTTGTTATATGGGAATGGCAGACCTGATCTGGATCTGGTAAAGCATGCTCATTTTCTTGCCTTCCTTCCTTCCTTCTCTCTGCCTGCACTTGTTCTCTGTAGATGGAGCAGCTGGGCTCTCTAACCAAAGCTGCAAAGGTTTCTGGACCTTGCTATGCACTGACACAGACTCTGAAATTTGTAACAACTTGAAGGGCATCAGGTATGGGTAAACAACCTGTTCTCCCTACTCATCACACCCACCCGAAGTAGCTTTGGCTGAGTTTTCCCTTGTTTAAATCCCCTTTCTCTAATATAAGAGGGAAGGCTCTGCTTATGGTTACACCAGCAAAACCTAATTCTAACTACTTTCTTCTGTGGTTGATTTCCCCAGAGCCATCTTTCTCTGCTTTCTAGTTAAAACTGAATTGGTTTTGTTGCAAGTCTATGTAAATGTGAAATAATCCCACAAATTCAATGAATTCCACAGGCTATTGAGGTTCCCATGTTTTATTGCCAGGTGTAACATGATCCCATTTCTAGCTAACATGAGTTCAGGTGTAGATTGAAAAATATTTTGGGAAGGGGCTGTGTAGAGCAGGTTTGATTTTTGTAATCTGCTGTTTCACTTAGCCTCCATTAACCATTTTCACAAAAAATTTGCCATAAGGAGTAACATGGGTATTTTGCCCCAAATTCATATTACAATTCTTGTTTGGGAAGCCCAAAGGTGCTGTGTATTCCTCGTTTGTGGTGGTGTGGTTAAGTAATGTTGGAGCCTTCCATGTTGTCTGGGGTGGGAGAGGGGAAAGCCGAAACCACTTTCCCAAAAGGTTTCGTTTGTGATGCAGTTTGTTGTCTCTGATTCTTTGAGGCTTAATAATAGTTGTTAAAGGGCACCAGTAACTGGGTTGTTTCACTGTAATTAATGCATCTCAACAGGTTACACTTTTGCATAATCTGCTGTATCTCTGTTCTTTGTCAATGTGTTATGTATATCTTTGATTTTTTAAGAATTAAGTTATTTTATGTCAGAAGAATATTTAAAACAAAGAGCAAATTAACGTTGATAGGCTATTTTGCTCTTTTGCTTTTTTTGAATGTACTGTACAAAAAAAATGTAAACCAAGAATCCCAAGCAGGCTTGGTTCAATGGCTAAAATTATTATTGTATTACAGTGTAATGCTATTCTAGGCCTTGTCTCAACATTAGAGCACACAACCTTGAATAAAGCTGTTATAAACAGTCATTGCACAGTGGCCTTCTCATTTTCCCTCTGTATGCAAAATATGTTCCCTTGAAACATTGGAAACTTCATGCTATTTTAGGTGTTGTACACCTGTCATTGATGCCCCTGTAGCTCTGCCTCAAAGAGAATTTCTGATATACACTCCCCCCGCCCCCATATTCGCACTTTCACTTATCTGCAGTTGGCAAATCCCCCCCCCCATCACGCAAAAGACATATTTTCAATTACAGCCCTCTGGTCACTGTATATCTGCCTGGAAACGCTAATAGGAAGCAAGAAGAGCTAACAGGAAGTGGGTTGGAGAGCTGTAAAGGTGATGTGAAGCTCACCAACCCACTACCTGTTAGAGTTTTCAGGCAGCAGCGAGACAAAGGAGATGGTGACAGAAGGGCTGCAATCAAATATACTTTCCCCCATTATGCAAAAAGTTTGTGAACTGGTAGAGTTTGCTTTGTGGGATGTGGTGGCACAGCGAGTTAATCCGCTGTTGCTGGGCTTTCAACTGCAAGGTTGGGAGTTTGAGACTGCGTGACGGAGTGAGCTCCCGTTGCTTGTCCCAGCTCCTGCCAACCTAGCAGTTCGAAAGCACCTAAAAAATGCAAGTAGAGAAATAGGGACCACTTCGGTGGGAAGGGAACAGCGTTCCGTGCGCTACAGCGTAGAGTCATGCTGGCCACATGATCGGACAAAAACGCCGGCTCTGTAGGCTTTGAAACGGAGATGAGCACTGCCCCCTACAGTCAGTCACGACTAGACCATTCGGTCGTGGGGAAACCTTTACCTTTACCTTTTTAGAGTTTGCTATTATTCAGTTTCTGGCATCTATGGAATCTATCCCCAGTGGATACAGGGATGGGGAGGGGGGAATGACTATAGAGATGTCTCCAGAAGTGAATAAATATGGGCCATGTTTCAACACTTCAAATTAACATGAACATGAGACATTGTGTTCACTTGTGCTTGAAATGCAGGTTGCCTACTTTCACTCTCAGATTCACTCTTAAGCAAGTTCAAAGGTGAACAAGACGTTTCTGACTCCCTTTCTGATGTCCTCTTAATGTTTACATCTTTTCCAGCTTCATAGCAGTTGGCAGATGGCGCTCATTAAAATACACCCCATCTAATTTCTTTTTTAAACAGGTTGAACCGAACAGCAGCTTGTTTGAGAAACTCCTTTAAGCCTTCCAAGTATTAATCAGATTAAAAGGGGAAGCTCGTAATTTTCTGTTGGTGGAGGAGCCAGGGTGAAGTGGTAACTTTGAAGTGTAAGAGCTCTTCATGTTCCTGCAGCCTATGGATAATAATCAAAGTAACATCATTAATAAAGGGGGGGACCTAATAATTTCAGGTCTCCTCTCCTAGCTAGCAGCCCAACCTGGGATTCCCATTTTTCCCCCCACAATCCTCCCCCACCTGAATGGCACCCCCCCCACACACACACACACATCCAACACTCAGAGGAAGGCAGCAGTCTGAAGCTGTTATGGACCCACAAAGGTACTATTTTTTACAGTAGCACTTTCTGAGGTGTGTAGGCAGAGCTGTTACCAGAGAGCCAGGAATTGATTAAGGACCTTCCTGATCGGCCCCTCGCTGACAGTAACGTAGTGCTATCAGAATGGGCAGGGTATGTCCCCATCCAGAACTTTGCATGGTGCTGGTACTGATTATCCCAAATGAGCATGCACACGAGCAGTAGCTGGTCATGTGCATTTGGCACACTGTAGCTGGTAACGTTTAGTTTGAACTGTTGAAGTCTCAGTGTCTCTCTCTCTCTCTCTCTCTCTCTCTCTCTCTCTCTCTCTCTCTGTGTGTGTGTGTGTGTGTGTGTGTGTGTGAGAGAGAGAGAGAGAGAGAGAATACACTTGCACAGAGGTATCCTCCGTGGCAAGAGGCTCGGAGATTGCACGGTTCTGTGCAGACTGATAAGTGGGAATGAACTAGCTTTGCGGCTGCCCGCTTTTGATGGATGTTGCTGATAAAGGGCCATATTACTTTGCTGTTTCATTTCAGTGAACTTATCCGCTTGCTGCCGAGGCAGTTGAAAGGTGACGAAAGTGTGTGTGTGTGTGTGTATTGAAGGGATGCAGAGAATATTCAGGACTTGCAGCTACAGCTGATGAATCTCTGAGGATTTAGATTCCACAAAGTAAGTAGTAAAACGCTGAAGAGCTGCTGCCTGCAGGTTCCCTAACTTTTCAATCAGATTATAGTAGGTTCAACAGCTAGGAATTGAAGGTGCCAGCTGTTGTCTCATGACAGTACCTGAAAAATCATAGGATTCTGTGCCACCATTTCAGGTGAGTGAAGAGGTTGGCTGTGTGTGCAGATTATGCAAACCTTTGCTGTAGTAATGATTATTTATACTCTATTATAACAGGGACATGAATGCATCATGGCATCAGACTTGAATGGATTTTTACCCAAGAAGGTATGCCAGCACCTACATGCCCTCTGCTCCCCCCCCGCCCCACCCGGAGTGAATGGAGCCCTACAATGGCTGAGCAGGGGCAGCTGTGGAGTGTGTTGCGATGACATCATTGTCCTCCCCAAACACTGGCACACCCAGTCTACCGGGCGTAGTGGTTCCCAAACTGTCGGTCAGGACCCACCAGTGGATTGTGAAGAATTTAGGGCAGCCATATTGAAAATATGGGAAGATGGGACACTAGAAAGGGGGAGTGTTGTGTGGTTGTTTTACTTGTGTCAAGGTTGTGAATAGGCTTTTTTTTCTTTCTGATTCCCTTTGCTGATAAATAACCCAACTGATTGCTGCATTCTCAGGAAAGCAGCAGGCTCTGGCGTCACAATGATGGTACTTCCAGTCATTACATCACTTCCAGTGGGTCCCGGACAGATTGTCATTCTAAAAAGTGGGTCCCAGGTTTATTATTTGTGTGTCACCTGTCTGGTGCGTTACAATGAGATGCAGTTTTTACTATACTGGTGTGACCAACTTTCTGAGCGTCACTGCAAAATGACAGAGCTCCCTGAATGCGGATGGCTCTGGTTTGTCCTGTGCTTCAGGGAAATGATGGATGCTTTGTCTACTGTGAACAAATGCCTGAAATGGTAGTGATACGTGATACCTGAATTACCCAATCAAGACATGGATGACCGGAGCAGAGGTTTGATTATTCCAAGTTTATTGCAGCTGCAAGACTTCAGCCATGCTCTCACCAGCAGGAAAAAAAAAACAACTGAAGTCCTGAACACAAGATAAGGCATAGTTTATATACTTTTCTGTAAACAAGATCTGCTCATAGCAACGCGTTAGCAACCGTTACTTTTCTCCCAGATATCCTCCCCGCCTTCCCTGTCTTTCTGCTGATTTTTACTTTTTTTATGCATGTCAACTTGCCCCCAGAATCTCGCATCCTTGGTCCTTGGCATTCCTAGTTCCTAGTCTAAACATGTTCCCTAGCTGGTACAGACTGAAACTGCAAGCATTTTCTGGATAACTGTACAAAGGCACAAGGAAAGCATGTTTTTTTTCTCTGAAGCTACCTTTGCATTGAAATCCTTTATTCAGCAAAGCCCATCATAAAGCCCACCATCATGTAACAGTAGGATCTGGTTGGGATCCTTAGGAAGAACTGGTGAGAGGTTGATGAGACTTGTTGGCTTGTGTTTTATAAGTATAAATACACTGTCACTTTCAAACAGCCTATTTCATGTTGTCTGAAAGCGATATTAATAATAATAATAATAATAATAATAATAATAATAATAATACATTTATTTATATACCGCCTTTCTTAAGATCACTAGATTTCTCTAATGATTGAACTCAAGGCGGTTTACATAGGCAGACTTTCTCACAAACCCGAAGGTTTTTACAATTTACAGAATGTTCTATCTTCCAAGAACAACACTCCTACAGATCTTTCTTTCTGGATTTAGCCTTCTTTCTTTAGCCACCCGTCTGTCGTCTGCTGGCTGATGAGGCTTCCCTGCTGCCACCAGAGATGCAGCTGATTTCAGCACACTCCTCCTCCCACGAGGCAGCTGAAACTCAGCGTTTAATCAGCCGCAGTTTCCAAGGTCTGCTGCTCGCAGAGACTTCCGGCAGTCCCGAGCTCACGACCTTGAGATCTTCAGGTGTTATCTTCGGGCAAACAGAGGCATTAACCCTCTCGGCTAAATCTTCTTAATATTACTTGTGCAAATTAAGAAGTGCATATCTCCCCTGACCATTTGCTTAAAGGGATGAATGGTAGTGCTAACTCTTTCCCCACACCGCATAAACTACTCGTTGCCTGTTTCCTAGCTATTGCAAAGCTGTCTCTACACAATCATTTTTCTTTTTTCTTTTTTTAATTGTTTTTATTAATATTTAAGAAAAGAGATGGGATAGGGTTACAGAAAACAAAGTAATGTGTTTGTTTTACCTAATGTGTTTACCTTTGTTTTACCCCTACACAATCATTTTTCAAGTTGCAATTCAGAAGCTAAAATGTTGAGACATTGATGCAACACTTGCCTGGATAAAACTCCAAAAGATATATTTAGCCCAGTGTTGTTCAAGCTGTGGGTCAGGACCCACTTGATGGGTTACAACACGATGTGGGGTGGGTCGCTGAGAGCTGGGCACAGCCATTTTGGAATCTTGCTAGATTCCTTTTGTGAGTGTTAACAGTTTGAATTTTCAAGTGAGGTTTTTTTTTAAAAAAAAATTCTTAGTACGCTGCTTTTACATAATATACTGTCCTAATTTTGCTTTCTGTCAGGGATGTTTCATGGCTGTACAATTGCTGCAGTCCAAGAACGCCAATTTGCATTTCAGGGATGCCAGTTTATTATGTTACAATGACTTCCTGCTTGATGATGTCATTTCTGGCTATGACATCCCTTCCCGGTGAATGACATCACTTCTGCTGGGTCTTGACACAAGTGCCATTCTAAAATGTGGGTTCCGGTCTGAAACATTTGAGAATCAGCCTGTTCTGAGCTTGTTGGAGGATTCTGGTTTTGCCTAAACATGATCTACCATGTTTTGAATCCTTTCTCCAAGGAGTTCGGAACCTGGGTTTTAATTCTTGATTTTAAATCTGCCTATAGCCCTGCCAAGGTACTTTAGGCAGAGAAATAGCAATTAGCTGAGGACACCCACTAAGTTTCATAACTCAGTGAGGACTTTTTCATCTCTTCCTGGTCAGAGTCCAGTCCTATATCTTCTATGCACAGTGACAGTTGAACCCCATATACTACCAAATCAATATGCTTTTCCTCCCTACCTCCTGAAAGAGAGCACCAAGTGAAATGTAGAATACTTAATGGCCAAACGTGCAATCCAATTAGATAGCTAAAGAAGACTCTTGAAACAATCTGAGGTGTGATACTCGGATCAGAAATGCCTTTAATTTCCTGAGAGATTTGAGTTGCCTCTAAGAAACTGGAGATAAAAAACCCTTCAGGGTTTAACTAATATGATGTTTCTGATACGAGGCTTCTGATACCACAGGGAAAGAGATGAGAATATGTATATATTTGTATGTGAATTATCAGCCTTCTGAAATGGAAGCTGTTTTATTCGTCACCTTTAGATCTGTGAACTTCAGCATCCTCCTAAGTTGTGAACGGAAATATATCCTCTTTATCACTTAAAATGCTAAGACGGTTTTCCAGCAAACATCCTATCATTGTATGCGCTAGATGACTGAGCATAAGCGAGAAGTCCCTCGTTCAGCTCTATCGCCTTCGTTGTGTAACCAGGAGGTGTATTCGGAGTGACAGAGTGCACCAGACCATCACTTGCCATTAGGATCAGCAGCAGGATATCAAAGATACAAGCTTCTAAAATATATACCAAATATAAAATAGAGGCCAAGTTAGGCCAGGAATGACTGAGTTTTCTAATGTGTTACAAAACAAACATGGGAGGTTATTCACACTGATGGGTAAACAGCACAATGTATCAATGTGGTGGTGGTGGTGGAATGGAATTTCAGCTTCTATATAGATTAACGCAGTGATTCTCAAACGTTTCAGCACTGGGACCCACTTTTCAGAATGACCATCAGACCAGGACCCACCAGAAGTGATGTCGTGGCTGGAAGTGCCGTCATTGTGATGCCAGAGCCTGCTGCTTTCCTGAGAATGCAGCAAGAAGTTGGGTGATTTCTCAGCCATTTTCCAATAGCAGAGTGAATCGGAAAGGGAAAAACAGCCTATTTACAACCTTGACACAAGCAGGACCAGCACATAGTCCTCCCCCTTTCCATCATCCCATCTTCCCATATTTTCAATATAGCTGCTCGAAGTGCTTCACGAACCACCTGAAATTGGCTCGTGACCCATTGGTAGGTCCCTACTCACAGTTTGGGAACCACTGGATTAATGTTTTGGGGGAAATTACTAGTGTAAGGATAGTGTTCTGTACAGCTTGTATGAAGCACTCTTACTTCTGATGATAATCATCCCTGCATTGCAACTAAAACGTTCTCACTTTAATGCAGGGCACAGGCTTTAGTTTAATTTTCTGGCATGATTTTTTAAGTTACAGCACACACCCTGCTCTGATTCCGTATAATGAACTCCAACCTGTTCTGTACACAGACATAGAATATGGCTTTCCTTTACCTGCAGCCATGAAAACAAACTGAAATGGCAGAACACTGAAAAATTTGAACCTGGTTTTGATTAGCAATTGCTGCAAATTTGAAACACATGAAATCAGACAAAATAAATACATAGGTGTGCATGCATTTTACAGGGGTCTCTTATCCTACAGAGAGAGGAATTGCCCAGAAAATCTGTTTCACATATCGGTTTTTAGGTGTTAACCTTTTTTAAAAGTAAAGCTTACTGAGACAGAGGTGGAATTGCCTGTGGCTGTCTAGCGAGAGTACATGGATTGGAAAACCTGGATGCAACATCAAGAAAGGTCTTTGGTATAAATATTTGAAACATTTCTGTACAGTTTAGATCAGGATGGTCCAACCTGTGGGCCACATGAGACCTGTTTTGTCGGCCCTCGAAAAGCCCTGCTGCATCCACGTTGTCCACCATCAGATGCTTTTCTGTCTTTCTGCTGTACCATTTCAGCTTCTCCTTTGGAGCAGGAGAAGCTGGAGCAGCATGGAGATTTTAAAAAGCCCAGTCATGCCCACCTCCACCGCTTTCTCCTGCTGCCAGTGCCTGCCCAATGACTTCGGTGGCTCAGAAACTGGAAGCAATTGGCGGTGATGTCATTGTTTCACCAACAATTACTTCCACGTTGGCACAATACCCTGTGGTATTAAAAGCTGGACTTGTTTTCTCTCAGGGATGTTTCATGATTGTGCAGTTGCTGCAGTCCAAGAATGCTGGTTGCATTCTAGGAGTGTCATTTGACTGCATCGCAATGATGGCACTTCCTGCTTGATGATGTCATTTCCAGCCATGACATCACTTCTCGGTTAATGACATCACTTCCAGTGGGTCCCAACATGAGTGCCATCCTAAAAAGTGGGTCCTGATTTAAAAGGTTTGAGCTGCTGGAGCAGTGCTTCTCAAATGTCTAAAAGTTTTTTGTGATTTTTCCAAAATTCATTTTCCAAAATTCATTTTGTTTTTTGTTTGGTGGTGGTGGTTGTTGTTGTTGTTGTTGTTGTTGTTGTTGTTTGTTTTTGTTAAACTGAAACAGTTGGTCTACCTAACCCAGAACAGTATCTGGCAAGTCTTTTCCCTATGTTTTGGCAAAGATTGTAGATGCGAAGGTTTGCACCTGGGACTGTCTGCATGCAATGCATATCCTCTACTATAGAGCTAAAGCTTAATTAGTCATTGCTGTCTGATATGTTACAATTTCTCATGGATAATTGATCAAGGAGCTTATAGTTTCAGCTTTCAGAGGAACCATTTGCTCCTTGGAAGCCATGCATTTCT
Source organism: Lerista edwardsae (assembly GCA_029204185.1). Taxonomy (NCBI): domain Eukaryota; kingdom Metazoa; phylum Chordata; class Lepidosauria; order Squamata; family Scincidae; genus Lerista; species Lerista edwardsae. Next base: position 18,230,093 of record JAJKFI010000007.1, on the reverse strand, counting down.
TAATAGGTTATGCATCAGAAAGTGAGGAAGACCTAAAGAACCTTCTGATGAGGGTGAAAGAGGAAAGTGCCAAAATTGGCTTGAAGCTCAACATAAAAAAAACAAAAAACTAAGATCATGGCAACCACTCCCATCACTTCCTGGCAAATAGAAGTGGAAGAAGTGGAAGCAGTGACAGAGTTTATTTTTCTGGGCTCCAAGATCACCACAGATGGTGACTGTAGCCATGAAATTAAAAGACGTTTACTTCTTGGGAAGAAAGCTATGGCGAACCTAGACAACTTAATAAAAAGCCGAGACATCACCCTGCCAACAAAGGTTCGCCTAGTCAAAGCTGTGATTTTCCCAGTAGCAATGTTATGGCTGTGAGAGCTGGACCATAAGAAAGGCAGAGCGCCAAAGAATAGATGCTTTTGAATTATGGTGTTGGAGAAGACTCTTGAGTCCCCTGGACTGCAAGGAGAGCCAATTGGTCAATCCTACAGGAAGTCAAGCCTGATTGCTCCCTGGAAGGACAAATCCTGAAGCTGAAGCTCAAATACTTTGGCCACCTCATGAGCAGAGAGGACTCTTTAGAAAAGACCTTTATGCTGGGAAAGATCGAAGGCAAAAGGAGAAGGGGGCGGCAGAGGATGAGACTGTTAGAGAGTGTCACCGAAGCGATAAACATGAAATTGGGCAAACTCTGGAAGCTAGTGGAGGACAGGGAGGCCTGGCGTGCTGTGGTCCATGGGGTCACGAAGAGTCGGGCACGACTTAGCGACTGAACAACAACAACAAAACCTGAGAAACCACTCAAACGGCATATTTCACTCTGTGTAACTGAATATATTGGTGGAATATAATTAGTCACAGACAGATTTAAAACTGCCCTTTCTTGGAAAAGTTCAGGATGTTTTCCTCTTAAAGTAAACATGGAAGGCTGCCTGTATAAAGGATGCACTTCTGTTCTGCAACTCCAGTGCTTTGTTAGAATTCATCTTGGTATCTGAGCTCCAGAAGTTTGCAAAGTAAATGCTGAGACTTTTGGAGGCCTGATTGAGCATGCAGTTTCCTTTTCAAATGATAGGTGATCAATACCATTACCAAATCCATTAAGATGTCCTCTTAGTATTTTGGCTGGGTTCCATTTATGGATTCACAATCCGAAGATTTCTTTAGCTTGCTCACTAAGTTATACATTTAGTCGCACATTAAATTTGGCAGGAGGGAAGACAATGTTCTGGGGTTTTGCTGCTCAATTTTTCCTTGGTTGACTTGGCAAAAGCACTAGAAAGCCAGACTGGTAAACCCCTCTAGCCTCTACTCCTGAGTGTCATTGGCTTCATTATTTTGACTTTAATCAAACGGATGTCCATAGCTGAAAGCTGATGTCATCTGCGGGGAAGTAAGATGGGCTGGGGCCATTAATAAGTTGACATTTTCTGGCACTTATTGTGTAGAAACCTCATCGTTGGCCATATCTGGACAACAGAGAATGACAAAGCAGTACAAGTGGAGATCCATGACTTTATACAGAGAGGGGGGCATTGGGGGGAACATCAAATAGGGACCTCCTTGGTGGGTTCCTACTTTATTGCCTCATGTGAAGGCACTCCTGTGGCATACATAGCTGTCAGTGTGCTTGGACAAAGATTTGGCTCAAAGCCAGAGATGTAATGGAAATATAAAAATAAGATCTCTTCTAGTAGTGGTTCTCAAACCTTAGACTGGGCCCCACTTTTTAGAACGGTGCTCAGGTCAGGGCCCACTGGTAGTGATGTCATTGACCTGGAAGTGATGCCATAGCTGGACGTGACATCATTAAGTGCTGTGACATCATTAAGTGCCGCCATTGTGACGTAATCAAATGACACTCGTGGAATGCAAACTGGCATTCTTGGACTGCCATGAAGGACCCCTGACAGAAAGCAAGATTAGGACACAATATTATGTAAAAACACTGAACTAAAAACAAAATTTAAAAAATCCTCACTTGAAAATTCAAACTGTTAATACTCACAAAAGGAATATGGTAAGAGTAAAGTCTGCAGCTTTCAAGATGGCTGCTCCCAGCTTTCCGCAACTCACCTGTCATTAGATCCTGACTCACAGTTTGAGGAACACTGAGTTGTAGAATGATTTTGGAAGTATTTCAACTCATTTGAGACCTGAACCTGTAATCGGAGAATTTCTTTCTGGAGGACTTGTCAGTTACTCCTGACGCTGTTCCTCTTTTGTGAGATGCTTGGAATTGGACATCCATCATCCCTGAGCACTGCTTCTCACACTCAGTGGCAGAATCCCCCGTGCAACAGTGACTTCTAAATGTGGGGAGGGAAGCTCTGAAGTATTTTTCCCTTGGCTATGAAATGGGGCACGGCGACTGTTGGGTATTTTTGCAGCAGAGCTTTGAAGTGTAATCAAGAATTGCTGGTGGTGTGAAGAGTCTCATCTGAAAGGAACAAAGCGCCATTATTAAAGCTTGAAAACAGATTGGTGTGCTTGTCTGGCATGATCGCCTGGTGTATGATGTCATCATAATCAGTGGATCTGAAAGCGCCATCTGTGTTTCACTTGCTGCCGCCACTTCATAATTACGTTGCATTGTACAGTGCTTTTGTTCCCTGCCATGTTGGCTCTTGCTTACTCCCAATGAATTATTCAGCCCTGGAGACTGGGCTTGTCTTTAGCAACAATCGTCGCTTGAATGCTACAGCTCCTTCCAAAGTGTTTTCCAACGATGTGACAGCAGGATTAGAAAGCAGTACGCCATGGCGTGATTTCTTGTCATTGCTAAATGCAGTGCTATGTCGGTTTGCCCTTTTTTTTTTTTTTGGCAGTCTAGGGATAACACAGTCAATGCTCCTTAAATGTAAACTTGCTATCTACAAGGGACAGAATTGCTACTTACCTCGTTATCTGTGCTTCTGTCCTTGTTATCCACTATGCAGAGACCTTCCAAAGGTTGCATGGACCTTCCAAGTGGCACCTGCGACCAGCATTGACCCATTTGAAATGGCTGGCAGAAGCATCCGCCGGCCATATTTATGGAGTCTATGCCTAGGGTTACTAGATACAAACTGGGCCAGAGTGCCTCTACCTTTAACCACTGTATAGAAGAGGGAATTTTGGCAGGTGCAGCTTTTGAAACCCTTCCATGATGAGCTGCACTTGCCCATGGTTAATGGTTAAAGGTATAGGCACTCTGTCCCAGTTTGTACCTGGTAACCCTATCTATGCCTGTTGCAGGTGCCATTCTGAAGGTCCCTGCAGCCTCTGGAAAGTCTCTGCAGCATTCAGAGATCTTTTAGCATTTCCTGTTGCACTCTGCTGGCTTCCCGAGGGTCTCTGCTGGATTTTTCTGAGGGCAGAGAAGGTGCCCCTTGCACCTAACCCCACTGATCCCATAGGATCAATGGTCCATTATCTGCAAATTTGTTATTAGCTAATTTGCTATCCACAAGGATTTCTAGGAACCTAACCCTAATGGATGATGAGTGCTGACTGTATCTCTAGACATAGTTGAGCAGGAAGGGGATGGTATCATTTTTTTGAGATAAAGCAAGGGGTGTGTGTTCTAGGATTGTGCCATTTCTCCCCTGCCCTCACTAGGATCTCAGGCTATTCATACCCTCCATGATGCTAAGAAGCTGCCCCTGGTGGCAGAAGGAGCAGTGGCACACCTAAGATGGTGCCATCTTGCAGCTTTAAGATGTGGTCTATCTGAGAAACAATCTGGGATGCATGTACTGAGCGTGCATGGGATGGATTTCAAGCTTCCTTCCTTCGGGAGGCACCAGAAGACCAGATTGTGGGGCATGACTGCTGTTGCTTTGCTCATACAACAGAAAAACAGAGGCTGGCTCCAAAGGCTTCTGCCACAGATTTATATACAAAAAGTATCTCTTCTGGCATGCTTAAAAGCAGCAAAATAAACAAGCGTGTTTTTCATCTTGTTGAAAATGTTCTGAGACCTTATATTTTTTTGGGTGGTGTTGGTGGTGGAATTTACTGCCTGCTTCTGTCTTGCTTCTGCGTTCTTAAAGAGCTGGTGCTCAGAAAAAAAAACCCCAAAACTTCTTAAAAAGTTGCTTTTCAATTGTCATCGACCTGATCTGGAAAGAGGAGAGGGAGGAGCACACAGCGACAATGCTGAAGACAGGCAGAGCATGTTGGGCAATATTTGGGGAAGTGGGAGTTTGGAGGTTTGGCTTTCCTAAGACTCAAAAAGCAGAGAGGGGCCTGATGAGAGATGCTTTGCTTTTTGTAGCTTTGAAAGAAACAGCTGCTTGCTTCCTGCCTGGGAAGGAAGGTTGCTGCAGCCCTGAGAGGGAACCTTTTAATCTTCAAGCATTGCTGAGAACTGAATATTTCACCAAATATGGCTTTTCCCCCAGTGAAATTGGATCTGGTTGAATGTTCCTTTATGTGCAACAAAAAACAGTACAGGAGCTCTTTTTCAGAGTGTGGACGTGACAACCTGACCTTGTGCTGGCAACCACACTAGATGCTTCCACCCAGTTTCGCAGCATTTCTGGCTAGTGCATGCAATGTACTGTGCTTAGAAACTAAGGACAACCACTGACTCAAATGCAGTGACTGCTGGTAAAAGCTGTCGCATTGAATTCTGCCAAATCAGAAACTCTGGAGACATTTCCTCAAGATTGAACCGTTTTAGTCCCAATTGATTAATCTGGAGTAACTGACACTCCCTGCTCCTGGAGTTGCCGCCTGTCATGAAGATTTAAGGTTCCCTTCAGCCCACAAGAATGCAGTAGAATAGATGCAATGATCCACCCTGATATCTTTTAATTGTGCTGACTATGAATACCCCAAAAAAGCGTTCAAAGTCTGCATTTTTTAAAGTCCAGTGCAGGAGTCTTTGCACTTTCCTTAGGTATTTGGTTGGTACAGAAAGAAGACATCTCCAGAAATGTTGTGAATGAGGCAAGCTGGAAGAAAAGTCCATCGTGGGCTATAGGCCATGATGGATTGTGCAACCTCCTTACATTAGTAGTAGGCTACTTCAGAGTACCGGGTGCAAGGGAGTGGCAACAAGATGCAAGCGTCTTGTATCTTGTGCCTCCCTGGGGCACCTGGTAGGCCTCTGTGAGATATAGGAAGCTGGACTAGATGGGCCTTTGGCCTGATCCAGCAGGGCTCTTCTTATGTTCTTAAGTTGATGTGCATCTATGAAAAAATGTGCACAGCATGCAAATCATGCCCCCTGGATTTGTGGGGCTGAGAGACATCAAGGGTCTAAATACCCTTGGTATAGGTACTGCATGAGACTTCTATTCCTGCTCCCAAACCATTTTGTTGTTACTATGGGGTTACTCTGAATGCAATTTGAGTGTTTATTAATAAGAACTCTCTCTACTGATTTAAAATGTGCTCTGGTACAACTCTGGATACCGCAAGTAAGACAGGCCCTTTGGCAGGGAGTATGAGAGCATCGACCAAGCCGCAGACCTGGCAGTCTATTGAAGACTTAACAACAGTATTTATCCATTGTCATCTCCATCCTTGGGGATTATTCAGCTTTCTCCCTTAGAATTCTCTTCCCAAATTGTTTTAAAGCGAGGACAATAAGGTTTCATCAGCCCTGTGAAATCTCATTGCTATTTTATGCTTCTGGATTCCGACAAGGCACGTTAAGCTGACGTTTGCTTTTCTTGAAAATCCTTTAAAAAAAACACAACCCACCCTGAAAGCAAAATGTCTTGTTTAAAACATACAATTGGCTAAAAATGAAAGCAAATGCCGCTCGTCTTTGCAGTCCAATTAAGTGTATCTTCTAATTATATTCCCCGAACCGGGGGGTGGGGGGGGCTCCTGCACAATGGTAATTTCTGCCACTGTTGTGAGTTACATCATATCTGCTGATGTTGGCACAGAAACGCAATCTGCAATTACAATGGAAGCCCGTTGATTTGCTTCCTGCTTATCCAGAGCATCAACTGTCTGCTGGGGAAAAGGAGAAATGGAATCGGCAAGTAGCAATGGAGTAACCCCCGAGTACGGGCAAGAATGTCAATGGCTTTACGGGGCAGCCGGGGCTGTAACCCAACTTCACTAGCATTTTTCTCCAGCATAGGTTATGTGCAAAGAGCATCTGCTTTCCTACAGCTTGCATTAATTTGTAATTTGGCAAATTCTCCCATGTGTCTGGCTATTACCCCTGCTAACTGGGCAAGAGGCACTTTTTCAAGTGGTGCCCTCTTATATTTAGCAGGGGGAGAGTAATTTGTCCCTCTTCACCCCCGGGCAGTGTCTTTTCTAGCGGCTGTTGCTGGTGGTGTTTTGCATCTTTTTAGATTGTGAGCCCTTTGGGACAGGGAGCCATTTAACTTCATTATTACTATTTGCCTGTAAACCGCTTTGTAAACTTTGTGTTGAAAAGCGGTATATAAATACTATTTGAATGACTTGAATGAATGTTTGGCATGCTTTCAATTATTTTTATTTCAAGGCATAGGAAGAAAATCACTTCCTCATTTTGAATGTCCAGAACTCACCGCAGCTGTGGAGAACCCAGTTCAGATCTCATCTGTAGGTGGGGGAAGTTATCCCTTTCCTGCTACAGTAGGTTGTATTCCTGGTTTAGCTCACTCTCCTAAGCTCTGCAGCTTCCAAGACATCTGCTCCTCGCTTTCTGTGAGCAAGTTGCGACCCACCAAGTGGGTCCCGACCAGTGATGTCATGCAGGGGGTACGCGGGGGTACGCAAGTACCGGTTTCTAGGATTACAGATGGCCACGCCCATTCGCCCACCCACTCGTTGACTCCGCCCCCTGCAACATTTGAATTTCCTGCACGTTTGAGTTGCCTGCACGTTCTCAGAGCCAGGCAGGCAGCAAGCAGAGACTTGCCTTGCCTTGCCACTGAAAAATGAGCTGCTCTGGGGTTTTGGGACTGTTGGGTCACTTTAACATGATGCCAGGCCTCCTTAACATGTTCTGGGGGTGCTGTGGAATACTGTTGCAACTGTTGGGTCAGTTTAACATTGTCTGAGTCCTCAAAAAGGGCTTTTTTCATGTCACTTCCTGCCACGACATCACTTCCGGCTTACGACGTCACTTCTGGTGGGTGGGTCCCGACACGTGCCAATCAAAAGTGAGTACCTGTTCTTAAATCATTTAGATGACACCACTGGTCCCGACCCACAGTTTGAGAAACTGCTCTAAGGTTTGGTGAGGCCCGCAAAGACCAAGAGCTTCTTTTGCTCACTCTTCCAGGAGCAGAGGAGTTGGGAAAGCGCCCTAGATCAGTGGTTCCCAGGCTATGCGTCAGAATCAGCGATGGGATCTACAAACGACCTGGGGGAACGCTGGGCGGGACTTAGGCGGGACATCCGGGTAATTGGCAGCCCGTCCACGGCGATCCACAGCTGCCCTGGCCTGGGGGGGGCTCCTGCTCGCCACGGGGGACAGGTGAGGGTTGCACCGGGTGCCTGGGTGAGCAGCAGTGGGGCGCGCTAACTGGGGCAGCCCCCCCCGTGAGGCCAGGACAGCTGCAGAACGCTGCAGACGGGCAGCCAATCATGCAGAAGTCCTGCGGAAGTCCCGCCCAGCGTTCCCCCCGGTTGTTTGTAGATCCCATCGCTAGTCAGGACCAAGAAGGTTAGATGACTGGAGTCGGCATGAGCTCTATTTCTTGAAGCTTCCAGGGCACACAAATATGGCTGACTCAGACATTTCCCGCCAATGAGGATTGCCGCGAATTCATGATTCAAAATGTCCCTGCAC